>JBAIZZ010000138.1:0-83107 GCA_037355905.1 Heliconius aoede
TTTTTTTTGCTTATAAAATTCATATAAGGAATATAGGTCTTGAACACCCAAATTTCCTGTAAATTTTAACTGAGCAATCACATTTATACATTGTTACCTCAAGTGGAATTCGAACCCACAAAACTAATCAAGAACATCCGAAAATTTCTTTGATAATTGACACATGTCATTGAATTCGGCAGAACAAATTTTAATTAGTGAAATTTAAATATTTGTCGATTATTACAAACAAGAAAATTTACTTTCTCTGAGCATCTTAGTCACAGACCCAACTTACTACTTACTTGAGTTTAAATATTAACATTAATTAAAATTTATGGCTTTCGCAAATACATAAATTATCATTTATATTTATCTAATAAAATACTTACAGTATCTTTAACGAACTGCATCGACAGTATATCAAATCCACCTTTCTCATCTCTCAGTTTCCAAATTTCCGCCACACACGCGCCCTCATATTTGGGCAGTATTGCCAACTTTAAAATATAATTTTTCTGTGTTGCCACAAACACTACTAATTGTTTATTTACATGTTTTGTATTGGCAACATCAACTGTCACGTGGGAAAAGCGTTCTAGTGTTGCTTTGTAAACAGGCTCCCCTGATATAGGTTGTATAGATTCATACATTAAGTAATATTTATGAAATTCTATAGATTGGTGCGATCTGGAACAGATTAAATAAAATCAGAAAAACACAATTTCCACAGCACATTCAACTACCGAAAATGAGACAAGTTACAAAAGACAGTTCATCATTACTTTGAGCTATCTCATATCTTTATTATACTTTTTCATTTATTTATTATACTTAACCTAGTGTTAAGACACTCCGTTCCACAATTCTGAAAGCATTGAGCGTTGAGTGGGAGAACTCAACGCCGCGCTTTACCCCGATACCAGAGCGAAGAAATAGAAATATACATTTAAATAAATATTTCATCTCCCCGATTGGAGATAGAACCCACAACCAGTCGGTTTTACAGTCATACTCTGTGCCCCTGCGCCACGACTGGCCTCTACTGAACTATTATTTAATGCTCACATTATATTTAGATTAAAAATTTAATTTCTTCGCTCCAGTGTCAAGGCAAAACGCATTATTGAGTTCTGCTGCTCAACACTCCTCAACACGCAATGCCTCCAGAATTCGGCAGAACATGGGGAACGAAGTGTCTTAATATTAGTTTTCCTCTGTCTACCCTGCTGTGTGCGGGATACAGCGTGAAACTGATTTATTTATTATTCTATATAAAATTTTTATAAAAACCTTGCTTAACCAAATATTCAATGTGAAATATTTGATTTACTAAGGTATTTTAAGTAAACCTTTTTAAACGGATACTGATTCAAACATATTAAAATGTATTCTTTATGAGCTTTTAAAATAACATTTTTAATTACTCTCAAGCCACAACCCATTAAATAAATTATTTAAATTTATTACAAGTCTTTGATAACTTTTGTGTGCTGTAAATATATTTTATTAAAGCAAATGGTGTTAGTAAAAGGTTTATGTATAGGACTATTTAAATGCATATAATTGTAGAGACTAAAGAATTTAATTACATAAAGATTTTGGTTTTCTTAAATTGAGAAATATAAAAAATTAAACTTATATTAGTTATTTTTAGTTACAGTTTTGATATCGTTAACGCTTTCTAAACGAACTGTAACTTTATCAATCATCTTTCATAAGCATGCAAAAATATTACAAATCGAATAAAAAGTTTATTGAAAATCTATTGAATAGTTTTTGTAGACGACAAGCGGTAGAAAAATGTATTACGTATTTTTATAGTACTTGTAAAAATATTGAGCAAAAAATCAATACTACGTGACTTAAACAAAGTTAACTGTTAGTCATCGATAAAAATATAACTGAGAAGCAGACCCTTAACCGACCCAAAAGATAACAGCTTAAAATACTTTTCAAGTTATTTCAAAACCATAATAATGACTCACTACATTCTCTTAATATATTCCACAAATTCTATGGAATGATAATTTTAGGCGTATAGTAAGGTCAACGAGTCGTCGCCGTCCTGTACTTAGCTGTGGGTCGCGGCACGAGTTAAATTTTACTATTTTTCTTACTTTCCATCATGAAGTGAACAATGCACGAGTTCACAAAACCTAACGGGCCTTGCGGCCACGATTCGTCAACCGCACTATACGCCTTAAATTATCAAGTACTGTAAATTTGCATATATTTACATTGCTGTATTAAAAATAACGTAATGGGAGCTTTTAATTTTGAATAATCATAAAAGACATTTAAGCAATATTGCGAATCTCCGAAAATTTCCCTTTTAATATTATTAAAATTTTGACCTAAGTGTTTACAGTTGGACATCCTTTTTTAATAATACGATCTTGCATTTCTTAGTGGAGTTTAAAACAATTTAGAAAATGATTAAAAATTCGTCAAGAGAATTGAAATAAATGTATATTTATTCACTAGATTTTAACAATACTATTTATTACAAAATAATGAGGCCATTTCAGTTTCAATCTCCACTAGGATAAATTATCATGTATTAATTATTTTTACTTCTTCGCTCTGATAAGCCAAGCATTGAATTCTCATTGACTCTACTCGTCCGGAAATTGGAGAAAAAAGCCTCCCAACTTTAGGTTCCCACTGGAACCCTGCTAAAACTGGTTAAAAAACTTAAATCTGCTATAAAATTATAAATCAACAACTTCCAAATAACTCACATAGCATCAGCATTACACCTAAAGTGCTCCCGCGCCTGTCGCGTGGGCGTCCTCTGCTCCCAAGTAGACATAGGTGATTCTTGCACTTTGTACGGACCCTCGAACGCTAAGTGAATGTCTGACATGTTGTATATGCATACTGCACTGCCGGCTATGCTGTTACTGTAATAAAATGTTAATATTAATTATTTTAATATCGATATTAAGCGGTGTTGAGTTCCACCAATCTACTCGTAATGTCTCGAGAATTCCGCAGAAAGTTGCTGTATGCGGGATACAGCATGAAACTAAAAAAGGCATATGAAGAAATTGCAATAAAATACAAATGACAATAGATAAAGGGATCGTTAAATTATTACATTCAAAGATTTTTTTAAAGTTAATAATATATATGAAAAAGACCACTAGAACCACTTAAACTCTGTAAGCGTAACGTTATCTTTAAGTTCTTGTGTTCTTTTTTTAAATAACAAAACAGTTCAGTACTTAGATTAAAGATTCTAAAAATCTTATAGTTCTTTTGTAATTTTACTATGACTATGACGTCATATAATATATGATACCAAAAAAAATATAACTTCTATATCCAATTTTCTTGTAATTCAAAACGAATTCCACACAAATTGAATAGAAGACTTAAAACTGTTTCATTACAAAAGTGCCATGATTGGTCTTACACGTGACGTGACGCGATGTGACGAGGGGTGACAGCTGTTTGTGACTGAAGTGTTTTAGCAGCGTGACAATTAAGTTTAGTTTTAAAAGTGTATTTCTTTCAGTAAAACTTTCTATAAGCGTCACTCTATATCCTGCATATAGTGGCACGGCCGGCAACAATAGGCAGAGGGAACCTGGTATTAAGACACTCCCCATTTTCAATATTATATATTTAATAAATATTAAATATTTAATTTTCTGGAGTGGGAATCGAACCCACAAAACTGTTGCGTTAACAGTCACACTTTTTCCCCTGCACCACGCCTTGCCTTTATTTCTAAGAACACATACATTGTTTTGGTTATCATGAATTTCTACGAATCTTATTAAACTATTTATTCTTTTTTTTTTATATCTGAAGATGATGATGGCTTTTTGTTGTTAACAATACTATCCTATTATTCTATACTATCTATAGTATCTATCTATCTATATCTATCTACAGTAAATAAAAACAACTTACGTTGGAGTAGTAAACACAGCGACAAGTATTTTCTCCTGTGCCAAATACTCCACACTTTGGACTTCGTCATAGTTGAAAGGTACGTCTCCAGGCACAGAACACTTCAGCCTGGCCTTCAGAAACGTCGTCCAGTTGTCCTTCATGACTAGGTGTCCGCCTGAATCGTTCTTGCACACGCGGGCTATACGCGAATATACTATCTAAAATGTTTAATAAATAATGTATTAATAGAAAGAAAGAAATTGTATTTTCTAATAGTTTTAGTTATTTTGTACAGATTCTATAAGAGAAAATTAACATTGCATACACCAATCGAATTTCACAAGAGACTCACGACAGATTATCGCTTCTCCAACCCCCATATAAAGACAAATGTTATTATTATCACATAAAATTTACCTTTCCACAATTCAAGTATTCCACGGCGACTTCTCTGAATACGAAATACACGAAGAAATCGTCCTCAAAGCTCCCCACGAATTGCGGTTCGTTTAGCCAGTTGAAATCATACTGGGTTGTCCGTAACATGCCCGATTTTCTAGGGGATGCACCTTGACTCCTAAATAAAATATTTTACTGTTTAATCATTATTTTTTTTATATATTCATAATTTGTCCAGAGTTGCAAGTGTCAAGACACTCCGTTCTCCACATTCCGCAAGATTTCACGAGACATTGTGTTTATTAGCGGAACTCAAAGTGAGAAAACAAAAATAACATTATTTGATAGTCCGGATAATCGTATAAGCGAGGGCCGGATAATCGAGTTTCTATTGCATAACAAACCTGCATATAGCTGTATCGGAACTTGTAAAGTCAGTAGGTGTCCCCGCGTAGTATTCTCCGCCGCTTGTGAATATTGCAGTTACGTTAGAATTAGGGTTATGGGGACAGTGCGCGACCCCCGGCACCCATCCAGATACCATGTTCAGTGATTCAATCTGATGGACAGAAACAAATAATGTGAAAATACATTTAAAATGAAATTAAAATAACATATATTTTTTTTAGCTTCTTGATGCTAATTGCAGAGTAGAAAGGGGAACCTGACAATCTCAAATTAAGACATTGGGATATTTCCGTCCCCCACTTTCCGTCGAAAAAATGAAAATATTAAATATTTCATTTTCTCGAATGGGAACCGAAGCCACAACCTATCGCCTTTACAATCGCACGCATCTGCCTCTGCTTGTGCCATGACTTGTCTCTATTATTATTTATTAGGTTAAAATAATTCATATATCTCCTTATATCTTATTTTATATTTTTAAAAATCACAAAATAAATCGTGTCTATATCATTTCTAAGAAATATAATAATAGACTAAATACAATTAGTTCTCACTTATTTAAATAAAATGAAGTAATCTCTTAAAATATTAAAGAAAACAATATTTTCACATTGAAAACACAAACAAAAATAAATAAAACAAAGAGGTAAACGACTAAATTGATGCTAACACACGTTTTAAAATTAAGTCTAAGTGGAGAAATTCTAAATATTTGTCACGCATTATAAAGACATGACAAAACAAAGTGGTCCACCGCTAATTGCCGGCCGGCCTTGTTTCTCAATAAAAATTAATGCTATCTTACAGGTTCCTGAGATAAGATAACATCTCACTTTGACAGTTCCCAGCAAGTGTTTCTTTTTTTCTAAAAAAAAAACCACCATCATAAAAAATAGATAATAATTTGCATGTTTAAATGAGAATCTTATTACTTGTGAGCCGCTTGGCCAATTAAGAAAAACCGTTTTATATTGTAAATTATGTAAAAAATTTTGCATTCTAAAAATAATAGGAGATTCGCAAATAAATAAAGGGTAAACCTAGTGCTAAAACTCTCCGTTCCCATTTAGACATTTCCGTTCCATTTTCTACTCAATTATAGAGGCTGTTGCGCTTATTATTATTATTATTAATTGCGCTTTGAGTACAATAAGTAATTAAAATCATTTCTTTTTTTTACAAAATAATAAAACAAAATGCTCTAGAAAAATAAATATTAGCTTAGTTAAATTTTATTCCAGCACTTAGACAAATTGGTAACTCCTTCCATTCTATTTGTGGCTTTTTCTTTAATTTTTAAATTTTCTTTAGAAAAACAAACAATTTAACCACCCATATAAAAATTCTACTCATCCACACACAACGGGATCCAAGCCGTACACGTCATACACGCATTTTGTAGTAAAACAGCGTAAGAACACGTATTAACATATAAGTATTATTTACACAGATGTACCATACTGGAGACTGCTCGACGCGAATACCTAGTTACTGAGATTATGTTGACGATACATTAAAACGCAAATAGTCAAAGATCAAACGAAGCAGACAACTCTCTCCTGCCATAAACCTAAAGAAAGATTACATGTCTACTCCACAGACACTGTAGCGTTAACATCTGTAGTTTCTAACAAGTATAAATTATGAACTGCTTCTTGCATGTATTGGCACAGGGGCACAAGGGGGACTGTTAACGCGACGCGACTGTTGTGGGTTCGATCCCCACATAACACTTCTTCGCTCTGGTAAAGACGGACAGTACGGCGTAGAGTTTCACCACTGGAAAGGCAACGCCACCAGAGTTTGGCAGAAAAAAATTAACGGAGTGTCTCAGCACTAAGTTTCCTCTACCTGCCCCTGCGCCACGACTGACTCAATACAACAAACGTAAGTATTCCAAATCAATCAACTACTTCACCTCTCGCCAGCTGCAAAGTGGGCTGAACGCGTTAGTTCCACACGCGAACAGTTTGTGTCCATACGAGAGTAACACTTTGACGTAATTATGGCAATTATCTTCTGTTTGTCCTTTGTTCTGGCACATCTTGGTCTTCTCCGCCGGCGCCACCCATTCCGCTCTCTCTAGCTGGCGTAGGCCACGTAGTGAAAGACGGTATAGGGTGTCTCTGTGAACAATATGTAGTATTGTAATTTATATGAGTATATATTTACTAATATTAAGACCGCCGTGGCTCAGTGGCACTGGCGTGTGACTGTGAACTAATGTTTTATAATTATCCATCTAGGACAATATTATTTTCTTTGTTTCTTATTTTGTTATTTTGTGTAAAAAATATTTTTTACATTTAATTTTATATAAAAATAACATGGCATCATATTCAAACTGGTTGTAATATGTAGGTATTTTTTTATATTTATCAAATAAGTTATTATTAAAAAACATCAGAATAAGGAGACGTATTGCGTGCCGATATGACTATTCATTTTTATGTTAAATACCTAAAAACAACATTTACAAAATTCTGTCTTTTATACTTTTAGCTTTCTCCACGTGCTGATGGGTTTTATGGAACCAACTTCTAGTACTAATAAGACTTCAGCTTCAACAACTTTATTGCCTTCGATCACGTCAGTACCTCTAAAGTTAATACTGTTTTATAGTCATGACCTAGCTTAGGAAAATAAAGAAAATGCCTTAGTATAGAGTTTCACTGTATATAACAGTGGTTATCGATATCGATGTGCTGTCTATAAGCTAATGAACGTGGGTTCATCCCCATTCGAGAAAATGTAATATTTATTTCTTTCATTTCTTCGTTCTCGTATATAAGCTGAAGTAAATATTGATTGATTAATTATTAGAGTTACATACGTTTCTCTTAAGATCTTTAGGGTTAATATTCAAGGCTTTCTGGTAGATATCTCTATTAAAGATAATTTATCCGTTGTACACATACTTTATGTTTTTATATGTGTGGTGGATTTTACCCAAAAACTTTTTATTAATACCATTATAGGTACATTTAATATCTTTATGCGAATTGTAAGTAAATACTTAGTTGTATTCTTATATATGCCAAAAAACTATGCCAATAAAAATAACTATATAAAATTATTGCAAAAAATATACATATGTTTATAATTATTAAGTAGTTAATAAGGCCAATATTAATATAATACAACCATATCTACTCGTAGATACATGAGGACACACAAGTGTCAATTTACTATCACAGAACACCTACTTGGGTTCAAATACCAACACCATCAGAAACAATACACTGCAACAAACTTGAGAGTGCATTTTATCATATTACATGATGACTTTAATAATTATTATTTTTGCGATAAAATATATACACATTAAAATCGTCTTGTCTGTATTTTCTACATAATATATGTATAAACGTATGTTATATATATATATTATGTATATATATAACATACGTTTATACATATATTATGTATGTTATATATATATTACGTATAATACAAAAAATATTTCATTTTTATATTAGCCTCATGCTGTATCTAATAAATACCAAAAAATGAGCTCAGTCGTGGCAGGGGCACAAGCGTGTGACTGTAAACACGACAGGCTGTTGGTTCGATTCCCACTCGAGAAAATCACACAGCGCCACTCAACACGCAATGCCTCCAGAATTCCGAGGCGAATAGCGCAGAAATGTCTTAACCGTTTTTTTCGTTTTACCAATAGGTGCTTAATTTCCCTCTGTACACTGCTATGTGCGGGATACAGCGTGAAGGTAAAAATGAAGTACTTAAGTTATTTATCAAATACGTCTTCATCAAAGACGTATCCAAGCAATTGAAGGCAGATTTCACATTTTGTGGTTGACCACGAATCTTGCAGAGGCAATATTCTGTAAACTGGCACAGTATGTAAGTAATAGCGTAGTATCTGACGCCCAGTGATCACATTTCAGTGCGATACCGAGTAACTGTATAGTCCTAGGAAACTATCAATCCGCTAAGCCTCTCGGTCCACCGGTCAGATATCGATAACTTTAGGTATATCGAAGTTATCTTATTTATATTTTTTGATATAACAATAAATAAGGTTTGATTTGGTTTGGTATTACTGTGAGAGATGAGTGAAGAGAAGATAATAAATATGATATCTTTTGAACAAAAAAAATATAATATCTTATTTAAAAAACATTTCGCGGCGTTGAGTTCTGCACTTAACCCACAATCCGTCTTCAGAATTCGGCAGAAAATGGGGAACGGAGTGTCTTAACACCGAGGTTCCCTCTGAATGCCCTGCTGTGTGCGGGATACAGCGTGAAGCTGAGCTAAAAAAACATAATTTATTTCAAGTATCACTTTCCCTGAGCTAACATCAAATCTACAACCATCGTTTACTTTCTGACACTATACCACGGCTTCACAATTTCCAATTAAATTAAAAAAAAAACCATAAAATTTACAATAAATGGAAAACCAGCCTAACTAGGAGACCAATCCGTTATTCGAGCCATAGCAGCGGGCCAAGAGAGTCACGCTTTGTGTAACTGGCATTATAGGTTTCATAATAAGTAGTGAAGTTACATTCGTTCTGGACGTTCATAAATACAGCCTTATTAGTGATACAGCCCACAATCTACGTAGCAAACATTAGATACTAATGTCAGTCACTACAAACAAATTTTTAATAAAATATAAATATATCAGAAAATTATAAGAAATATATCTTTAGATTTAAAACTACAGTCGTTTAAATAAAATGCCATAAATGTTACAAATCTTTCTAGTTATATATAACTATTTATTAAATATTTTCCTTATACTTATGAAACTATTAACAATATCGAGGTCAGTGGTGGCGAAGGGGCACAAGCGTTTGACTGTTAACTCGACAGCTTGTGGGTTCGTTTTCCACGCGAGGAAATGAAATATTGACTACTCTCAAGTCCTCGCTCAGGCCACCGTTCAATACACAACGCCTTTTGATTCGGCGGAAAGTCACGGAGTGTCTTAGCACTAGGTTCCCTCTGCCTACACTGCTTTTTGCAAGATATAGAATAAGCTTAAAAATATATATACTAGATAATTAATAAATATATGTATGAAACTATGTATGAAACTAAGCTCTCACTACTATTTGATAAGTAAAACTTTCTAATCTACAATGACAACTGTTCAACCTAATGAACATCTAATCTACATTAAAACTGGTGCTATTAAATATGCAAAATCAATTAATATTTATTTCTATAAATGCATGAGAAGTGATGTCTGCATTCAAATATATTTATTGATAGTGTAAAACCGAGTGGTTTAACACAGCAATACACCTTTATAATTGGCCTGAAATCTAAAGATATGTTGGTCTTTGACACATTTATCACTAACCGCGACCTCGTCTGTGATAGTGTTAATCAGAATCACGCTGTATCCCGCACACAGCAGGATAGGCAGAGGAAATCTAGTGTCTTAACACTCCATTCAATATTTTCCGCCGGGAGCATAGCGTGTTGAATGACAGTATTCAACGCCGTTTTGCCTCGATACTAGAGTGAAGTGAAGAAATCAAAATATAAATTTAAATTAGTATTTTATTTTCTCGAGTGGGGATCGAACCCACAACCACAACCACTGCGCCACGATATCATAATTAGTTAGTTAGTTACGTTAGTTAGAGTATTAGCAAGATAAATATTATCATAAGGAAATAATGATTAATGCGAACGTTATATCAATGTCATAAGAAATCCATGAACTGGAAAAATCAAGCGTAAATATAAATCTTAATAACATTCTGAGAGGTAAGGCATTAATTGCAGTCACGATAAGCAAATATTATCTGTTTCTATTACTGGTATTTGTAATAAAATATATGTATATATTATATATAAATAAATTTATCTATTCAAAATCATATTTTTATAGAACCAGCAGGTTGGCAAAGTGAACTTCAATTGAGACACTACTTTCTCCGTTAATATATTATGTAAGATTAAGTAAGTATCTGTCACACATCTCGTTAACTCTGTCTATTATTAAATATATTAAGGATATTTATAATAGACAAAAAATAACACCAAGACAACTTTATATCGTGGAATTCAAAAAAGTCAGTCACATCGAAGCACATCTTCAGATAATTAAAAGCAAGCTTTTTTGCTTGTTAACTAGTAGTTTCAATATAGAAAAGACGACCGTCAGTACCGTTGTACACAGAGTCAAGCATAGCCACGACACTGTATGTACATTGTTGACACTGAGATATTACTAAGTTTTCTCCATCTTTAGCTTTAGGGATGACGTGTAAAGATAAAAAAGAAAAGAAAGATAGTAAAGAAATAGATAAGAAAGACCAAACGAGTCAAACCCAAAACACTCGAAATCGGGTAAGATCGTCACACAAATATGGTCACCTCACTAGAATTCTATTATATGGATGCAATTATAATTCGATACACTTTCGACACTAAACAATTTAAGAGAAATCAGTCAATACGGCAGAGCAACGCATAAGGAGCTACTGTGAACAAACGGTATGTTCTTTTTTACTGATAACTCCATATTTTTATAGGACTCTACGTACTGGAAGCAGGTAGAGAATTCTTTACATTTCAAACATTAATTATAATACCATAGTACAAGAGTAGAACATCTAAGCAGTATTTTATGTATATGATAGATTGATTTAATATATTTTTGTGGAATAATTATATATTATAATATGTAATTATTCCACCACTGTCGTCGCGCAGTAGAACAAGGTGTGACTGTAACGCGAAGGTTGTGGGTTGGATTCCCACTCGAGGAAGTGAAATATTTATTTCCGTTTTCTTCGCTCTAGTGTCGAGGCAAAGCGCGGCGTTGAGTTCTGCGACTTAACACACAAGGCCTCCAGAATTCGGCAGAAAATGACGAACGGAGTGCCTTAACACCGAGGTTCCCTCTGCCTACCCGCTGTGTGATACAGCGTGAAGCTGAAACTAAAACTATAATTACATATTATATATTCTAGACGTACAAATATACAATTAATTTATTTTCTTAACTTCTGTAGAAATAATATTATAAAAGTGCATAATTTTATACGTTTACAATCCTAGAACCATCCACGATATTCGGCTTAACTTAGAGTCAGTAAACATAAAACCTAAAGGTCAGTCTTTTAAGTAAATTCAAGGGCAAAAAAGAAATCTTTTGTTATTGAAACAAAAAATGACCAACGTAAATAAAAGTAGACTTGAACCAGTTTATTATGGAGAATGGAGAGAGAAGCAGCTGAACAAACACCATGTTTTAATAGCTGGTTTTGCAGACTCGACCGGATTTAATACCACCCCCGGCATTTAAAACCGGCGTGAAGTAGTGGCCCTTGCCACTGCGTTTCGCATTAGGTAATGCCGGGCCCCGGTGCCCTTCATCTCCACCTTAAAGGCTGGCAACGCACCTGTGGCTCCTCTGGTGTTGCATGGGGTCGTGGGCGGCGGTGATCACTTACCATCAGGTGACCCGAACGCTCGTTTGCCTTGTCCTCTCCCATAAAAAAAAAAAAAAATACGTACCTACAGACTACACAGTGCATTGACATGATGTGGCATACATACATATTTAAAAAAAAATCATCAAATCAACTTCACGCTGTATCCCGCACACAGCAGAGTAAGCAGAGGGTGTAGTGTTAAGGCACTCCGATCCCCACTTTCTACCAAATTGTGGTGGCATTGCATGTTGAGTGGCAGTCACACCCTTTGCCGCTGCGCCACGATGGCCTCATACTTAGTTTTACATTGAAATATACCGCTGGCTTCAAAGCCTCCCTAAAATTAAACATATTATATATATTTATTTAATTTATATAAATTAAATGAAAATAAATATATGCAAGTATATTTATGAAATGGCCACATAACTTTATGCATAGATAGATACCTGATTCAGCAAAAAATCGTGGGTCTCAATTACATTTTATACAATAACAATTCATCTTTGTGTTGTAAAACACGCCTTCGCCACCAAAAAATTTTAATTTATTATGTTTATAAGCCACTAAACACATTAATATTCACATAAATTATAAGCATTTTGTTTATTTCTGACGACCGTATCGTCGTGTTGCAAGAGGTATCATTTTAAATAACTAAATATCGTTCGCGTTAAATGAGAAACAGAGGGTGTTAACACTACTTTCACTCTGCCTATCTTGGTGTATGCGGGATACAGCGTGAAACTAAAAAAAATAACGCCTATTTCCGTTAACGAAGTCATATGTCCTCATCATATTGTTTTATAAACACGCAGTGTTTCTTGTCTCGACATTTTTTATTTTATTTTTTATTTATTCACTTAATTCGATAAGATGACACAGATTAAATAAAACGCAATACGATAAAAGATTTTACGACATTTTTATATTTTAAAGTCCCATATGTTACGCAAACATAGTGTGGGTATACGCGGTATTAGCATATGTAACAGGTTTATTTGTAATAAATTGTCTCAATCGTTACGGTAGGTCAAAGCAGCGTGTTCTGTTAAAGACAGTAATTATATTATTAAAATCTGTCTATCGGCCGTCGGCATTTGAAAGGAATATCGCTTTGCTTTTAACAACTATTTTATAAGTTATCAGATTCCAAGAAAGTAACCTTAAGATTATTTAAATTAGTTCACATCGTGTTTGTGGCAACTATAGGTCAATAGACTTGTTGATTTCAAATCGCCAAAAAAAACAAGCAGTTATTATAAATATTCTCAATCGAGTGGAAATCGAACCCACAACCAGTGATGTTACAGTCACACGTGCCCCTTTTATACCCCTGCGCCACGACTAGCTTAATCTAGTCTGGCCCCATAATTTTCTAAGTTATCAACAGTAAAAATACAGTATATAACTTTGAAAATCTACTCATATGCCTGAACATCAACGGATACCAGAGGCATGTAGAGACGCTTCCGTGTGTAATATGCCTATAGGTATGGAATAGCAAAATGCAAGATCTTGTTTTGTTGTTCAATTAAAATGCATAAAGGTAAACCACTATACGATTCACGATTATATACGTAATTGAGTGCTATTTTTAACTGCATATAGCTGCAGGTTTTATCTATATAAGATTTAAATATTTTTTTTTTTAGCTTTCTGTATCCCGCATTAAGCAGGGTAGGCAGAAGCCAGGGAATCTAGTGTTAACACGTTGCCTAGATTCCGGAGGGAATTCTGGAGGATTTGCGTTTTGATTTACGGAACTCAACGCCGCGTTTCCAGAGCGAGGAAAAAAATATATTAAATTAGTCGTTTCCGTAGGCTACTATTGATTTTTAAAGTTCATTAAACCTTATACTGTACCGTAGATTAGGAGTGTGCTCGTGCCATGTGGTGGTGATAAAAAAGAATATAACGCACATAAAGATAGTGAGCTTTAGAAATAACTACAATTAAAAGTAAGTACGAGGCCAGTGACTGTAAGCGCGGCTGGTTGTGGGTTCGATCCCCACTCGAGGAAATGAAATATTGTCTAAAAGGTCACCAAATCTAATGATCTTTTGAGCAATACTGAGACACCTTATCTAATATTTTACATATTGTAGTTTACATAAATATATCTAATATTTTACATACTGTACGTAAAAATAAGAATGAAAAATAGTTTTTATCTTTTTATGACCAAATTTTTGAATAATAAATATTTTATACAAAAAAAACTAAACAGGGATAAAAGGAAATACACAGGGATAGATCTTGAGACAAGTCTTACTCCATTTCTCAACATTAATTAAGTAGCGAAACTTAACGCAGTATATTTACTTATTAAATAATAAACTTATAAATATTAACCCTAGATGGGCATTAAACCCATAACCTTCGCTTTTAGACACCTACACCCCAAAACAACGCTACGGCATTATTTATGTATTGAATACCATATTAATAACATAGATTCCATATACGTATTTGTTCGTAAAAAAAAATTATCTCACTTCGAGTTTTAATGGCCACATTCGATATCGCCCACAAACCAGATGGTTAACTATGGAACACGAAATGCTGTATATCAATTACACAATTGTTAACTCAACCTCTACAATTATTCCACGAGACCAGAGTATTTTAAAAAGCGGACAAGTGCGAGTCGGACTCGCCGACCGATTTCTTTACAGAAATTGTATATGTCGAGCTTTTTCTGAAATTCAAGCCCAGCTTAGCCACAACCCTTGCTTGGTTTCCTTTGACGGAGTGTCTGTACACTGGGCTCCCAGGTTGCCTCTAAAGAAACAAAAAACAAAAGAAACACCTAATTGCATGTCATTTTAAAGTTATGATTGTAGAATCGTACAAGAAGCTAGTAGAGCTTGGTCTACATAATCAAATGGAAACAATTAAAAATTGTGTATTCTAGCATAAACTTATTTTTATTTAACCCAAATTTATTTAATTGAAATCAGTAGTTTTCGAGATCAGATCCGCCAAACAAACTCAACACTAATTCGACGTGAAAAAATATGATAGAATACGTACTACAACGATCTGTTATATAAGTCCAAGCAGGATTTACATATAAACATGAGGTATATTTAAATAACTAACGACTTTGTTTAACAAACCAATCGCATACTTCTACACATATAATGAAAATAATTACACCGTCAAGGCGTCAATCGTATGACCGTGAACGCGACAGTTGTGGGACCGAATCGGCGGAATTAATTATATTTTATTCTTTTTTTATATCTATGCTCTGGGCAGGCAGAGTGTGTTGAGTTCAACCACTCAACACGCAACGCCTCAATAAATCGCGGGAAAAGGGTAAACAGATTGGCTTGACACTAGGTTTCTTCTACCTTACAAAAAAAAATAGAGTTACAAATAGAGTTCCTTCCTAGTATCGCCCGATTCTCATTTCTACATACGTACGTATACAAACATGCGCACGAGTAATTAAACAGCGTTCACACCGTAGTCTCGAAACCAGATAGCGATCGTTGATTTCGTTCTAGCAAGTGTTTAGTATGCATTAGTGTTAGATACACCGTTATAAGTTCACTCCTGACTGTCCTAGCGAGTAAATTCACTTGTTATTTGCTTAGCTGACTCAATCTCTAAAAGCTTGTTTTACATAGAAAAGCTCTGTGCAGTTAATTAGTAATATCTAAAATTAATCAACTCATTTTCGAAAAAGCAATAAAAAACACTTTTGTTAATTTAAAAAAAACCTTTTGTTTATTATAGTATCATATATTCAGCTCAACATTTTAAAGCCCCTTTTCCTTTTTTTAGCTTCACGCTGTATCCCGTACACAGCGGGGTAGACAGATGGAACCTCGGTGTTAAGACCCCGTTCCCCACTTTCTGCCGAATTCTGGAGACATTGCGTGTTGATGAGTGGCAGAACTTAACGCCGCGCTTCGCCACGATACCAGAGCGAAGAAAATGGAAATATAAACGTAAACAAATACTTCACTTCCTCGAGTGGGAATCAAACCCGCGACCGTCGTGTTACAGTCACAGCGTCACGACGGCCTCAAGCCTATTTTCTATTGTATATTATAGTAAATTGTAGGTACCCGCTGCATGAAGAGAACCTGGGAACCTAATGTTAAAACACTCCGTTTCCATTATGCCACTTCCGTTCTCCACCTTAAATAGTGACAATGTTGGTCAAAACCCGTTATGAACCTGTCTCAGTGATAAGAAATTATATTTTATCAAGGGACAAACAAGTGAATGACTCAAAAAAAATGTATAATCGGTTAGCCAGAGAGCAAACAAAATTATCAACATTAAAATAATATTAAGATAACGTTTTATGGCCTATAAGTCATGTCTGTTAATTTATTTGGCCCACGATCACCGTATAGTTTAATTTTTGATAATTTTTTTTTTGTAATTTAGTAAAGCCATTTTAAGTACTCATATGAGTTTGTGGTGGTAATATGAATGTATTAAAAAATATATAATTTTCATTCGTTCTTCGATTTCAAATTCGTTCAGAAACATTATACCTAAAATAGTCGCAAGGGTACTGTAAACACGACAGATAGTGAGTTCGATTCCCACCTGAGAAAATGAAATATATTAATTTCTTCGCTTTGGATATATTTTCAGAGAAAACATTGTATAGAAAAATACAACTTAGAAAAGTTACGAAATAATTAACAACATTGTAGAACCGAATACAGCTGTAAGCTATTATGACATATCGTCTATATAACATAAAAGATCACTTAACGCTTCATGTGTCGTGAGACTCAACACAGTTCTACAATGACATGAATCGAAATCGAAACACTTGTAATGTCAATACAATCTCTAGTTAATAGTTAGATTAGTACAAGCATAAAGTAGCAGAGAGCTGGGTAAGCAGAGAGAACCTAATGAAGACACTCCGTCGCCTTTTTCCATCCGTAGCGTAACTTAACTCGACACCAAAGCGAAGAAATGAAAACATTAACTAATTTATTTCCTCGAGTGGGAATCGAACCAACAACCTGTGCTTTTACAATCGCACGCTTATGCCCCTACGCCACGACTGGCCTCAATCGTATAAATTAAGCAAATATTAAGCTTATAAAATTACCATATTTTTCTCTTCACATGTCTAGATCAAAGATGTCATCATAGAAGTGTGTGAGTGCGTAAATTTTATGTTTAAAAATTTAAATATTTAATTAATAAATGTTGTTATAACATTTAAATCTGTATCATCCGCGACTAATGTGGCCATATTTTACAATTTATTTAACATCATAAAATTGAATTTACTCACTTCAATTCATGGTCAAAAACTGCAATTTTCGACAATTTCTTATAACATTATCACATTATCAAATATTAATTGGCCAATATTGAGGAAACATTAAGACTAATATCTTCGATTAAAGTATTCATTTTATTTGAATTAAGATTGGTTTGAATCGATTTATTAATTTTTATGATCTAACGGTTAAAACATCTATTCATAACGGTTTATAACGGCAGATATAAACAAGCCTGTGACAGAGGAATCAGAAGGAACCTCGAGGAGGAAGCAGGAGGAACGTCGTGTTGAGATATAACGTTTTTCATGGCCAAAAATAACTACGAATACGTTGATAATATTTGATTTGTTTATTTTTTGTATAGTTACTTAAAGATTTTTTTTTATTTCTAAATAATAAATTGTTTTATTTCACTCACCTAGCACCCACGATCACTTGGTCTCTTGCTACATCGAAAAGCAGTTGCGAAAATGATTTGCTGTCCTTATCTTGGAAGATATCGCTGTCTGACGCCAGCAGGTCTGCAAAGTGTGATTACATATTATATAACGTCATAGTGTCTATAATTATCACTACATTCCCTCTGCCTACCCTGTTGTGTGCGGGAAGCTGATACATATGTATAAAAAACTATTTTTTATATAATTTTATTAAAAATCACTATGTAAGCTTATTAAGACCAGTCGTACACAGTGGCACATGCGTGCTGCGTTGTAGGTTCATTTTGCACTCAAGGAAATGAAATATTTAATTTTTTCAATTCCTCTGCTAAGGAGGCTTAACACAGCGTTCAGTTGCTTCTCTGAACATGCAATGCCCCAAGAATTCTGCGGAAAGTGGAAAACATAAGAGTCTTAACACTAGGTTCTCAGGATCCTTTGACTACCCTGCTATATGCGGAATGCAGTGTGAAGCTAAAATAAAAGTATATTTATTTATATGAATTGAAAGACAAAAAATCCGCATATTCTAACAACCAAAATTTAATAATAAAAACACGTAGTGACATCGTTAATTTTTAAATAAATATTGTACAAAAATAAAACTAATACTACTACGGGAAACTCGCAAGAGCAAACACCTATCTATATTAACACCTAAATGAATTGTAAATATTAAACCTATTTGATTTTCAAATATTGTTTATCCATTATTTATTATGGTCTAAATACTGGAATGGCCTCAATAAAACCAGCAAAACGCTTAGTTACGACAAGAATCTTAAGAGCTTTCGAGATATCCGTTGAGCCGTGAACATTATTGAAAATTACGTCGCCATCCCGAGGGCCCGTATTTATGGTGTACAGCTTCTCGCTGTATTCTGCACACAGCAGGATGGACAGGGGAAACCTGGTGCTAAGACACTCCGTTCCTTATCATCCGTTTCATTCTGAAGGCTAATTTTATTAGAAAGAAATTAAATATAAATCTAATTTTATTAGAAGAAAAGCTAAAAATGCTATTTCTTGATAGCTAGTGCATCGAGTCCGTAAAAGAATAAAAAAAATTGCAAAAAAAGAGTAATTACAATTTACACAATATAATACAGATATCGTAAATTACGACAAAGAAAATTTCTACTTGATTAGTAGTTTTTTAGACATAGCCTACATCTAAATTATTATATTAAACTTGTCTAAACTTAGATGCTATGCAATTCCACAAACGACATCCTGTCATACATTCGCGAGGTCTGTCAACTTCCTTTACGATAGGAGCTCTACTATTAACTCCGAATTGAATATTAAATATAATACACAGTATCTCAAAATAGTCATTTGAAACTCTTCTCTATTATCAAAAATATATATTTAACTAAATACATTCCTACTAAGTTTTTAGGGTTCGCACCTCATAAAAAAGGAACCTCATAACTATGTTAACCGTCTGTAATTATAATAAAATGTGGCTGAGCTCTCACAATATAATTAAAATCCATCCCTAAAAATAGAAATTTATAGGTATAACACAAAACTAAAACGATTATAAATTTTATTAGATTATATTTGTGGTTAATTTCATACGACAAAGTTCAATATATCAATTTAAAATTGGTACGGAACCCCTCAGTGGGCAGTCGGATATGCGCTTTATAATTTTTTAATATTTACATTAAAATTACGTTAGAATCAATTTATAATTTGAAGTCTATAGTAGATTTATTACAACTATCAAATAAATAAGCGAAATTATTAAAAAATAATAACTTAGTTGACGCAATAAGTACAATATTCAACATAAGCTTTTAAGTAGTGAAGTATCCAAGTTACTTAGCATATCGCGTATATTTTATTAGTATCAGAGGATAAATGCAGAAATTTAAATATCAAAAGTTAAGATTATAAACATATAATCAAGATCTGCTATAAAGTAGACATCGTGGCGCAGGGGCGCTATCGTGCGGCTATAAACACGTCAGTCGTGGGTTCAATTCCCACAAGAGAAAAATCTACCTATATCTGCTTATATTTATAAGATTTCACCAAATTATCTACTAAAATTTTCATTGTATTTTCTGATTGATGCATGACACGGCACGACTTATAAAGTTACGGTTGAGAAAATGGCTACATTCACTTGGAATTAAATTGGTTCTAGACGTGCTGCTTCCTTCACATTTATTTAATTTTTTTTCGTATTTTTTTACTTAACATTCTCAGTTCCGCCTACAAAATGATTACTATCTTAAACAAAAACTATTCATGGAAACGCACTCGAACATGACTGGCCTATAAAAAAATTAACTCAACGTCTATTTAGAGTTAAAACTAAAACTAAAAACTATTTAGGGTTTTAAATAAAGAACTTATTTAAATAATAATATAATAATTTAAATTTACTCCATTACTACATAACTTTTAAACTATTTGTTTTATTTTATTTAAAATAAATGGAAAAGAAAATATATTTATTTATTTAAAATTAAGAAATGCTTTCCTTTAACATTTAATTTTAAATAATTATTTTAAAATATTGTTCCAGATACTATTAATAAATGATTCGTTCTTCCAATTACCTTGTCTGTTGATTATCCTGAAGTCATCCTCCGGAAGACCTTTGCTGAGGGCGCCGAGAAGAATTATCGCAGCGACTTTATATAATAATAACATCGTTGCTTAATTGTATTTACTCTGAAACAAGTGATAAATAAAGTTAATTATAAACTTATAACACATGAGAAAATTGATATATATTATTTTAACATTAAATTCTAGCTGCCTACCTTTGTGTGTGAGATAAACTAAAAAAAAATAATTAAAAACATCAAAGAACAAAAGACCAATACTTATTTGGGAAACGTATAAAAAAAATTGAACGTAGCGCGAAGTAAGAAGGCTTTGAATCCGCCGCGAGGCGCGGGTTCAAAGCCTTCTTTAAGTTAAATCAAGAGTTATTGATTTGTAGACTGGCGGGCGCTCGATTGATGTTTTTATCACAGTTCTCATTACATTTATCAATCATATTTGCTAAGACAAACAATATATTACAAACAAATAAAATAAACACATAACTTATTTTGCAATGTTATAACACTAATGGTGCCAGATTAAAAAAATCACTAAATTTGTCCTTATTTTTATACAATTTGGTAAATATCTCGCTTTACCAAGCAAGTGTTACTAGCGGTACATATCATTCAATACACATTTTTAATCTATTTACTACGAATTTCAAATTAAATTTCATATATAACATTGTATGTATCTTAATACATTTTATATACTTTTATCTTCACACCCGCACACTTTCTAAATTAAATATACCTCGAGTGAGAACCGAACCCACATCCACATCCGTCGCATTTACAGCTAAAAAACAAAACTAACACAATAAGCACCATATAATTTAAACTTATTAATTAATGCATATTTTTGCAAATTTATTCACCTACAAATTCCATGCGAAAGTACGCCAACATTACTATTGTTGAGTTATTTACTTTATCACTCAACTGTCCGTCTGCGCGTCCATTTGCCTATCATCATGTCAGTGTTTTATCTCACAGAACTAGAAACACTTTATATTAACACAGATAACATTACTGACAACTTACAAAAGTAAACAATTTTAAAAGTACCCTACTTATTACGTCTCTATCGATCATTACTTTAATGGTATCGATAGTAAAACACCACCTGTCTTTAGTAGGTAAGTAAGTATGTCAGTAAATCTTTTTTTCTAATTGGACAACGTTAATTATATATGAACTAAGAAAACAGTTTACTTTATTTATTATAGAGTTTTTTTTTTTTTCAATTTATTATTTAGTTGTTTTTGTTTGAAATTCAAACATTATTCGCATTTCTTTTTTAAATGTCTAACAGTTTGTTATAAAACTATTCACTCACTAAATCATTTTCTTTTTAAATCCTACTATCGCTCCATTAGCAACAAGTTCTTACAAACTTAAAAGTTTAATAAACTTTGCCGGAACTGAAATGCCAGTTCAGTACAGGATTTGAACCCGGAAATACTCTTATTGCTTCAGCTTCACGCTGTATCCCGCACACAGCAGAGTAGGCAGACAGAACCTCTTGTTTTTACGCTCCGTGCCCCGTTCCCCAATTTGAAGGCATTGCGTATTCAGTATCGGAACTCAACGCCGCAATTTGCCTCGTCACCAGAGCGCAGAAATGAAAATATAAACACTACCAGTGCCATTGTACTTTAAGACAAGAGAAAACACTTTATAAAATACTAATACACGACGAACAGATGAACTACTTTCAATGTATTTGAAATTATAATGTGATATAGGAATAACATATAAATAAGCTCCGATACGTCGAGAAAAAAATCACTCTGGTGTCAATGAATGAATGAATGGGACACGGGAAGCAGTGTCTAAACTCCCTATTTCTACCCTGCTACAAGCGTGATACAGCGTGAAGCTGGTAGATAGAAGAAAAACTAATTGCTCCAAAAAAACATCACAATACACAAAAAGAGCGCACATTTACCAAAAAAAAAAACCTTATTACCGCCAAAACCAGTCACTAGAAGGAGGATGTTGGGTTTTTATATGGTCTAATATTCAACAAAAACACCTGTTTCCCCCCCCCCCCCCCCCTCTCCACTCTCCATTCCGTCCAACAAAATGATTGAACGCTATTTATTACTACGACAAATTAATATGGCTTAATCGAAGCGAGGGAAACTGTTTTCTTTATAATTTATAACGTTTATCGTTTCTATCTTAACTTAATGTCGAGTGCTGTTAATTGGTGTTATCTGGTCTCTTGTTATTGATGTTTCAACTTGTATTTCTATGTAAATAAATAAATATTAATTTATAAAAAAAATAAATAGTTAATTATAGTGTTTCTAATTTGTGAATTTCAAATAACACATTCGAGAGTCATAGAAAAGACATGTAAGGTTGTATCTAATATCTATTTTTTTTTCAGTTTAACGCTGTGCCCCACACACAGAAGAGAAGGTAGAGAGAAATATTCTTAAGACACTCCGTTTCATTTTTTTTTTAATATAATTTTTATGAAAAAAGTGGCCACTCGACAACATCGTATCGAACATCGGTTTTAAGATGTTAAAATGACATTGACTTTATCAGTACTAGTTACTGAAATAAAAATAAACAAAAATTTACTTTAAAAGGTGCGATAAAAAAAAATAATAAGAAAGATGCCATCGTTTTGTTAAAAAAAAGCAATACGTATAGGAGATAACGAGTGTTGATTTAAAAAGTTGTTGTTGACCATAAAGTGATATTTCTAACGACTGATTTATGAATGTCTCCTCGAGAGCATTTTCTTAGTGTAAACATTTATTCGTATTTTATTATAGACCATATATTGTATTATTTTTTTCACATTGACGGAAACTAGTGTTTATTTATATATAATCTATTCCAATCTATTTAAATATATATTTTGAGGCCGGTCGTGGCGCAGTGGTACAAATTGTGCTGCACAATCGACTGGTTGCGGGTTCGATTCCCACTCGAGGAAAGAAAATATTTATTTATGTTTTCATTTCTTCGCTCTGGTGAAGTCAACCGTGTGGTCCCGGCTTAGAATAGGATCACCCTGGTACTGTCGGTGTCGTAAGAGGCGACTAAAGAACGTGTGATAGAGTCACGTCGCCAGTAATGGCAACACGCATGGGCAGACTCGACCGGATTTAATACCACCCCCGACATTTAAAACCGGCGTGAAGTAGTGGCCATTGCCACTGCGTTTCGCAGTAGGTAATGCCGGGCCCCGGTGCCCTTCATCTCCACCTTAAAGGCTGGCAACGCACCTGTGGCTCCTCTGGTGTTACATGGGGTCGTGGGCGGCGGTGATCACTTACCATCAGGTGACCCGAACGCTCGTTTGCCTTGTCCTCTCCCATAAAAAAATATATATATATATTATTATATATCAAAAGGTACTTAAATAACACTGTTAATGAAACCAAAAGTAACACAGCATGTGACTGTAAACGCGATAGGTTGTAGGTTCGATTCTCACCCAAGAAAATGAAATATTTTCATTTCTGCGTTCTGATGTAGAAGCGAAGCGCGGCGGCGAGTTCCGCAACTCAACACGCAATGCCTCCATTATTCGTAATATCTTACATTAGATTAGGTTAAAATAATCTAAATCTTAATAATAATTCTACTTCCACTATAAATTATAAGAAATAGTTTACTCAATTTCGGGCTTAACGAGTCCGCGGCTCCAAAATCCATTACTGAATAGAAACTCAACAAAAAACCTGTAGCCATACCATTATCATCGCTCCAAAGGTCGAAGCCCTCTACTAGGAAACGATACAAAGCATGTAATTTTACATTAAAGTGTGTTATACAAAATCGTTAGACAGTTACGTGTACGAAATATGAATTGTAAATTTTTTTGTCTAGCTTCACGCTGTATCCCGCATATAACAGGTTAACCAGAGGGAACCTAGGAATCTAGTGTTAAAACACTCCGTTCTCATTGAGACACTTCCGTTTCCCACTTGCCGTCGAATTGTAAAGGCGTCTTCACTGGCGGAACTCAACGCCACGCGTTGCCTTGATATCAGAAAGAAAGAAAAAAAATTCATTTCCTCAGTAAGAATTGGAACCCACAACCCGTCACGTTTACAGTCCCACGCTTGTGTCCCTATGCCACGACTGGCCTTTTTGTTCAGCACTCGATCAAAATTAGTCTGACGACACTAATTTTAGGGTACCGTTTAAATTGCTTATTGATTTAATTATATTTAATCGTCACAACCGCTTTGCACCGAGAAAACGGCGAAGAATGGGAAACGGAGTGTCTTGACACTAAGTCTATTTTGCAGTGTGCGGGATTCAGCGTGAAGCTTTCATATACTATTTATGCTTTACGACGAACAGATACAAAAAAAATTATACACAACTGTGAGCAAAATTAATAAATTTCTAGGATTAACTTTTTTATTTATTTATTATTTAAACTAACTTCCTTTAAAAGCAGAAACAATCGAGCACAATAGTATGCATGTTTATACTCATCTGCGCAACACATTCGATTTTTTTTTTTTTTTTCGGATTGTTAATACTGCTGTTAGCCCTGTGATGGCTTTTACAGCGACACCGGTTGGGTAGGGAAGAGGGTACTCTGTCCCTGAAGAGAGTGCAGGCACTGGATGGCTGCCTTTAAGAGAGTGTGTCGACGACTGAAAGGGCGCCCCCTGTGGGGCTCGAACCTCGGCTTTCGCCGTCGATCGGACTGGGAATAAGCTAAACTAACACAAAGCCAGCCGCGACACAGAAGCCGCGACTGGGGGTAAGTTAGACTACACTACTGGAGGGAGTTGTCGGTCTCTGACCGCTGGGCCCGACCGCACCGAGGCGCGGCCGAGCCGTTGAATAATTTGGACTTCGTCGTTGATTCCGTCGGCGACGGTGTTTGTGTCGTGTGTGTGTAGTGTGTGTCCTACCTACATACGGGGCGTTGGCTGCCGTAATGGCGTCGTCGGGATCTGTTAGTACGCTACGCGGGCGTCTACGTTTTGGGCCCTTGAACGGTTTATAATTGCACGCCTCCGCGATGAGGGGATTAACGTGGGTTTCTGCGAGATCGAAGTAACGCTTCGTTAAGCGTTTACTGTGCGCGTAGAACGACTCGAGTCCGAAGTCTCTATGTAGGTCGACGTTACGCACGTACCAGGGGGAACCTGATGCCATGCGTAGGAATTTATTTTGAATCACCTGCATGGGATTTAGCTGTGTGTGCGCGAACGCCACGCATGCGTAGGAGAGGACGGGTCTAACACAAGTTTTGTATAGTGTCAGCTTATTTCTAAGTGACATTTTACTACGCTTGTTTATGAGTGGGTATAGCCTCGAAAGGATAAACTTGGCTTTGTTACAGGCTGACTTTATGTGGGGTCTGAAGGTTAGTTTGGAGTCTAAAATGACTCCTAGGTATTTGACTTGTTTTTCCCAGGGAATGGGCTTATCTAGTAGGCGGATGGTAGAGATCGTTTCTGTGCGGGTCCGAGGGAAGAACACAGCTTTGCTCTTCTCGGGATTTACTTCGAATCCCCATAGGCGGAACCATTTGCCGAGGGCGTGGGCCGCTCTTTGGAGTCGAGCCGCTATTTTGATCGTACAGCGTGCGGAAGTGTATAACGCTGTATCGTCGGCGTACATCGCGAGGTGTACGAATTGAGTGCGAGGGATGTCGCTGGTGTACAGCGAGTAGAGTAAGGGAGAGAGGGTTGAACCCTGAGGCACGCCTGCACGGAGGAGGCGGGGGGAGGAGAGAGTTCCTTCGACTTTGTATCGGAAGTATCTGTTTGTCAGGAAGTCCCGTAGGATGTGTACGAGACAGTCTGGCACTCCGGCGCATCTTAGCTTGAAGATTAAGCCGTTGTGCCAGACCTTATCGAATGCTTTCGCTATGTCTAGGAATATGGCCGCAGTGCTGAGGTAGCGACGGCCACCTACGTGGTGTTGAGCTATGTGCTCTACCACACGGTGAGCTTGGTGAACAGCTGAGTGTTTCTTTCTGAAACCGAATTGCTCGTTGATGAGCAGAGAGTTCGCCTCTACCACCTCGGAGAGTCTGAAGAGAATGATTCTCTCGAAGATTTTGCCTAGGCAGCTGAGAAGGCTGATAGGTCTGTAGCTAGTGGGGATATTCCGCGGCTTGTTAGGCTTATGTATGCCCGTGACGATGGCCTCCTTCCACTCGTTGGGGAAGGTGCACGACTTGAGTAGGGAGTTGAATATTATGAACACATTCGAGTACTGTTAACAATCTTGTCCTAGTTGTAGAGCACTTATTGAGTTCAATATCTACAGTAGCATTTCACTAAATACGTTTGTCGAGACGCATTGTTAACATTGATTGGTGGAATTGGAACAGGTTTTTTTTTTTTGGCTTCACGCTGTATCCCGCATATAGCAGCCAAAATTTAGTGTTAAGACATTCCGTTCCCTACATTGAGGCCGGACTCGACGCCGTTCGGAAGGAATAAGAATGTTATTAAATAATAATTCATTGCTCCGAGTGGGAATCGAACCCACAACGGTAGCGTTACAATCACACGCTTGTGCCCCGACAGCCTTTGCAACTTGGAACATGTTTTACATTAATAATGTAACTTTAAATAAATTAAAGATAAATAAATAAAAAACTATAAAACGACTACATCTAATAATTATAAATAACCTCTTAACTAAAATATCATCCGCATCGTTAACACCACATAAGCTTACTTTGTAAGTTTATAATAAGTTGTGTTTTAAAGTACACGTGTATTTTATATTTCAATGTAAAAACTATATGCCTTTTCCGACATCAGCGCGCACAAGCAGACATACAAATAATTACAAATAAAAAGTTTTATATAGTGTTGAGATGTATTTCTGTTGCCGGTATAACAACGTTTTTTTTAAATTATCTATTAAAAACTGAATAAAATAAATATTTAAAATAGGATTTCCTTTACAAAAAACATATTTTTTGTTAAGGGAACCCTATTTCAAATAATATCACTTAATCAGTCGTACGACTCTGACTTGACCGTTTATTTAACATTCTTTTTTCATACAATCCCATATCCAGTCAAGTAGCTACAGGTGTGGCAGGTCCAGAAGCAAATTTATTGATATTACCGATTAAAGATAACGTGATCTATTTCCACAGCACTCGAGGGCTGGTTGCCCAAGATTATTTACTCATGTTACGATGGTCGAGTGTTTACTGAGATAGTAGTTTTTAACCTAATTGCCGTTTAAAAACCTTAGGAACGAGCGGTATTTGTAAACAGGCTTCTATTAGATAAGGGTTGTCACATACTGTAGTATAGAAACGTGGAGAGATGTGGAATAATGTTGAAATTATTAAGTTTCTTTAGTACATCTATCCTGATATATATTCTGCATACAGCATTGTAGGCAGTGGGAACCTAGTGCTATGGCACTCTGTTCTCCATTTTTCGCCGAATTCAGGAGGCATTGCTTGTTAAGTGGCGTACCTCAACGCTGCGACATCAAATAAATATTTCATTTCCTCGAGTAGAAATCAAACCCAAAACCTGTCGTATTTTTAGTCACACTGTCCCCCTACGCCACAGCTGGCCTCAGACAGTAAAGTATAGAAACAAATATACACCGTAAAGTGGCAGCCCTAGGTCAGGCAAGCAATGTCATTGTCGCCTAGGAAAATGTTAGGTAATCATTTAGAAATATCTGGCCACTTAGCTCTTTACTGAACTTGCGGTATTTCTGTGGGACAGAGTGGAGCCATTAATTAAGCGAGTACTTTACATGTTCGTTTTTAATAAAATGTGAAAACCCTTTTTATTAATATAAATACACAAACTATTTATTTTATCAAACGTCATTGATTAAATTGTCTATGCAATAAAGCAATGTTAAAAGCACATATTTTAAAATATAATATATATAAAAATTAATTGTCTATTATAAAATTCATTATAACAAAACTATTATAATATAAAGTATAACATGTTAATTTGTTATATTTACCTATAATAATTTACTGTTTTAATTATCTATATTGTGTTTAATAAGCAGCCATATTTTCAAATTTACTCCATGGGCCTGCAGCAATAAAGGCGAGTGACAGATAACTCTAAATAGGCCGTTTAAGCCTACTCCCAAGAACTGCTGCAAGCTCAATTATATGCGTATCTATAATATATAATTTTCTGTTAAAAATTTATATAAAAATTAAATAAATTATACGAACTGCAGTTTTCTTGGCGTCATTCAATACAGCAGACAACAGACGTTACATTTAAAATAATATATTTTATTAACTACAGGATCGTCACAAATTCAAGTATGAAATAAATACACATTATCAATTTTAAACTAAACTTGTTAGTAAATATATTAGGTGTATAAATATTACATATATAGGTAATTTTGAAGCATTTAACAATGATAAGCGCAATCAAGCCGATTGACCTGCATTGATAACAAACGATGTTTACTCATAAATAGTAGTAAAACTTCTTAACTGATAAACTGATAAGTCCTCGGTACGTTATTGTGCAATACTGGCGAGTAAAAAAACTGTTTATTTTAATTTCAGAATTTCAAGAGTCTACCTCACGATGGTGGGCCGAAAGATTAAATACATGAGGCAGTCGAACACAAGGGTGTGACTGTAACGCGACAGTTGTGGGTTTCTTCGCTTTGGTGTCCATGCAAAGCGCGGCGTTGAGTTCCACCAAGACGCCAAGAAGACAATGCCCCCACAAATCGTCGGAAAGTGGGGAACACAGTGTCTTAATACTAGATTCCCTCTGCCTACCCAGCTGTGTGCGGGATACAGCGTGCTACATAGCGTGCACCTATGTAGGACATGTTTAGAAACAATAACTACTTACTTGTTTCTATTTAGAAAACGGTCAGTTGCTTTTTAAACTATTTTAATCGTCCTGTTTATTGTTTTTACACGTAAAACACATAAATTTATATTAAAGCAATAGAAAACATGTATTTAGTCGTTTCCTTAACGCGCGTCTTTTAGTTAACTAATAGCGAAACGTTTGACGATTTTAACATTTTTTTTTGCATCTACCTTACAATATATCTGTTCTCACAGTTTTTATATTTTCAACATACTGTTTACGATGATTATTTCAAATATTATTATTTGAAATTCATAATATCCAGGTTAATTCTAAGATTTATATCGTATAGTATAATATTTTGGGCTTATTTATTTATTTATTTAATATTTTATTACACCATTTTTATACCATTACACTTTAGTGTAAAAAAAATTTAAAAATACAGTTATGTAGTAGTGAAAACAAATCAATCTTCAAAATAGTAAAAAGGTTTTAAAAATGCGTAAAGTTATATAATACATGAGTATACAAGAAAGGAGAAATATAAAAACGAATATTACGATATGTGGTATACTTCTAACTATATAAATCCACACATAGTTAAGTAGAAATTGCAAACGTGATCAACACAAAGCATTTTGAACCACTCACCCAGTAAACTAAACAAATATACTTCACAAATAACACAGAAAGGACCTAAAAGTTTTCGCGTTGACTGTACAATAGCACGCTACGTGCCTGCGATCATGTCGGTCAACCAAACATATCGCTATAACAACTATTGGCATTGAACAGTTACACTACACGAACAATGGCCTCTCACAAGAGAAGTCGGCTGTGGAGAGCTACTGTTCCAGGAACAGCACAAGAGACGATGAACTCCACGATCAAAGCTGTTCTGGTTAAGATCACGGACGCAATCAAAGTTTATAAGGCGTGTAATAAACTGTACGTTTATAGTACAGTCAACGCCTGAGCCATAATAAAATTCTATTTTTTTTCGATCTAAAACTACTATAAAATTGGTAGAAACTGTCTTTTTAGTCATTGAAAATTTTTTTTATTGGTCATTTCTTATTTTTGTTACTTACTTAATAAAATAGATTATAACTATATATACATATTTAACAGAATTTTTTTATTAAACGAATCCACAGAAATATTATTACCTAGAACAAACTGTCGTATTTATAATGAGAGTACACGATATTTGTAAACAAAGTTATTGTATGCAGATAAGGCGAAAGTCGTATTTCTGAAATATCTAAAGGCTAAACTCCAGTAGTACTTAATCGTTGGATATCGTGTTTGTCATAAACATATTTATGGCAACCTCCCCTCCTCCTCCTCCTCCTCAGGTACCAAGGTTTTGTTGAAAATTAATCAATAACCCAGTTTCTTTATAAATTGCTCGCTTTATTTTATTTACATCGCGTATATTTTGAGGTATCTGTCAAATCAGCGTTGCCAAATTTTCTCACGGTGAAAAAGGGGATTTTTGAACATTTCAAGTAAGAAGGGATTCTTTCGACGAACTGAACTGAACTGAAAGCTTTTTAAGGTGATGGATATCATTGTAAAATGTTTTAATGGAAAACTATTTGGTTTACCATGTAAGGCAATTAAGTCTTCAGTATAATTTTTATGTAACTTATGAATTTACTTATTTGTAATATATTTTTATGATTATAAGTAATTCATTAATTAAAAAACGATTTCCCAATAATTCGTGAAAAGAGGTACTGTCCTGTCCTAACCGGGACAGATAATTTTGGGCTGAAAAATGGGATGTTCCATCAAAATCGTTACATCTGGCTGCGCTGGTGCCTAACACCAATAACGATACTTGTATGAAGCAAGGATAAAATGACTGATAATTTACTAAATTCTTTTTTAGCCTATTTTTAGTAATATTGCGTGTCTGATTCCATTTCCTCGACACTTTGCATGTTGTCTACAATAATAACATTAAAAAAAAAACAATCGCATTATTTGAATAATATTGCTGTAATTATAATAAGTTAGAATAAATGATGTTATATGTTTAGAACGAGAACGAAATAAACTAGCTATGTTTTTATAGTGGCTGTCTCCATATGGAGTGTAGACCATAAATGACAGGGTGCCAGAGGTCAGACGCTTAGTAAAACCGGTATCTTGGTTCAAGGTGGGGTTCAAAGGAACTGGACTTAGGGCATTATTTATTGGACGAAACCTAACACTCAGGGCAGCCTATTTGTTGATACGTGCAACATGGGTGGGATGGCCAGGAGTGAGCATGACATTGATAAATTTCCACTTTAAAGCTTTGCCAGGTCTTTAGTTGTATTTGAATAATATATCATAGTTTTAGATTTATGAAAACGGATAGCGTTTGGTTGGTCTGCTCATTTACATATTGTGGGTTTATTTATTCTTATGTTAATGCATGTAAGTATTAAATATTTATAATTTTTTCGTGGAAAGTAATGTTCAATTATGTCAAATGGTGGCTTATCATAAATGGTTAAAAACAATTAATCTTTACTCGCGCATATTATAAACGCACATATATACAAACATAATTGATTTTAATTGCCTTTTTTAAATTTACTTTTTTTTTCATTAAAAAAAATTGCACTTTTAATTATAAAAAAAATATTTATTCAATTTAAGTTCGTGTTATATGATAATTTAAATTAAAAAAAAACTCATAAAACAACCTAAAAAAATATTAGTAAAAGTTTGGTTAAAATATTTATTATTTTCTTCCTACATGTCATCATAAAAAATGAATAAATCGTGATGTATCCTTATATATATTCAACTCATCGACAACGAACAATAGCCGTATAATAAAAGCGTGTCGGTCTCGTGTTGTTAGATCGAGACAACCGCGCGAAAATAAACTTTCAACTTGCTAATTTTCTGGTTTTACTGCATTTTTATTTAATTTTAATGTAATTAATATTAGAGTTTGTAAATGTGTATACATTTTGAGCAGAGTATTTACAATAAATCACTACGTCGAGCTGGAATTGAGCCCACTACTACAGACGCTAACCGCCATGCTCCACCATGGTTTCAAACCACATGACATTAAAACATCATGCGGCTTTGAAATGCGTTCTAAAACCCGCATTGTTGCAAAATTTTGACATGGCTACTGAGATATCAACAGGAAGTAATAATTATTTACGTATAAGTAATTTTGATATCATATTGCGACATGCAAACACCTACAAGCCTATACAAACTAAATAGCTAGTTAATTTATAATAAGTTAAAATCAAAAAAAAATATTTCGAATTTTGGAGGCATTGTGTGTTGTGTGGCGAAACTTAACGCCGCCCTTTGCCTCGACATCAAAGCGAAGAAATGAAATTTAAATAAATATTTAATTTTATTGACTTGGAATTGAACCCACATCCTGAAGGTTTAAAGTCACACTTTGTGCCCCTGTACCATGACAGACCTCAATAACAAGTTACTTTAAATTAAATGTTGTATAAGTTACTTTAAATAAAAAGCTTTTTTTTCTATACTCTCTTTTTATTACAAATTTTAAATTGAACAACTGTAATACTAAATCTAGCTTCAAGTTGACAGAGAATTTTTGGAATTTGTAGCTTTGTTTTTTTACCAAAGCAAAAATATACCATCTTGTTTTACAGTTAAATGCTATAACACTGCGTCGCAACAGCCTCAAAATTATCAAAATTTAATCTAAAAAAAAAACAAATATTAATATATGTTCCCAGTTGCATCATACAGTCAAAATAATGTAAATAATAGAAATGAAATAGGACTTTCAAGTACAATTGTACCAATCATTACTTTGGCCTCATCCAAATTGCAGCTAGGCCTGTAATGACTCTTATTGTATTCATTGCAAGCAATTTGCATGTATTTGAACTGTCTACTTGAGAAATGTTCATAATCTCACTGTGCCATTGTATTGTTCAATGAAGATCTCACAATACTGAGCTTTTCTTAATTTTGTTTTGTGCTTTTACAATGTTTTTGTTTAGCTTTAAAAAAATTGTTATTCAAAACTCTTTTATGTGGACAATGATATTATTTTGTCATAATACTAAATAATAAATGATATAAATATAAAAAATAAAGTTATAGTAGTATACAAGAATTTTGTATTTTGCAATTTTTTTATTATCTTACAAATCAGGAAAAGCAATTAAAAGATTTTTTATTGATAAAATCTATAGTCATTATTTATAATTTCAAATATTTGTTAAAACATATTTTTCAATATAATATTCTGAAGGTTAACATTTGTATATTTCCTATTTAATAAGGTCATATTATAAAAAAACGTTATTGAAGTGAGATTTCATATTTTATTATTAAAAATGTAAATAAGAAATTGTATTTATGAAATAAATTTCATAAAAAAAAACAAATGTCCCAAGTAGATTAAATATAAAGCAAACCATAATTAAAATACGAAAATGAAACAACTTTCATAGAAAACTATTAATGTATTTGCGTGGGCCACATGCCGTACAGCCTACAGTAGTATTGCAAACGGCAACCTACCTCAAATTATATACGAAACTCACAATAAAATACATTATACGAAATGCTTACACGTATCGTACGTTGAAATAAAAAAATAATAAAAAAAAGCCTCGACAACTTGCGAAAAAAGCTGATTGTTACGAAATAAAACATGAAAATTTTTGCTTACCATAAAAGTTATGTGGGTGAAGCGGCAACTCTCGCAACGATATTCACGATCCAATGGCGATGAACGAAGCCCATTCTCGTCCTGGATATCCAGTTTAGACCATTGTATAATTCATCACAATACTTTTTTATTTCAAACCTAACCCGTCCCCGTACACTGTTTATTTGTTGACACTGGCAACAGCCTCCAGATGTAGATTTCACTTCCCGTTTTATAACTTAAAACTTATGTAAGCACTAATAATAAGTTTATGTTTAACTTAAATTGTGTTAAAGTTAACTATTTTAAGCACCCGCAGGTAAAAGACGACCGAGCAAGTGGTTGGCTTGCTAAGAAGTTGAGAAAAAAAAACAATAAAAGTTACAGAGCGCGCCACAACACAACGCTCAACGAATGCAACAGTGTGTGTGAATGAGTATGCGGGCGCGGGCCGCGGGGCCTTCTTGCCCGTTCTAGATAATGTTACCAGATTCGGCTTCCATACGCCTGATAAAATATTTGACAAAAGAATAGACATACATATTTTTTAAACTTGATAAAACATTACACTCATGCATTTATTAAGCCATAATGTTGAAAATGATTATATGAAACTATTTACATATTGGATAAATTTTCGTGATCTGATTCTATTAAAAAATTACGTAAGCACAAGCAAACGTTTTAACGTATTTTATATATATAATTTTAACCAATACTTATTCATTACAAAGAAATATACATAATATAAGCCTTATTTAAATTCCCGGTAATAATGCAATAAGTACAAAAGCTAGCAACATTAAATCACAACGTCAGTTACCGAACTCCCGTACGACAGTGACACCGCACACACACACGCACCCGCCGCCCGCGCACCGACGTCCTTGCGGCCACCGACCGCTTACCTCCGACTATTTAATACTTAGAAAAGAAAACAAGCCTTCGTTACTTATACATTGAATGGATTCTCTGAAAAAGTTGAGGAAGTTTATTGTAATTTTCTCTAATGGATACTGTTATTCCTCGTTATAATTTTAATATTGATTGTGTTTCTTTTAATACTAATAAGTTAAAGAAATTATAAACACATAAATGATCAGATATTACATAACAAATCTCGACGTGGACACATGGCCATAACCATAAAAATATCTAAAATATTTATTTTAAAGGTCGACTAACTACAAACAACTGCCTTTGTAGTAAAACTTTGTATAACGAATTGCTTTATTAAAAGTTTTACATTAGAACTTTAAAGCTAACATAATATGTCCGGTTTGCTATTTTTTTTTTAGTTTCACGCTGTGACCCGCACAGCAGGGTAGGCAGAGGGAACCTAGAGTTAAGGTTTATTACATTTTACTTATCTTTATATATGAAAGAACATGTTCCCAGTGACTGAGGTAAGACGCACGCACAGCCGTAACCGCTGAACAGGTGTTTATTTTTGTAATGTGGACACCCACTAAGATGGGATTTTGAAAAATTTTTACCCTAAAGGGATGAAATAGGGGTTGATTTTTTTAAATCGGCACCAATTTTTATTAAATTTGAAATTTAGACTTAAAAATATTTCATAGAACACGTGTTTCATGGTTTGCTAGAACTTACCCCCTAGATTGAAAAAAAAATCATAAACATATTTAATACATATTCGTATAATTCAAGCGGACGAAGCCACCCAGGTCAACTAGTTTAATTTAAAAGTACTTGATAATAATGTTATATAAAATGATATCAGTAATAAATGGCTTACTGCTTTTATTTAACACTTAAAATGTATTTTTTATTATTATTTCATATATGACCTTGAAGCTGTCGTGGCACAATGGAGTATCGTTTTTAAACGCAATGGTTGTAGGTTCGATTTTAATTCTCATTATTTTTGTTTCCTCGCTCTGATAGACAAAGCGTGGCGTTGAGTTACGCCCTTTGAAAATTTGGCGGAAAGTAGAAAACGAAACAAATTGCACGTTGAGTGGCGGAACTCAACGCCGCACTTTGCCTCGACACCGGAGCGATGAAATTAAAATATTAAATATTTCGTTTCCTGGAATGGAGGTCGCGTTGACAGTTTGGCCTCTACTCCGTTATTTCAGTCAAAAAACTTAACCAAGTGGGACCCGTATTATGGATATCATCTTTTAATAAAAAAGAAACACGTTCTCTTTAAGGACAAACAAAATAAAAAAGTTCCTAATAAGGTTAAGCCATATTATTTTCACAGCAGTTGTTTTCTTAGTGTGCTATAAGTATAATATTAAAACATTAAGGCCATTGTCGCGTAGTGGTGCGACTGTATATAAAAGCGTCGTGAGTTCGATTCCCATTTGTACAAATTGATTTATTTTCATTATCTTAGTGACGTGAGATTTCAAAGCTTGTGTTTTACACAAGCTTTGAAATCGGCCACTCAACACGAGTAGAGTGTTTTGACACTAAGGTAGCATTCGCACTGTAGTGTCGGTCGTTCTTGGTCTGATCTCATATTATTGTATGAGAAATAATGCTCTCATTGTTTCTCATATAATAATATTATTAACAGAGTGAGTAAGATGCTCTGCCTACTCCACCAGACGATATAAAGTATGAAGCTTTAAAGGTACAGCGTGAAGCTAGAATATATATATATATATTGGCCAAAATAACTACCATGCAATGGATTGATAGGAACCTAGTGTTAAGACACTCCGATTCCGATTTACCGTCCAATTTTGAAGTATTCAATTCATAACGTGTTGAGACACAAGAACTAGGAAATAAAAATATGAAATTAAATAAATATTTCATTTTCTCGAGTGGAGATCGAACCCCCAACCGGTCGCGTTCACAGTCATACACTTGTTCCACTGCGCCACGACTGGTCTGAAAACAAAACTATTTCACATTTCCACTAATGAACTTGATAATTAGAATAACACGAAACAATTCATATAATTGGGTCAAGCGTGAGACGACGATAATATGAGCAATAGCCTCTAGAAGAGGTTATCGGTGTATTATAACATTATTAAGTTACTGATTATAAGCATTCAAAGTTTTTATAATAAAATGTATGTTTTACATGTGTAAATAACTGTATAAATAAATATAGTTAACATAAATTTTCTTAGTATTTTTTCTTTTTTTAGCTTCACGGTGTATCCTGTATTTATAGCAGGATAGGCAGGAGAAACCCATTGTTGAGACTAGAAAAATGGGGAATTGAGTATTTACCCGTTATTCGCTCAATTTTAATGCATTGCGGTATTAATGGCGCAACTCACACACAATGGGGAAATGAAAAGAATTCGCTCCCCCGAATGGGGATAGAACCCACAACCGTTGCTCTTACAGTGGCTTTCCATGTTACTTATGTTTCTTTTATAAAAATATTTCTTGTCACGTTAAAATTTTATCAAATTGTGTAATTTCTTGGTAAAGTTGCTCGCTTATGGGATGTAGGAGTATGATGTCACAAGGTTCAGATCTTTAAGGATATTGTACTTCATTATGAACAACAACATATTTGGACTACAATAATAAAGTTTGCTATCTTAAACTCTTTATCTTGACATATACTCGTATATGCATTTGTATATCTAAACTGCATTCAACAAAATTTACAAACCTGTGTTCCAGCGGATAGATTAAAGGATTTATTTTTATAATACAGTGGTATATAGAGGCCACTCGTGGCGCAGGGGCACAATCGTGTGTCTGTTAACGTGACAGGGACTCAATTCCCACTCTAGGAAAAGAAAATTTCATATTTCGCTCTGGTGTTGATGCAAAGCGGCGTTCAGCTCTGCCACTAAACATAAACTCAAAACAAATGTCTCAAAACAAATGTCTCAAAACAAATGACACCAATGGATATATTCCATCATTATACCAGACCCCATTCCCCACTTTCTGCCGAATTCTGGAGGCATTGCGTGTTGAGTGGCAGTACTCAACGCTGCGCTTTGCCTCGACACCAGAGCGAAGAAAAGTGAAAATATAAACGTAAAGAAATATTTCACTTCCTTGAGTGGGAATCGAACCCACAACCTTCGCGTTTACACGCGAAACCCTTGTACCTATATAATATATGTTGGGTCAATTATTCAATATAGATCACTAAACACTGAAATCAGAATATCTAATAACTAGGCCAGTGATCTATTGAAAGTATTGGCCAGCATTAAATTACCATTTAATTAAGTTTCGACAAATTCAGCATTTGTATCATTCACAACGTGGTAGCGGCGTGCACATAAATCTGCGCGGGCGCCGCTCGACCAAGTCTCACCTCTCGATTATAAATATTAATCAGCAGTAGATCTGTATGCGCACTAACTAACCAATAATTATACTATGTAACTATATTTTATTGACTATTCCAAGAAATACATAAATACCACAAATAACAATTGTCGAAGTTATAAATGTTTAATATTTTATGCTCTGTATATGTGTAAAATGAACGTAAATTTGTTAAAAGAAATCCATTTCATAGTGAAGAATAATAATTGTAAGTCTTGCTGATGTTATTTCATATATATTATAAGACGTAATAGGATAGAATGTAATATAGTACGGAGGCCACCGTGGCCTAGGGGCACAAGAGTGTGACTGTAACGCGACAAGTGTCGGTTCGATCCTAAAGCTTCGTTCCTTACACAATAAGATATACTTAACCTTGTTGTGTAATATTATAACTATTTATTAACTGACATCAAGGAGATGGAGGTTCTCAATTCAGTTCAAAAATTTTTTATGTATGTACACCGATTACATTGAGATTTTTGAACACTTTGAATCGAAGTAATGGGTCCCATATAAAATTTTATTCAGTTTGGCGCAGTAGTTTTTTTAGAAGCATTTTTGTCGATTTGGACGTACATCGTCCAATTTTCACGACATTTTCTAATATATATATATACATTGATTAGTGTTGACTCAGCTTACGTGAATCTTTTTTTTTCGATGGAGGCTACATGTCGTTTTGTCTCTTAAAATTTTATTTATTTTGGTTTTGTAGTTTTCATTTTATGAGCATTTTTGTTGACTTGCACGATGTAATTTTTAAAATATTTTTTGTACGGATTCATGTGAGTGGTTAACTATAGGCTAGAGCCTAGCCCAAGCCTATCTGTAGCTATGTACAACAATCTCAGTTTATCAAAATTTCAATTACTAAAGAGTTAAAAAATTTAAAAAATTCCAAAAAAATATCTTCTTTTACGCAGTTTTATTTTTTATTTTAATATATAATGCAAAAATATATATAATAACTAACCTAAATAAGACGTATTAGTATAAAATAAAACCCAAAGTACCTGACGCCCACAACTGTATTTGCTTAGCCCCGCTTACATTATAATTACTCCAATTTTAAACAAACGAAAAGACATGTGAATTATGGTCAACGTTTATATTATTGTAGAGTTTGTTCCGGCACGGCAGAGACAATATGAGAATAAAGAAGTATGTCTTATTTAAATATTTGAACAGTTACAAGATACGTTACATCGTGTTTGTGGTAAAATTCTGTGAATATTTTCAATTACTTGTAAATGAGAGATGAGCATGTTATTCATTTTAAGTAATTTAAAAAATATAAATACATATTTTAATTTTTTTTTCTCCGCCACTCAACCCCCAATGCCTCCAGAATTCGGCGGAAAGTGGTGAGTGGACCTTCTTACCAATAGGCTTCCTCTGCCTAGCCTGCTACATGCGGGATACAGCGTGAAGAAAGAACTTTGCCTTCACTCTTGGGATAACATTTTTAGTAGCACAATTAAACCAATTAAGACACTGCTCCGCATGCAGCAACACGAGGCAGAACCTCCAGTGGAATTGAACCGACAACCATTACGTATTTGGCCTCAACAATAAAAATATAAGGACTTATAATTTTCTTTTTTTTTAATGGGTACAAGGCAAACAAGCGTTCGGGTCACCTGATAGTAAGTGATCACCGCCGCCACGACCCCATGCAACACCAGAGGAGCTACAGGTGCGTTGCCGGACTTTAAGGTGGAGGATGTTGGGCGCGGGGGCCCGGCATTACCTAATGCGAAACGCAGTGGCAAGAGCCACTACTTCACGCCGGTTTTAAATGTCGGGGGTGGTATTAAATCCGGTCGAGTCTGCCCATGCGTGTTGCCATTACTGGCGACGTGACTCTACCACACGTACTTTAATCGCCTCTTACGACACCGACAGTACCAGGGTGATCCTACTCTAAGCCGGGACCACACGGCTAAAGGCTTCTTATCATCGTCCTTAAAGGAATTTGTCCATATTATGAACAAAATTAATTAATTTCCTCTTTGATTAGGACACGAGTAACAGATGTTACAATTTATATGCACTGTCACAGCGGTAAGTGTTTTAACTAATGGCAATTCTTGTTAATTATATTAGAAACCTACATTGCTGGCCACAATTTTGTATGTTATTTACTTTATATATTTTAAAGTAGATTTTAACTGGTATGTTAATGGTATGGTATGTCAAAAGTAAAGGAAAAAAATGCAGCTTTGTTTTTTGTATCAGTAATTAAGAACTTCTCACATTTTTATCTATATGAAGCTTTTTTAGCTTTACACTGTATCGAGAGGGAACCTGGTGAACTAGGGCTAAGTCTACCTTCCCTTTAAGACATTTTCATGGCGCACATTTCACTGAATTCTAGAAGCATTTTACAGTCACATGGTTGTGCTCCTGCACTACGACTGGCGACTAACGTAACTTCTTAAATAAAATTGTAAGTAAATCGTATTTTAATCATTATTTGCATAGAAGCTTCACCGTGTTAGACACTTTCCGCAAATTGTAACATGGGAACCTTTCACTGTACCCTGTGCTTACAAGCAACTAGTATTTGACCTCAACGACCTATGCAGAGACTATCGACAGCTTTATTGTTAAACTAGTTGTCAGAATTATACAGCCTTCTGACTGCTATAAATCCGTAAGGTAACCTGGGAAGTGATAGAATTTCAATTTTATAATTCTAGTAAAATTTTATTTTAAAATTGTTTAAAAATATTTTTATATTATACAGATTTTTTTAAATTTTATAAACATAGCCCATATTTATCATTTGAGATCGCTGACGTTATATTATCTACGTAACATTATATAGTTGCACTGTTCATTCTACACATATGTGTAAGTAGCCTTAAATGCTAATAATATTAGCATTTAAGGCTTCTATAAATAATCACAGCAGGTGTAACATAAATCTTCGATCCACGTTGTCCCTAATATTTAGATAAATTTATTATATACTTACAGAAAAATAAAATTACATCCATTTAAAGGATTTCAAGTTAATGTATTATGTTATAATAATACAGTACGATCTCCGTAAGGCATGTTTCTACGCATGGACATGGTGTTATCTCTCGTCTGGCTTATCAGTTTATCACAACAGGTCTCTTATCTCGTATCATTCAAATCAGTGATCTAATATTTGATTACGCAGAGCCTACTGACTTTGATTACGCATCCTGTAACCTTGAAATGCTATATATATATATATAATTTACAATAAATATATATATATATATTGTAAATGTATGTGTAGTTGGTGATCTTAGGAAAGTTCAACTTAGGAGTCCACAACCACTATTTAGAAATTGTAATAAATATTTTTTATAATTTTAATTACAACTGACTTTCTCTCACACTTATTTACATAAGTATTTAACTGACGGCAAGCTTGTACTTTAATTCTGATACGAAATACCAAATATGGCATCTATATACATATGTACATAAACATATATAAGCTGCATTTCAACTCAATTAAGCTCGCGGCAATCAATGTCTATAATAAAAATGTACTTAAGTAACGAAGCGTGTAAAGCAAAAAGGATCTGATTTCTTAAGCATAACCAAAATAAGATTGCGATTTTATTTTTCTATACAAAATTACAACACTTCAGATAACTGACGCTATATTATTATTGTCTGTACATATATTTATGTAGATACATGTTTTCTTACTGTCTTGATGTAAGAAAAAATAAGAATATGATTTTTATATCTGCCTACTAAAAATAGAGAGTGTCTAAAAGTAAAAGAAGAACAGAAACAGCAAACTGACATTTAAAAATGACAAGAAACACTGATGACAAATAATAGATATGCCACCAGTTCGCTTCTAAGCGATAGCAGCATCACACATCACTTTAGCCTTCCTATTTTGATATGTAAATGCTTAAAAACTTCAAAAGTGGAGAGTCATTTTTGTGAAATTTAATAATAATAAATAAAAAATCTGCACGCGTCTTCCCCCGTTGCAAATCAGAAGCAGAAGTCCAAGACCTAGATCTAGTCTTGAGACTGCTCGATCCTTACTATTGCCCAGTTCTCTAAACATTGCGTGTTGAGCGGCCAAACGCAGCCCTTTGTTTTTTTTTCTAAAAGGAATAAAATAAACGGCTAGCGCTGCAGGATAGAGTGAGAGAAGAGGTGGCTGCCGCTGCCTTATGCGTCACAAAAACCAGATCGACTGTTGACGTAACGATGCGTTACGTTACGAAGCAGTATAGCCTCCCTTAAGAAGTTTAGTATCTCAATAAACATATCCCTGAGTTGGAATCGAACGCACATTCACCGCGTGTAGAGCCTTACCCACTGCCCAGTGGGTCAGGCTGTAAACGCGGTGAATACATAAATTTAATAGTAGTTTAATTCATATATTTACATATAAATACGTTACGAGATTAATTTGAATTCACGACAACCTACAAATTGCCGCATATGAACCTTTACCGAGCACATGGCAATTATTGTTAACTATTTTGTAATCGGACCACACTGAAGCTTAGGACCTGACCACGACAGGATGGATATTGCAAAATATTGTGAATAATTTAGTACTATACGAGTATCGTCCATAGAGTTCTTATGAAAAAGTTTTATAACTAAACGTAACAGATAATTAAAATTCTACTAGTAAAATTCAATTATTTTATTTTGCTTTAGTCAATATTTTACATTTAATTATGTTATTATATAGTTATACTATATATATTTCTTAAAGACGCTAATAGCTGTTAAATGTCATTTATCGACATAAAAATTTAACTGTGTGTTAATTGATATTATAAACCGTGTACCTGGTTTTTTTTTATATTTATCCTCGTATGTCCGACTGATTTTACATAATTGAGATACAAGAAGTAATTGAGTTTGAGGTATGTAGCTGATGTCCCTACACGTCCTTCACATTAATTCATATTTACTATTCACTGGAAACCTAGTGTTAAGAAATTTCGTTTCCCACTTTCTGAGTTCCGAATTCTGAAAGCATTGAGTATTGACTAGCGGAACTCAAAACCGCGCTTTCACGGCTAGAAAATGAAGTTAAATTGACCTTGAGTGGGAACTCATGACCAGCCTTGGCACTGCTGGGCTCACCATCATATATATGATTTTTAAATAGAAATTTTTTTAAAACTGTAAAATTATGTAAAATATAAGTTAATATTTTTAGAAAGAATGGTCATATATATAATTATAAATATCGAATGAACAAATGTGAACGTAACCTATTCGCGTTTAGATCATGCGTTCGCTAATGAACAGTAAGAGTATTATCGAGTGTGAACTAATTTCAAAGATTATCGTCTCACGGTTTTCTTGCAAAACGTTGAATACTGGAAACAGTTACGCTATTGTTTAAATTAATTTACTGTAACTCGTTTTTTACTTCACGCTGTATAGCGGGGTAGGTAGAGAGAGAGAGAGAGACGTTATATTAAAACTCACCGTTACTCATTAAAACACTTTTGCATGTTGATTGGTGGAACTCAACCCCGGTAGAACTTTTGTTTTTAGACATATAAATAAAAATTTCATTTCAAAACCATCTGGCGCATTCGGAAAGCGTTTGACTGTAAACGCTACATCTGTGGGTTCGATTACCATTCAAGGGAATTATTTTTTTCCGCTTTTCTGCCATGCAACACGCGATATCTCGAATTCAGGGGAAAGCAATAGCCAATGGAATATCTTAACACTAGGTTCCCTAGCCTACTTTGCTATATATACCATAAAATATAGTATAATAAATACACCAACTACTCATTAATAAAGGATAATACGAAACAAATAAATTTCACATGAAAATAAATAAATACAGTAACTGAATAAATCGCGGCGTTGAGCTCCGCCACTCAACACACAGTGTCTCCAGTATACGGTGAAAAATGGGTAGTCGAGTGACTTAACACCAGGCTCCTTGTACCTACTCTGCCAAAACCTGCATACAGCTTAAAGTTGAAAAAAAAAAGAAAAAGAAAGATATAAAAATAACATAAAACTATAGGTGCCTCACTTGTCATACAACTAACGTAGTCTATCCCGGGATTAAAACATAATGTACCTGCAATGACGTCAGATTACCTTATCAAACGCTTTCTTTTATCAATTCAGATAAATCTATCTTATCTATTTGTGAAGTAAAGTCTATTTGTAGAATTAATGTTAGTTATAAATTCATAATACGATTTTACGACTTTTAACATGTAGAACAGCTAAAAAATATAATTAATAGCTATACGAAAGCGTGCAACTGTAAACGGCTGTGGGTTCGATTCCGACTCGATTTTATAAATTAGTATTTTCTAAAAGACCATAAGACCATAAGAGACATGTTTTTTGTTGAAAGCAAATATGAGTTTGTAAATCCCTTTAAAAATATTTTTTTAGCTTTCACGCTTTATCCTGCAGGGCATAGCAGGGTACGCAGAAGGAACCTGAAAACGTAGTGTTAAGGCATGCCGTTCCCATTGTGTGGAGGAACTTAACGCTGCGCTTTGCCTCCTCACCACAGCGAGTAAATGAAAAGACTAAATATTTAATTTCCTCGAGTGGGAAGCGAACCCACAACCACTGTCACGTTTACAGTTGCACGCTGGTCTGCCTGCGCCTAGACTAGTCCCAAATAATTAACAGTATTCATTCATATCGTCATTAGTAGTCGTTTTTTTTTACAAAAAATCCTTTTCATAGTTATTTCATCATCATAAAATCTTGTGCATATACAATAACTTCCCTTCTCTTTTATCGTGGTTAAGTAATACAATCAACACGCATATTGTTTTACTTGCCATTTAATATTAGTCAGCTCGTGAATACGTATTCTAATAACAGATATAAATATGATAGACAGAAAAAAAAACAATACTAAACTAATGTCGTATGTCAAAGGTCGTGTAGACTTTACATTCACTTTTTTCTCTAAGAATTTAAAAATTTTAAAAATAAAAAAAAAATGTTTTACTATTCAAATGTAAATATTGTCTTTTGTTTTGTATGCTACTAACTCAATAAATTCACAACGTTAAATTATTATTTTTATTTTTTTTTCCATGGCCGTGAACAGTACATTAAGCAAAAGAATATGTAATTCAATATGTATAAACATTTGTATGTAATTTTTATTTTACTTTTGAATTCGTCGGCCTTGACAGGATAATTTTAGTTCTGAATCTTTCTGAGGTGTTTCTTTTAATGATTTTTTTATTTTGCACAATAAAATCGCATTATGTGTTCCATGAACGTTATATAGGTGCGACATGCGTTAATGACACCCCTAATACTGTAATAAAAACATGGACACCACAAAAAGATATAAAGAAATAAGATATAAGAGAAAATATAAACCAGTATATTAAATTGATTGTTTTATTAAAAAATATTTACTATAAATAGAAAAAAGAAAGAAGATACCCGAGACTTGCGACGCAAGTGTATATCTTTTTTGTTGAAGGTGCCGATTTGAGGCCGTCGTGGCAAAGGAGCTCAATCGTGTGGCTCGACGGTTGTGGGTTCGATTCCCACCAGGGGGATTGAATGACAATTTGTAATATTTTCATGTCTTCGCCCTGATAAAAGCGCAGCGTTGAGTTTCACTCAACCCGCAATGCCGCCGAAATTTGGCGGAAAACGGAGTGTCTTAACACCAGATTCCCTCTGCCTTTCGTGCTGTGTGCGGGATACAGCATGTCGTTCAAAAAATAATTTATTTTAATAACTATACTAATTATTGTTTACTAATAAAACAATAATTATATGTGGTTTATTAAAAAATCTTACGGAACATATATCAAGCATTTTTTTTTATTAAAATACATACGTTAGAACATTCGCTTATGAAGACAACCTATTGTATGTTTAAAATTAAATCTTGTTTTAACAAACGTTATGATGTCATAGTACATGTGCAAGGGCAAAGGTCGAATTTGTTCAGGGAGCTCATTTTATCACTCTGATAAAAAGGCAACCCGTATAGTTGAGTTCTCTCTCTCAACTCAACACACAGTCAAATCAAGAAGAAAATCCAAGAAATCAGCTGGAAGTGGGCAACGGAAGTGGAAGAGAAATGGGAGCGTAGTGTTATAATACTTAGTTTTCAGGTTCTTTCTGCCTATCCTGCTAGGTTCCCTGTGTCTACTCCACTATGTGCGGGATACAGCGTGAAACTGAAAAAAAAAATCTATAGAAATCATACAAAAATAGGTTTTATCTATTAAATCAATATTTAAAACGATATTTATCTCTACAAGGTCGATTCAACACAACCTGCAATTGGACACGCATTATACGAGAAACATAACACTGCGCTCAGTTGTTACCTTCGACGTATTGCTTATATATATTAAATATAATAATATATTTTATAAATTGTACAAATGTAATTACAATTCTATACCTACAACACGATGTTAACATCTAATATTACTCATCAGATTGAAATTAAACATAAATAACACGTAGCTATCGTATCCTACCATCGTTGAATTTGAGAAATAGGCTCTGCCCGAACGCGTGAACGTGGTTGTCTCTATAAAACTCACAATCATGCTTAGAATACAATAAGCAATCTTAGAGACGCAAAATTTTAAGATATTCTCTCTATATTATGAAACTCATTGAAAAATAAATACATCAGCTTCACGCTGTATCCCGCACACATTGGAGTAGGCATAGGGAAACTAGTGTTGAGACACTCCGTTCCCCACTTCCCGCCGGATTTTGAACACCACTCTGGTGACTCGACACCAGAGCGAAGAAATGGAATATATATTTTTAAATAAAAATTTCATTTCCGGCTTTCGAGGGCGGATCGAATCCAGAACAAGTGGCCTATTTTCATATGAAACTTGTCTATTTCTTTTTTGTTTCATAACTAATATCTTTCAATATAGCCAACAGGTCAAGAAGTCATGGCCGTCCTAATCATCTGTAGATGCTGTGCAGATTTGATATCAGAATTTTTCTTTCTATGTAATTATTTTCTTTGGAATTTTCTTCTTGAGTGAGAAATGCACCTCTGTACAGAAAACCTTACCCGCCCTGAAGTTAACCTGAGTAACCCGAATAACTCAAGTGAAGGACAGTGGAGTCTGTAAATACAAAAAGTTATCCGAGTCTTTATTATTTTGAAATTTTCTTTATCTTATCGCGCAAAATAAAATTTTGAAGAAAAAAAAACCATTTAAAATGTAATAAACGATATCGATTCTATATAGATATTGCAATAAGGTGTATAACCGAGCACATTACTTGTGACTGTTCTATCTGCAAAGGTCAGCCTCGATACTATGATAAGGCATCAGATTTTATAATCTCATATACATTTAAATATTCCATTTACGTCTCGTACCTACAAGAGGGGCCATTTTTCATATTCTTAATGGATATCTTTTTTGGACAAGCATATCTATATATACAAATAAGTTTGATCTTCAGTTTGTTTTAATGTTTTTTTTTAGCATTGTGCTGTATCTCACACATACCTAAACCTGGAAACCTAGTGTTAAGACACTCTGATCACATGAAGATATTTCCCACAGAATTCTGGGAGCGATGCGTGTTGTACGCTCTCATGCCTGAGTCCATGCGCCATGACTGACATGTAATATATTTTTTTATTTTTTACATATAATATACTTTTTAGTACAAATAAGGGTTTATACTGATTTTTGAGTTGTACGCAAAGGGCACGTAGGGATCGTACGTCGTTCTACATCTTCTGCTCTATAAATACTCACAGTGTGAACATTTTTTCTTTAACCAAATCAGGAAAATTAAAATATCCTAAATCGTAATATTTTGTTATTGGAAAACGAACTTACAGATGGCCCCTTCCCAACTTTTCTGCTTTCCAATTATTTTTTATAATTTAGAATAATAAAAAAAAACTATTTAGCCCACGAAGAGGTTTAAGTAGTTAATACACTATCTAACAATCTATTATCCAGAAATAGTGAGTATTTATAGATTGTGATTCAGTTCTAGGATAGAAATCACTAGCTTTATGTGACTAGAATTATTTACTAATATATTATGAAATATTAAAAATATTTCTCTTAATATTAATATGATTATTTTGTTATATTTTTGTCATACTTATGACATATTTAGGCATATTATAACATAATTATGACTATAATAACGATATCCTCAACAGTAGTTATGCTTAATATATGTAAATGGAAATAGTTGATTTTTTTCATTCTAATCTTTGGAGCTTTCCGTTTTACATTCATGTGAACTGGACACTAAAGTAATCTAATACAACCTTTTACACATTAGACTCGTAATCGTGCTCGTACTCGTAAAAGTATGTCGAATTGACTAGTTAAGGGTCATTTTTTTTTAATAATAATAGTAAATGACTTAGGTAAAAATAGTAGTGCAGTAAAAAAAATTATGATCGACACGTTGGCTGTAAATATGTATTTTATGCCAATATTTTATTATTAGTTACACAATATTTTACGCATGAAGGAGGGTAGGCAGAGAGAACCTAGTGTCTGTTTTTAGCTTCACGCTGTATCCTTCACAAATTACAGTACTCAGAGAAACCTAGGAATCTAGTGAGAAGAAACTGCATTCCCATTAAGACACTTCTGTTTCTCACTTTCCACCGAATTCTAGTGCCAGAGGACGTCACATGGCATCAAGACCAGCAGGTTTCAAAGCTGATAGATTGCTGATTGAACCCACAACCCATTACATTTACACTCACAGAGTTATTATACAAATATGTGAAAACTTAATAAATATTAATCTATTTCCATCCACATGTCTATTTCTTTTCCAAAACTATAACTATAAAAATTGTAACTAAGTTCAAGATCAAGAGTAATCGATTATATGAATGCACAACAGTTCAAGAAACAGCTAACGTTAATTTTATAGGTTTGACCGCGTTTCGTATGAACTTCTTCTAAAATTCTTTTATTGGTTTTCGAGTGCGGATGTTCTAAAGCAAGGCTGTAAAATTAGATTACCACTGCACATGCTAATGTACGCTTCGGCTAGGGTAGCATGTATTTTTGATTATTTGAGACTATATATTTTTTTATAATTTCTATATTATATAATTATAATTAAACTATTTTTATTTTTAATCATAACAAAATCTTAGATAGCAGTGCAATCTAGTGACAAGTCACTCCATTATTTTTCACCCGTTTGAGCGAGCACGTTGCGTCCCGGCTGCTTAAACCTAACACTGTCTTTTTTTTTTGCTTTATTAAAAGATCGACGCGTTGAAACGGCTGACGATGCTTATAGCGCTACGAGAAAGGTGTATTTTATGATTACTTACTTATTTAGCCTGATGCAGTATTCCTAGCGGGGTAGTCTAAAAGAACAGAGACTCTCACCTTACCTCACCTCTTTCACCTTGTCCACTGTGCTCCTGCTTTTTACTTGACCTTCCCACAGTATCATCGACATTGTGCTTTTAAAAGTCAATCAAGGTCTCCCGCTACTTCTTTTATCGCATGTACAATTATTTCTTATGCTGTTGTATTTTAATTCAACCCTTTCTTAAATATTTGTGCTCTTCATAATTTATTGATTTTATGTTATAATATTTTATTAAAAAAGTTAAATTTACTCTATGGATATTTATAATAACATACAAGAATGTTTATTCGAAATGAAGACTACTGTAGCCATGTTACTATGCTCACAAGAAAACAGTCAGACATAAGACATATATTATAAAAGCTATATAGAAAATTGACTTAATTGACGAAAAACCTAAAAACCTATAAATAAAAAATAATATGTTAATCCACATGACTTCATCGAAATACTCACTATATTTCAGAACTGTGAGATTTCACAGAGCAGCGTTGTTTTATTTATTATATATACAATTTTGATATCACGATTTCCACCTACAACGGAATCCAACTGACCCAAGCTCACGCAATATCCGACAGTATCCTGACGTGTGGCAACCCTAAGATCAACGGAACAAAGCTCAGTCACGCAAGCTTCTATCGCCATAACTCCGATTTAATGCTATGTATTCAAACATGAATAACGAAATATATTAAGTTAAGTTCTTTTGTACTTAAAGTTAATCTTGCGTGCTCATTCAATTTATTCTTAAGGCTGTCGAGACACAGGTTTACGAAATAAACGCAAATCAAAACTTGATATTTTATTGTTTATTTTCTTTTGATTTAATTTTATTGTTTCGTTTCTAGAGATTTCTGATTATCAAGTTTATCATATAATTACAATTTTATTAGTTAATTACGGAAGCGAGTGATGTATAAAAAACAATTATCATTTTGTAGAGTGGATCACATAAAAAAAAATAATACTCGTACGTTAATAAGTAGAGATTGGACGCAATAAACAAACATGAAATATCTCGTTCTTATTTCCAATTAACAAGAATCTAAAACGACAGTATACGTGAGCGTTTATCTGAAATTTAAATACTTGTAGCAGGTAACCTATTAGGTGACTTATTAAATATGATATTCCCAGACCGCAGTCTGCCTGCCCACTCGATATGGTAACCACGACTTTCTACACAACATGCCAACATAACAAGAGCTGCGGCCAAAACATGAACTAGTTACAACATTGGATTTTTATTCTATAGGTACAACACTAGCGCTACGATGAGTGTCAAATTATACTGGCGACGTGTCGTTTTCTCTTCACTTCTGTTAGCCGCAGGCGCAGCTTTTATTACCAATAGGTGCTTAACCGAATCGCTCTCTTTGTGGCGGTCCAGGCGCTAACGTCTTTATTGGCGTATAAATCATTGCCACACAATATATACATTTTAGATGAATTCAATTTGCCAATGGCTGAAAAGTGGGATTTAGGTTTACTTGCTGCTATAAAATTTAATAGAATATTCTACTTCCTAAATCATTATTGGATATGTATTAGAAAGTTTTTATTAAGGAATTAATGAATGTCACGTTCGTTGATATCAGCGCTGTGATCAGATTCACCCTGTGTCCCGCACACAGCAGGGTAGGCAGAGGAAACTTAGTATTAAGACACTCTCTTCCCCCACTTTCCGCTTAATTTTTTGAGCCATTGAGTGTTGAGTAGCGGAACTCAACGCCTCGAGTGGCTATCGAACCCATAACCGTCGCGTTACAGGCACATCCTTGTACCCCTGCGCCACGACGGCCATTGTAGCGAGCGTTGTGATTACTCAAGTAGTTTGCCCTATTCTAGACTTTACACAACATAATTTTTATGGGAACCATGAGACGAATGTAGCCCGACCATAAAAAGAAACTGTCAGTTTGACCTAAACTTTTCTACGCTGGCACACAAGTAACAACGACACTTAGGTGAAAGTTAATCATATTCTCTAATTATAATTAGGCACGCTTATAATTTCTCTTAACGTGTTGTTTATTGTACGTATACAAATAAAATCAAATTAAAAATTACATTCACATTAAACATTAAGTTACATAATATATTCTTTCAATTAATTTTAAAACAAAACTTTGATAGTAAACAGTGAGTTTTATAATTAAGTTATATTCAAAAAAAAAAAACAAAAATCTGTGAATTTAAATATTTTATGTACGTCTATATTTTTTATCTCGTATGCGTGTATTTTGTAATTGTCGTTTATTATATATCCAATAATTATGTCGAATGGATGAAATAATTTATTACCCGACATTATATAAATTCAAAATAGTTTTCTATATGATATTAACAATAAAATTATCATCAACACGGTTTGTAAGCTTAAAAGATCTTATTTCAAAACTAAATTTTAAACTTAACTGAAATTAAACAATTATGTTAATTTATAAAAATTATTTAAACCTTAAAATATACATGCCGTAAGTTGTTATTATCATTCGGGCTTATTTTCCATTTATTTTTAATTATTTAACGATCATGACCGACCGATTTTGAGCACGTTTTATCTTTATTTGCTTTAGTCGAATAAGGAAGTGAGGGGTAATGCGTTGGCCGTGATCTGCTCATACACCAGCCGATGTGTTAATTGCATTAAACTTAGGATTCCTCTGGCCTTACGTATCCACTATGTATATTATTATCATTGAGTTTTTGTATTCTTGTATAATTATTATTTATTAATAGACGTGTGTTTATATTAAATATATTGCGGTGGAATTATAATAATTTGCCCCTTAAGTATTGTTTTGAAGAGATATTTAGGATTGAGTTAGGATTCGGTTAGTATATTTTTGACACTTAATTATACTATGGACTTAATAAAGTAAATATTTTATTGAAGTATGTTATTAATTTTTTTTAATTTCTAGTTGGCTACCCAAGCCGGAGAAGTCTACTGTCTGCTTGCTCTTTCGCTCGTCCACCGTCAAGAAACTCTCCTTTACCTGACCTGACCTTCCACTAGTATAATCGATACTATTTTCTCCAAAGTTAACGTAGGTCTCTTACTACTTCTCTTACCACTCAATCTTGCTTCATAAATCTCTTTTTGCGATCTCTCAACGTGTACAAACAACCTGAGCACGTTCTTATTCGTTGATATCGATAGAAGCAGACATATATTTATGAGCTAATAATTTAAACTTTCATCATGGTACTAATTTTAGACCGACAAATAGAAATTATAATTGAGTTATAAAGGTGTAGAGAAATTAACCTAAAATATTATTTTATTATCATCTCCACAAAAACCATGTTTAGAAACTTGTTTAGAATAAATTATACATGTAATCTATACATATAAAAATAAAATCGAAACGTCTATCTGTCGCCTTAAGAAAATCACTGTGATTCATCAAATGCTTAAAGTTATTTACACGATACTAAAACTCAAACAATCAATTTGTGTCAATCTGTTCCAAGCAGATATTTATTTCCAGGACAGCTGAACCGATTTTTAAGAGATTTTAAACTGAGAGTTAGAGGAAGCTGCGGTGCGATATCTATATATTAGTAGCCTATGCTACTAATATATAGATATCCCACAATACTCAAGCGATCAGGATTTACGCGGGAAAAACTCCGTTAAACAAGCGCGAGTACTACTTCCTACTTCCAAAAATGTTTTTAAAGAAAACAAGTATCTATTAAATATGATGAATTTTTGCGACCAAATAATTGATTTTAATGTATATTGTAAATATGACAATATAGATAAACATAATTTAATAACCAACGTGTTTTGCCTAGATATACTTAAATGAGGCGAAGCCGCGGGCTGACCTCTAGTACTTACTACAATAAAGACAGCTATGAAATTTATAGTAACATTAAAAGTTTATGAGAGCGGTGTTTCACAAAATTTTTTTTTATTATTAAAAAAATAGTTTTAAAAAAACTATTATAATAAGCTGGAGAGATATATGGAATTCGCTACTGTAATATTTATATTTTTCATTATCATATCTATTCTATACTTTCTACCCTAATAATTATTTATTTCAGCTATATTCCACATATAATATAGGGTAGGCAGAGGGAACCTAGTATGAAGATACCGATTTTTTCGACACTGCGTGTTGAATGACGTAACCACCCGTCACGTTACACGCAACGGTTGTGGGTTTACACGTTTGCTCCCGGGTGGGTCACACGTTCGTACCCCTGCGCCATGATGGCTTCAAAAAAATTTTTTTTTCATAACATTACTCCATCCAAAATGATAATACAAGAAAATCAAGTTAACAGTTTCTCACAAAGTTCTCAAATACAATCCTGGTGGCCTATTGATCGACTAATATCATTATGTTAATTTGTGGTAGGTATAAGTAAAAAAAACCGAACGCATTTCTCACTCTAAGAATCTAGTTTGACAGGTGATAAATCTAAAGATTAACCTGGCGCCTATAGCTGTTAGTTACGTTTAAATGGAAAATAATATATATCTATGGAACGACGTGGATTATTCATACCCATACAATAAATTTGTCATAGCTCTACAAATCTCAACCACGTGTCTCCTTAATACAGATATATTGGATTCACGAAGCAGGCAGATATTTTAGAATATCTTAAGTAAGGAAATTAGTTTGCGAAATATATCGCTATATTTTATCGAATCTAAAAAGTAAACCGTTAGAAATGTTTATCGTTTCCGGTTTTCTAAAAAACTGTTCTAGAAACAATTTATCTGATCCTTAAAATAGAATTTTGATTTAATATTTTTATAGTTTACTACGTTTTTATATATTCTCACCATAAATGTAGAGCGCAGGTAGAAGAATATCATTTTATCTTGGAAAACATAAATTTAGTTTTAAATGACACAGTGTATCTTGCACACAGTAGAGTAGGCGGAGGGAACCAGGTAACTTAGTGTTAAGACACTCCGTTCCCATTAAGACACTTCCGTTAACCACATTCCAAATTCTAAAGCCATTAAAAATATTTATATTCAAAGTTATAAACTAAAAACCCTAAAATTTATACGTTACAAAATATTTAAGCTATTAATAGTATTTAAATAATTAAGCATTCTGCTCAGTCGTATGAAACATTTGTTGGGTACAGAGTTTTATAATTAAGGAAGACGAGCTTAAAATTCAAGACCCAGAAGCTTAAAATAGTGATATTGCAAAACGATATATATGTACAGGTGGTGTGATTGAAGTTGAGTGAATTTTTATCAATGAATTAAATCATTATATTATATCGTGTATTGATTATAGTGATATAAACAACGACGTAGAGGTCGTCAGTTCAATCTCCACAAAAGAAATTTTGCATTAAAGCATGATAGAACCCGTCGCGTATAGAGTTTGTGGGTTCTATTCCAACTTGACAGACTTGAAAAAGACAGAAAGTGGGGATGAAAGTGTCTTTATAAAAGCAGAGTGTCTTTACACTAGGTTCCCATGTTCCCTGTGTCTGCCAAGTGGAGGATACAGCAAAAAGATAAAAAATAAATGATTAAACTAAATGTATAAGGGTTTGTTTCTTCTCTAGATGCTCAATGATTCATCATAATTATTTACATTCTACTCACGCATCTCTCTCCTTTATATGCTGATTAGCGGTAGGCCTCTGCGTCTTTTGTCAAATATTGGTGTTACCAAACAAGAGAACAGGTTGTTTTTTTTTAATTTCATGCCCTATCCCTAACATATGAAGGTAGGGAGAGAGATTGTACTATCAAGACACTCCATTCTCCGCTTTCTGCACGAATATATGCGTATGATTACTATAGCTGATAAGTAAAAACAAACAATTCACTTGAATCGAATCGAAGCCATTACCATCACGCTTATCATCATGACATCATGACATCATAATGTATTAAAAGGAAATAAGAGGAGCTTTTAAGAGTGACAAAATATTTAATTGGTTTGAGTTTGACAGTAATAAATCAATCGACCAGTTACAACCTACGCTATAATCTAGCACTACAATATAATACTGTTGAATCGTTCATAAGTGTATTTCTCTCAACAACATGCAGATGCAGATACAGATGAAGTCAACATTATTATCATATTTGCATCATTATTCAAACTAGAAGCAAGAAATTACCTAGAAATTACTTTGAAACACGATTTTTCTTTAATTGAATATTTTTATATTATCTATAAAAACATCTTTGTGTGTTCTGTTTCTATTTTAGCAGAGAGAAACTATTGTTGAGACACTCCGTTCCCCACTTTCCACCGAATACTGGAGGCATTGCTTATTGAGTGGCGGAACTCAACGCCGCACTTTGCCTCTAAGCCAGAGCGAAGAAACAGAAATATACATTTAAATAAATATTTCATTTCATAGTGGAGATCGAACCCACAACCAGTCTCGTTTACAGCCACACTTTGTGCTTCTGCGCCACCACCAGCGATGTTCAGTGATAAAGATTGAATATTATTTAACACTGCTATGATATCTTCCATATGTCATTTACAAAAAAAAAAATTTTTACATATTTATTTACACTTTCATTTTCCACCTGCTATTAAATAGTAAAAGTGAACAGTGTCGGACAACAACCAATAAACAAAAATTAAGTCACTGTAATTGGAAGGAAGTGTACATACGTCTGCACTACCGCAGTCAGCGGTCGTTGGTCACTTTGCTCTCGTTTCTCATATCAACTACGAGTTATGTACTTTCCAATCTTGAATTGGACGTACCCACATGTCTCTCAGCGAATGCGTATAAAAACCTATAACCAATATAGAATAACCCGTTCATTAACGATTTCTAGCTACGTTGACGAGCTAAAACGCCGTTTGAAAAACATTTTTTTTAGGGTTCCGTGACTCAAAATATAAAAACGGAACCCTTTGTTATCCATCTGTCTGTCTGTCAAGACCATTTATGACAAAATAGCGTAGACGTATCAAGTCTATGAACCCATGAAGTACAGAAAAATCAAGCTTCTAAGTCAACGCAATTCCGACTCGCACTTGGCCAGTTTTTATCATTCTAAATAACTCTCAGCGATTTCAATGAGTGTTTGACGAAACTAAATTGATGCGAGCGCGGGCCATTAACACCGCGTTAATTGATGGTTTTTGCCCGTTATACGTCGGAATGCACGATCATATTTTGTAAGAAAAAAAAATCAGCTTCACGCTATATACCACATAGCAGGTTAGATATGGGGAACCTAATGTCAAGACACCCTGTTGCCCACTCTTACCCTAATTTCTCAAAACATGGCGTGTTTAGTGGCAGAACTCAATGCCGAGCTTCGGCACGAGAGCGAAGAAACGAAAATATTCATATTATATAACAATATATTCCTCCGAGTGGAGATCGAACCCACAACTATCGCGTGACACCTTGTGCCGCTGCGCTACAACAGCCTCAACTCCATCATATTTTGTATTTCAAATGTACTCAGTAGTATGTCACAATTGATATAATGAGGCGTTCTTACAGTGTAATCGGCGACGTCCGCCAGTCGGCAGCGGTCTGACCGCGGGCCGTCTCTCATACGTGACTTAGCTCTCAATGAATTTAGTGGCACATCACTATATATTCATAGGGATGGGACAGTGCTGTGGTTAAAGATGAAAACCTGTCTGGATATATATCATTTTTATATTTTTAACAAGATTATTGTCTACTAGTGTTTATGTTAAACTAGTGTTTATGTTGTTAATCAAATCAACGCGACAGGATGTGAGTTTGATTCCCACTCGAAGAATTGAAATATTTAATATGTTTTCTTCTTCGCTCTGGTGTCGAGCGCGGCGTTGAGTTCCGCCACTCAAGTGGCAATGCCTAAAGAATTCTGTGAAAATGGAGAGCGGAATGTTTTAACGCCAGACTCTCTCTGCCTACCTTGCTACATGCGGGATACAGCGTGAAGCTGGAAAAGAAAAAACAAAATAGTTTAATTATTAAAAAAAAACAGCCGGTCATTCAATTTCTTGCACTCTAAATTCTCTACATGATAATCACTTATACTTCCTCTATATAAAGTCAAATCGTTATACACAATTAATAACGAACTGCGAAACTAGCATTAACTACTCATGCAATTAAATTTTCTAATCTATCACTATATTTATATGAATAAAGATTCCATATTAACTTTGACCTTATCAGTGGAGAATTCAATGGCGGGTATAGCGTGATCAATGGGAACGAACTAGAAAGCAGGCGGTGACCGCGAGGCTGAACGTCGCCCCAACGGCACAATATTGATGCATTCCTGGGACCAGGACAGGTCTCCTTAGAAGGAAGAGGCCCTGGACGCACTAACTGTAAACCGGCTTTGTAAAAAGATGTATAATTGCCAACCGCGCGTATTCCGGGAACTTATGAGGTAATAGGCGCAGAGGCACAAATGTGATAGTTGTAGGTTCGATCCTCACTCGAGAAAATCTAATATTTATTCACATTTATATTTTCATTTCTCCGCTTTGGTGCGGCATCGGCACGGAGTGTCTCAACATTAGATTCTCTCTGTATACCTCGCTGTGTAGCGTAAAACTGATTTAATTTTAAAATTCCACGAGGTAAGCGAACTCGAGACACAAAAAAAAATCGCCACATATCGATCGTACGATTCGAATCAAAAGACAACTAGTTTAGCCGCCGTTCGTTAACATGCATTAGAATAAATAATAAAGACAGCTCTCGCGTTTGATGTATCGCGTGGAGCCCATTTGGAAGCTAGCGTATTTATATTTCTTATTGGCAATATTTGTGTCAGCTCTTAACGTAGCCAACTGAGAACAGGAATGATGTGTACTTACTTAAAAACATATAATTTGTAAGAGATATAATTTTCAATCTATCAACGAGTTAGGACTAATAAGAATCAATAAAATTTAAAGACAATTTTGAATAGACGATTAAATATTATATATATATATCAATTCAATATTAGTTGTACGCTCTCAGAATAACTCCGAAGCGCTAGCGCCGTCAGAAGCCGGCCGTTGTTATTAGCCGACCGTTTTTCAAGCGGCCGTGATTCGCACAATAATGTCCCATTAGAGGAAAAAACCAGAAGCGATATAGAGAGTCAATGAGACAGCGTACCACTTGACATTCGGGAATTTGAACTGACGCGACGCGAGGAAGAACAAATCTTTGAATGAAACATGTTTATTGCCGCTTTGTGTTTTTCAGTATATGTATATATACGTACTTTAGTATATAATTTAGAGTTCAAAAAATTCAAAAGGCTGTACATAACAGGTTAATAACAGGTTGTAAGTTCGATTCCCACTGGAAATGTAATTATTTAATATTTTCATTTCTTCGCTCTGGTCTCCTGCCAAAGCACGGTGTTCAGTTCCGCCACTCAACCACTAATGACTGGTGAAGCTAAAAGAAATAATTCTTAATTACAATTTCTTATCGTATCGTCTCATTTTATCGGTTCCGAGATAAACGAATGGCATAATAAAATAAATATTTTTTTCCTCCTAAAATGTGTGAAAGCAGGTCAGATTAACACTTTAAAAAGTATGTATACTTTTGTAGTTTTTTTTTAAATTTTATATTTCAAAGCTATCAGATAAAATAAATAAATCAAATGAATCATCGTGTATGCCGCCCACAGCAATAGCAATAGAAGCAGAGTAGCTGAGGGATTCTAGTATTAAGACACTCTGTTTCCCGAACATTCTGCCGAATTCTCTAGGCGCTTTGCCCTCGAAACCAGAGCTTAGAAATGAAAATATAAAATTTTATAAATATTTAATTTCGAATGGGGATCGAATCCACAACCAGTCGCGCTTACAGTCATACTTTGTGCGCCTGCGCCACGACTGACCTCAAGCTATCAGATATAGAGTTGAATAAAAGGAACACCCTCTATATATGGAACCGTGAGTTATAATGATGCGACGTTAACTAGACTAACAGTGAAGCAAAACACTGTATTTACCGCTTTTAACTGCGTCCACATTTGATACTTACAAGGCATTGAATATTTTTCTCAGCGACTACAGTTAATCTTGATGTGTCATTTCGTTATATAATAGATTATAACTTCGGTACTCGCCCGAGGAAATGAAATATTTAATATTTTCATTTTCTACTCTATGGTTTCGAGATAGCGCGGTGTTGAGTTCCGCTACTAAAAACGACATGCCTTCAAAATTCTGTGGAAAGTGTAGACAGAGGGAAATTAGTGTTAAGAAGAATTCAGGAGCTATTGCGTGTTGAGTGGTGAAACTCAACGCCGCGTTTTGCCTCGATACATTCACTCGTAATTAAATATTTCATTTCCTGAACTGGGGATCGAATCCACAACCGCGCGCGTTTACATTCACACACTTGTGCCTCAAGAGTAACAAAATAATTGTAAAAAACTGAACTATTTGACGTTGTTATATTCAATTAAGCTAGTGTGTGAGTTAAGCAGTACTACGGAGTGCGGGGACGGATCTAGATTACGTTGGGATCAGGGCAGGTCACAGGTGTGGTCACGTCATGACTTAACCATGCTTTAATAGGACTTGATCCATGGGAAATCCACTCTCAATATACGATTTATATAATCCGATCAAAAAAATTTCATTAAAATATATTTTTCTTACATACGTAAATAGTATAGAACCTTATAGGTGATGTGCCTTATTTGATTTTCTTATTCCAGATGGTAGTACTAAATTTGTTAAAAAACCAACGCATTGTTCCCCTGCGCTACGACTGACCAGCAAATATTATATACTTATATATACAAATACGTAGTGAAACACATACCCATAATATATAGTGTAACAAAATAAAAAAATGACGAATATAATAGCATTCAAATTAAAGTCGTGCTCACACAATCAACAGAAACAAAAAAATATTTACAAGATAATACAAATATAATTTAATATTTCTTAAGTAATATAAGATCGTGTACTCGTATGTATCTTACTTATATACTTCTACCTGTAACTTAAATTAAGCTGTACCGCGCGAAACCATGCATGCTGATGTAGATAAATAGCTGTATCCATCAACGTTATATACCTTTTTGCATCATTTAGGTAGTCTGTTTGCAAGCTTTAATAAAACTTTAAAAAAAAAGTTAAATCGAATGAGCTTCACGCTGTATCCCACACTCTACAGGGAATGCAAAGGGAAACTAGAGTTAAGACCAAATTCTGGTGGCATTGCGGAACTCAGCGCCACGCTTTATTTCAACACCAGAGCGAAGAAATGAAAAATATTTTTTTTATGAATATTTAATTTTCTCGAGTTTACACTCATTTTATACCCATGCCCCACGACTGACCTTTTGAGAACATATTATATACAATGTCTACTTATTAGTTTTTTTTTAACGTAGTGATTAAAAAAAGTTAATAAAATATTAATTTGGCAAAAAGACAATAATTAACTAACTAATTACTTGCGACTGAGATTACTTAACGACACATTGTAAGATATTTTTTTTCACATACAAACTAAGTAACTTATAAAAATAAACACGCAAACCTCAAGTGCTGACAGCGTGTTATAATAATATATTTTTAAAATTAATTATGCAATTCTATCCTGACGAAATTTTCATCATAGACTACGATCGTGACGCACAATTTCGACGTTATCGTTCACAAAAATAATAACTAAAATTGCATTAACGATTTAGGAGCCCATAAAATGACCACATTCAATCAATTTTGACGAATGTTTCTTATTGTAATAAGGTATCACTATACGCATCGGTCATTTCAATATGCGGTCTAAACGTAATGGTAGCTGCCTACGCGTTCCCTTCACTCGTGTATACCTGTAACCTACTGTTCTGATGAAGGGCAGGCGCACTTGCCACTTGCTTGCTATTTTAATGTGTTTTTTTTTATTTGTAAGGTGACTTGATATGGACTACAATATATTTTTTAATTTCAAGCGAATCATGACTAAAGAGCCATTATGTTTTCTAGTTGTTTGATTTTACTTCTTAGAAAATCCAACGAAAATCGTTCCGTTATAGATGAATGAACACACACTACGTGTCTAAAAACTACATCTTACATCAAATATGTTACAAATTATAATTATTATCATAAATATATGTAGACTTTAATTAGAGATTATTAAATATTTGCAATTTATAACATAGTAAATGGCAATTTAATTCCATTAGTTTAATAGTAGACGCACGTCAACCAATATATTAACGCAATTATCATGTTTTATCTCGGCATTGGCTTCATACAAGCAAGTTAATTAGAAAAAACCTTCATTATAATGATTTAATTAAAATTTATAATAAAAATATCCTATTTAACTTGATAAATTATAATAAGGTGTAGAGCCTTAAATAAAGCAAATATAAAGCCTTACGAATCTTACGAATCTGAAGTTCTTCTTTAAACTATTAGATATAGCACAGGTGGCAGAACCTAGTGTTAACTTACTCCGTTCTCATTAAGACACATCCGTTTTTTACTTTCCGTGTAATTCTAGAGACATTGCATATTAAATAGGCAAAATAATTAATATTTCATTTCCTCGAGTGGAAATCGAATCCACAATCCGTGCAGTTGGACGCTTGTGCCCCTGCTATACAAATGGCCTCTAATAGTTTTTCCGAAAAGAAAATCATAATTATAGTTATCATTACAGATTTAACTTTACATATGTACTTACATACTTGTCAAGCCACTATACCGCAAGCAGTTCAAAGGCAGCACAGCTCAATCATTAAGCAAGCGCAAGACGCGAAACGCAGTCGCCGCCCGCGCCGGCGCCCCGACCAGAATTATGTTAGTCGCATTTTAATTGCTAGCAATATAAAACCTGCATTCTATTACCGCAATCTGTATTTGCTAAGTATCGAAGAGTGATTGGTTAACTGTCAGCTTCACGCTGTATCCCGCACACAGCAGGGAGACAGAGGGGACTTATTGTTACGACACTCCGTTCTCCACTTTTCACTGGATTTTGGAGGCATTGCATGTTGAATGGAGGAACTCAACGCCGCACTTTACATAAACACCAAAATATACAAATATATATGATACTTAATGTGTAATAATCATTTTCAAATATAATGATTGTTGAAATTATTTTCATTTAATATATATTTTTAATATATATATATATAGAGCAATAGCAACTTTATTATGTAAATATGTGCTATCACGAGATAAACTGTAGGCGTTTATTAAAATCCTTGGAATCCAATTACGAATGTCGTTTGAAACGAAGTGTGTCGAAACAGTACCTAACGTTACATTCCTATAAGCAATTGTTAAGGCTACGGTGTACAGCATTATTAGAATACTTCGACACCCATTGGCGCAATGGAACGGACTGACGATATGTCAACATGGCAAATTCAATTTAAATTTAAACTTCAATTTATATATACAATATACAATATAAGCTTTAATTTGAGGCCGTTGTGGCGCAGGGGTCACGAGATGTGACTGTAACGCGACGGTTGTGTTCGATCCCCACTCGAGGAAATAAATTATTATTAGTTAATAGTTTCATTTCTACTAAGGCAAAAACCCGGCGTTGAGTTCCGCAACTCAACTCGCAATGTCTCGAAATTCGGCGGTAAGTGGAAAACGGAATGTCTTAACTAATATAGATACACCTCTGTCTACATTGCTGTGTGCGGGATACAGCGTGAGGCCGATTTGATTTCATTTAATTTACATCAATCAGGGTCTAGAATGTGGCATAATTTTGCCAATCTCTCAGTTGATACGTAATTTGCCTAATAACAGACCAGTTTTGAAGTTGGTTAAGCTAAGGACGAGAACTGGATTCTATAAATAGAACACAAGGTGCCACGGTTTCCTAATATCAACGTAGTTATTATTACATCAGCGACAAGTGACTGAAATCTTCTACCAGATAAATGACTTATGTTTTTTGAAATTTTAATGAAATTATGTTTTTTTTTGTACAAGATATGGGGCAATGGCGTGTGACTGTACGTGACGGTTGTGAGTTCGATCCCCATTCGAGGGATTATTTTTGAATGTTTTCGTTCCCTCTGGTACCAAGCCAAAAGCGTGACATTTAGTTCCGCTAGGTTCCTCCTATTAAGCGTGTTAACATAAATAAATAATAATTCATTCTCCCGTGTGGGAATCGAACCCACAGCCGTGCTGTTACAGCCAAACGCTAGTGTCCCTGTACCACGACAGCCTCATACTGATTCACGACTTTATTTTTGCATGTAAGCTAGACGTTTCAGAGTAAGATATTATAATAATCTAACTATATATCTGCAAATATCACTACATACTTGTCCGTAAATTAATGAAATTTACTTAATTTGAAAACCAAACTATTATTATATATCGTTTAGTATAATATTGTAGTTTTTGTATGTACAACTAATATTACTTATAAATATAGGTACATTAGATACACTCATCAAGCCCGCTTAGTATTTAAAAAAGGCAGCCATTAAATCAATTTAAACTTGTAATATTACATAAATAAAGTTTTATTAAAATTTGCATATTTACTGCTATCGAAGCGACATCCTGTGGATTATATATTATTTTATTATTATCACATTCGACATCCGCTGTGGCCTAAATGATGTTAAAAATATATTTAGTTGTATGAGAGGAACTCTGACAATGTGGGGTCTTCTCGTGCTGTACTGTACTCTGGTTTTAAGCTGTGAGGCGAAAAATTATAAGGGTAAGTATATATATTTTTTAATTTCTACATATTGCTTATTTCTTTGTTACAGAATAATTTAACTTCACTTTAATTCTTAAGACAAAAATATATGAAAAAAAAAACACGAAAATATATATTTGAATCGCGGCCAATGTTAAGGCCGTCGTGGCACATTCTTTTCTTCGCTCTTGTGTTGACGCAAAGCGCGGTGTTGAGTTCCGCCTACTAGCATGTAACATACCTCCAGAATTCAACAGAAAATGTAGATCGTGTGAGTGTCTTTATACGAAGCTATATACAGCGTGAAGTTGAAAAGAAAAATATAAACAATGACCACAAACAGGCCTGATGAAGTACCAGTTTTTATTATCACAAGAAGACGAGGCTTTTAAATCAAGCGACAACATTTTTTTCACAGCGGAACTTCTCGATCCAGAATGGCAGGATCTCGTCGCCGCTGGTGGAATGCACATCGGACACGGACGCGCTAAACGTTTCGTGGAGCTCAACGACAATCAGGTGAAGCGATACTTCTTATATTAGATAATTATCCTGACATCCTCATATCACCAACCGCTGCTAGTTTTTAATATCACTTATTTAATATGTAATAAATTATTAGTATATTAAAGTACTAAATTATTAGTATATAAAAGATTTCACTTGTGTGTTAATGTGTAAATATATTATTATTTTATAAAAAATATATAATCACAATGAAACTGTAACTATTTAACTTAAGATAATTAGTACTCATATAATATATTTATATGCAAACGCGACGGACAAGGGTTCGATTCCCACAGGGGAATAAATTATTTCCTGATATTTCCTTTGACAAGAAAACAAGGCACGGCGTTAAGCTCCACCACTCAAATCTCAAAAATTGGTTGAGTCATGTGAGAAGCGGACACGGATAGATTGAAGTAAAGTTAAAAGATGATCTTAGTTAAGTTAAAGGCATCTCTATTCTAGCCTAACGTACCGCACCAAGCCTGCCTGCTGCCAGATGGCAAACCGGGACACTGTCGCCACTTGCACTACTGCATCCAGGATGACTTCCAAAAAGATTTCACGAAGTTCATGGATTACCTTTGCATTATTAAACATTCGTATGTATTTCAAATAATTATGATTTTATAATTTTCTTTTAACTAGGTACATAATTGTGGTAGCTTTTTTTCAGCTCCATATTGCATCGAGGTTATCAAAGGCAGCTTAGTGTTAAAACTCTCCGTGCCCCACTTTCTGCCGTATTCTCGAGGTATTGCGTGTTGAGTGGCGGAGCTCAACGCCGCAAAGTCATTCGTGTCGGCAAAGCGAAGGAAAAAACTTATTAAATACTTCATTTCCTCGAGTGGGAATCGAACCTATAACCTATCCTGTTTACACGCTTGTGCCCGTGCGCCACAACTGGCCGGCTTCTTTATTTCTTTTTGTTAATTTATATTCTCCATGTTCAAGTAATCTTAGTGGCGATTTTTTTTTAATCAATTAATATATACATTAACAATGATAATAATTTTTTAAAATTTAAGCCAGTGTGGCGCTGGCGCACAAGGTGTACTGTAACTATAACGCGAAGGTTATGGGTTTGATCCCCAATTGGAGGGATGAATCTTTTCATCATTTATGAATATTTTCATTTCTTCGCTATGGCATCAAGCCAAAAGCTCAAGCTTAAGCTCCGCCACTCAACAAGAAATGTCTCAAAAATTCGGCGGAAAGTGCACAACGGAGAGGTTTAACATTAGGTTCCCTCTGCCTACATTAGGGGGATACAGCGTGATTTATTTTTACTTATTTAACTTAACTTATTTAGAACTAAAACATAACTATACAATACAATATATAAAACATATCTAATTTAACACCGTAAGCACTCGAAACGTCAAAATATAAATTTCTGTAAATCTATAAATATTTCTGCATAACTAAGTGTGGTTACAACAATAGTTAAATGAATACATTCACAATAACTCGTGAGTCGTGCCAAATGCTTAACTAACTATATCTAAATGTTAAGATTCTGGGTTAAATAATACTCACGTAGAGCGGACATCGATCAGTCAAATCCATTTATATACTGATCCCAAAATAAACTCATTTTACATTTAAATTTTCAATTCATCAAAGTTTTCTTTTTTTAATATATTATTTTAAAAGGACTTGTTTTAGATTTAAATAGTAAGAAGTGAGTAGAGTATGAGTTAGTGAAATGTAAGTCTATTTTTAACTTCACGCTGTATCAGGGACATAGAAGGGTAGGCAGAGGTAACCTGGAAACATAACACTAGTTGTGACATTCCGTTCCGACAAACTGTCAATAATTAATATTTCAAGTGGGAATCGAATCCACAACCGTAGGCGCAGAGGCAAGGATGCGGCTATAACGCGACGGTTGTAGATTCGATCCCTACTCGAGGGAATGAATTATTATTTCTGAATATGTTCGTTTCTTCGTTCTGGCACCAAAGCTCCACAAAAGCTCGGCGTTGAGTTCCGCCGCTCAACACGTAATGCCTCGAAAAATTCGGAAAATGAGGAACGGAGTATCTAAACACTAAGTTGTTGTATGCGGGATACAGCGTGAAGCTGATTTGATTTAAGTTTGTTTTATTTTCTAGAGCAATCGGTGTCTGCTGTCCGGACAACTTAGGAGAAGGCGCCATAGATGCGCTCGCCGGTGACCTCCCCGCGACCGCGCCTAAGGATGAAAACGAAATCGTGTTCAAAATAGAACGCGCCGAAAACCGAGGTCTGTAATATATGAAAATTATTAAATATTTATGTGAAATTAACCATGAGTGTTTTATTTAATGCGACTTTATTTATTTTTTGTTAAATTTATAAAGTATTTATATTTTTACACATATATATAATACATATAAACAGAACTATAATTCATATATTTATTTGATAACTTTATCAACTGATATAAAAATGCAATAAAAATTTATATACACAATAAAGAATGGCACACGGTAGTTACACTTTCGTGACACTTTAAATCCTTTCTTTGATTCTTTACTTATCAAAAACTTTATAACTTTTATGGAAGAAAGAAAGAAATTTCATTATCTATCACTACCGTAGCAACATTTTCCAATAATGCTTAACTAATTTGTAAATAAAAGGCAAGTTTCACACATTGGCTTGCATAGTAAGTACATAGACATAGAGAACATAGTGTCATGGCACTCCACTTTTCCACTTAATATTTTTTATATTATCCAGGTTGCGGTCTCAGTACTCGGACCCAGGGTAGGGTTCTGGGCGCTCGGCCAGCAAGTCCAAGGGAATGGCCATGGATGGCCTCCGTCACTCCTGAAGGCTTTGATCAGTACTGCGGAGGCGCTCTTATCACTGATCGCCACGTTCTCACTGCTGCCCACTGTACTAGCAAGTAAATTACAAAATATACAACTGTATTTATAGTTTTATACATTAAAACCTTTATAATAATCTAATTGGTAGGCGTACCGAGATAAAGTGGATATCCCACTGAGCTACAGTATCATTTTTATTGTTACAATTATAAATTAATTTATTAAGTCTTATTTATATATTTTGTCAGTATTCAGTTGCTACGTGCCATATGTAGACTAAATTCCAAAAAATAACTTCACTATTTTTATTTCTAAAGACATTTATATTTCGAACTCCATTTTACATTCAATATTAAAATATATATATATATATATAATAAAAATGGAACAACATGTAATATATTTTTAAAAAACCGAATTAACTAACCTACATTAATAAAGGTGGAAGGCTGACGAGCTGTACGTTCGACTCGGAGAGTACGACCTGAAGCGTACAAACGACTCCCGTTCCTACAACTTCCGCGTGATAGAAATACGTCAGCACGAGCTTTACGACCATACCACCTACCATAACGATATTGCCATACTAAAGCTGCATAGGGCTGCCGTCTTCAACACCTACGTGTGGCCCATATGCCTGCCACCTCGAGGGCTGGAGCTGGACAACGAAATTGTTACCGTTATAGGTATAGAGTTTGCGATATATTATATATAAGATATATTATGGCTGTCGTGACTCAGTGGCTGTAAGCGCGACGGTCGTGGGTTCCATTGTGTTGTGGGGATGAAGCGCGAAGGGGGAACGAATTGTCTTAACAGAAGGTTACCCCTGTTTACACTGCTATATGCAAATTACGACGTGAAGATAAAAAATTATGATATCAATTTTAAACAGTAAATAATAATAATTGGTAATTCAAAATTATATTAATACAATATTTAAATTTCTAATATGAAATTACTAGAAAATAAATTTTAAAAATTCTAATTCTAACTATTTATTTTTTAAGGTTGGGGCACTACGACCTACGCTGGACCTTACAGCGATGTTTTAATGGAAGTATCTGTACCTGTGTGGAACCTGCAGGACTGTGTCAACTCCTTCAGTGATTCTGTCTTCAACGAGACACTATGCGCCGGTGGAAAGGAAGGAGGCAAAGACTCTTGTCAAGTACGTAAAAATTAATTATTTTCTTTATTAGTTTATTCCAATTCCAAAATTGAAATTTTGTTTGTTTTCTTAACAAAATAACGTTTTGTACAGAACATTTATTATTTGTGGGTTCGATTCCCAATCGAGAGAATGAAATGTTTAATACGTTTATTTTTTTGCTGTGGTTTTTTTAATTATTGCATTATGCTATTTTTAACTTTTATCTTCAATAAAGAATATTCTATTCTAAATTCCAGGGCGACAGCGGCGGTCCACTAATGTACCAGATGGCCAGCGGGCGCTGGGCGGTGGTGGGAGTGGTGTCGTGGGGCCTGCGCTGCGGTGAACCCAACCACCCTGGCCTGTACACGCGCATTGATCGATATTTGGAGTGGATATTGCGTAACGCTATTTTTTAGATAATAAATGATATAATTGCTTGGTATTTTATTTCTTTTTTAGACAACTTTTAGGTATTTTTCTTTGTCTTTACATATTTTTCTCTATATTTGTATTTTATAGCAGAGACAATCTGATATTAATTCTCTGTTTTCCATTTTAAACTTTCGAGATATTGTGTAAAATAATCTTACAGTGGCAAGAAATCGCAACATACGATTGTTAAATTACTACAGATAAATGAATCATAATACTATATTTACTATAATTCTCATGCATTTATTTATTTAGAAAATATTTCAAAATGTATAATTTTTTATACGTTTTCTAAAAAAAATGTCAAATATATTTTACATTTACTTTTTTTATTTATATGATAACGTTTAATGTCAATTCTCTTAGTTTATAAGATAATGAATCTCAATTTCTTCGATTTTATTTCCAACATACATATATAATATAATATTCATAATTTCTTATTTTAAGTATACAAATTATTTTTTAAAGATCGGTGAGCTTAATCATATCGCCACATTCCTGTATGGCACTAAGTATCTCCAGAACATCCTTTTCTTCCATAACAGGATGGAAAGTGAAGGCTAGTCTAAAAAAGTTCTTATACTGTCTCAGAGGTGTATATGCCACCATGAGACGTGAACTGAGAGTTAGTAACTCCTTGATTTTCGGTGTTATCTGGAACAAAGAGTGAATTAATTGCATATTTTATAAAAAAGTAGCTGAAATCAAGGATGTTAGAACAAGAAAAGGACTAAATACTCACTTTATGCATAGTAGCCCACCACATCTCGTTTTCCTCTTGATTTCTCATAAACTTCGGGACGTACCAGAAGCATACATTAGGGCATTGTATGGACGTCTTAACAAGTCTAAATCCTGTATTATTAGCGATTGTGTTTAAACAAAAGTTCGCAATATCCATGACGTGGTCCATTGAGTGACTTAATCCAGCATCGCCTCGAGCCTTCCATATCATCCATAATTTGAAAGCGTCGATCTACAATTTTAAAACATAATTATCATCTTTTTGTGATGTTGGGAATGTAGAAAAAACATAAAAGATGTATAAGTATTTTTGTTTAGTCTAGCTTCACGCTGTGTCAGTACAAAGTGAAAATATTAAATATTTAATTTCTTTGAGCGGGAATCAAATCCACAACCCGTCGCCATTACAGTCGATTCTCCCCCTGCCTCATGTCTGGCCTCAAGAACGAACAAAAATGTACCAATCCGTACGTATTATTACGTAGTACCGGCGGAAAGTGAGTAACGTAGCGTGCAGCGTGAAGCTGATTTTATTTTTTTAAATAAATAAATAGTTTTCTTGCACGTACTAAGAAACGTAATAAAACAGATATTATAAGTCTACGCAGCGAATAATTATGATTAAATATTCACATTAACATATAAAAAGGAATTGATAAAAGAATAAATAAGCCCATATTTTAAACAATTAAAGAAACACTAACCGATAAAGTGCTATTTGTTCAACATTATAATACAATTACCATAAATAACATGCCATTAACTAGTGGTCCGAGGCTCATTAAGTATTGGCAATTACTTGTGTGTGTTTTTTAAGTAAATATACTCACTTTATACATATTAGAATAGAGTTTTTTTTTATTGTTAGTAATCTATGATGTGGATGTTTTTTTTGTTCTAAAAGAACTTGAAGTTGCCCTGCATAGCAGGGTAAAAAGAGATTACCCTGCTATGCAGAAAAAGGTATTAAGACACGCCATTGCCGCTTTCATCCTGAATTTGAGCCATCGCGTTGATTGATTGGCGGAACTTAACGCCGTGATTTATCTGAGGTGGAAAGTGAAAAACACTTCATTCTCGGAGTGGAATATTTAAATACCTTTTTAAAAAAAGAAATCCTAGAAGAAAAAAATAATAAGAAATTCCTAAACATAAATGAAAATAAATACCTTCCGTCCACACTGAATGCTTTTGTCCCCGGTATCGTATCTCACATCGTAGAACTTATCTTGCTGAAATAGATACTGAGCCGCGGCCGAATTCGCTTCATGCAACAGCCCTTTCTCCCGCAGTAGAAACACTGAACACTGTAACGGTGCCCCCATCATTTTGTGAGGATTCCAAGATATGGAGTTTGCTCTGGAATAGTTTTTTTTTTGTTATATTAAGGAAAAACGCACGATGTCGATTACGTATCTAAAACATAATCAGCATTGAAAGTAGCGATCAAAGTCGGTTAAATTACTATAGAATTATTTTTTTTTGTTCGAAATTGAAGCAGGGTAGACAGAAGAAAGCTAGTGATCTGGTGTCAAGACGGTTTTTAAGGTCTTTTTTAAATTTATTCCTACACATTCTCCATTTCGTGTACTTACCGTTCAACTCCTTTCAATTTATTATGATATTTAGGTGACAACATTAGACTTCCACCCCAACACGCCTGGAATCGTTAAAAAAAATCATTAAATATATATTAATTTTGTATATTTCATTTAAATTATACAAGAAAATATGTACACAAAAGTACAACCTAGCAATTTTTCTTATAAAAATTAGATACCAACTCTATAGAAGGTGGTAGGTTCGATTAAAAATATATAAAATGATAACTTACATCAACATGCATCCAAATTCCATATTTTTCACATATATTGGCAACTCCATCTAAATCATCTATGGCTCCAAGTACTGTGGTTCCAGCAGTTGCGTTCACAAGTACGGGGTACCTTTTCATTGATAATTCTTCTTGTATAGCTTTCTCCAGTTCTGCTAGAAGAATTTGGCCGCGATCATTGGTATTTATAACCTTAACATTTTCTGTGCCAAAACCTAGCCAATGGGCTGCTTTCATGATTGAATAGTGACTCTTAAATTAAAAAAAAACACTAAGAATAAAGAATAGAAATGACAGAAATATATTATATCATATTTAAGAAAGGAACAGATATGTAGAATCTACATACATGTTGACATCAACAATAGTATTATTATCGAAATTCTTGGAAAACGTTAAACTTTTATCTTAATCGTTGTACTTTGAACTAAAGTAGTAATAATTAAAGTTTTGTAAAATATATATATATATATATATATATATATATATATATATATATATGTACTTTATGGTGTACTCAAAGAAAAGAATACAACATAATATTATAACTAATGTGAAAAATAATGTATATAAGGTTTATAAGTATAAATTTGAGGGCTGAGGATATCGTGGCACGTCGTACGTCAGCGTGCAAAATAATTATTTTAATTTACATTTTTGTTGGCATCACGCTGTATCGTGCACATTGCAGGGTATTCTGCCGTCCAAATCGGAGCGGAGAGTATAAAAGTTCTCTCACATGATTACATGTGCCTCCTAAGAGCAAAATACAAATAGAATTCCTTACATCTTCTGAGGTAAATATAACCATTTCCGGTAAACTCCGCATGCCTTTCCTTTTGACTTCCGGAAATGATTTGAATCTAGCGGCGACCAACGCGTAAAGCATTGAGATGCTTCCACCTGGACTGAAGATACCGTCTCCATCGGGAATGCCGAAAAAATTAAGTATGTGATTTAAAACTTTTAACTCTATTAAAGTAAATACAGGTGCTACTTCAAATGTGTATCTGAAAGGAAATATTTTTCGTTAAGTTTACCCAGTTTATTATATTCCTATAATTGCATTGTATAGAATAGATTAAGATGTTTTTTGATTTCTGAAACCTTTTTTTTTTTCAACTTGTATCCCGCATCTAGCAAGATAGGCAGAAGACGCCTAGTGTTCAGACACATCGCTTCCCACTTTCTACCGAATTCTGGAGGCATTGAGTGTCAAGTGATGGAACTCAACACCACACTTTACTCAGACACCAGAGAGCATTGAAAGTATTAAATATTTCATTTCCTCGAGTGAGAATCGAGCCCACAACTGGTTGTGTTTATAGTCACACATACGGGCGTCTGCGCCGTGACTGGCCTCTATTTTCTAAAACTTCATTAAAAAATAAAAATCTGAAAGTGAAAAATTGCGCATATTTTTTTTTATAGTCATACCGTAACCATATTTACACAGTACAAAGGCGACCGATCGTTAGCACCCACTTAATAAAATTGTACACATTAAATGAGTACCCAACAGTACATTTTAAATAATGTTGTGTCATACTATCATATTAACTGATGAGCTGATTAGCTAAATTATTGTTATGATGAAATTTTCTGCCTTAATTTTGCAATATAAAAATTTTAGAAATTACGAAGGTGATATATATCCCAGGGCCACCAGACTTACGTTATTTCAGTAAAGCTGATATTTTGAAGATCTCAGAAAGGGCTCTACTTTCAGCTACATATTAGACTGTCATCTTGGGCTATAGTATAGTAAGGATAGGTAAATCGAGAACAATTTCGCTTTTAAGTCCTGTAGTTATTTAGAAGTACTGCAGATAGAAGTGTTTTATATTTATAATCTTGACCGGCGTCACACTCGGACGCTGTTTACGCGTCACAAATATTTACTCAAACGGGAACCAAACCTTGAACACTAAGTGCTAAGTTCGTTCACCTCTATGTCAATTAACTTACAAGATCTATTCACAATTTAGTGTACTTACTGACTAGTGTTAAACGCCTCTGATATCCAGGTACCAGCTAACCCATACGGATCTGGTCCACCATACAGTTGATTTCGGAAAGTCACTTTATTTGTCTTCACACTGTATTGTAAAATTTTACGCACACTTTGTTCTAGTTCTTTATTACTAACCGCGTTTGAAATATCCAAATCTTCTTTTAAGATTTCCTGTAAATATGTATATATTTTTAATAAATTAGGTATTAGGCTATTGAGTAAACAATTCTTTTTATTTATCTCAATCAAAATAGTCGATCAGTACCTTCGATTCCATGGAATATTTAAATATAAGCCACAACTATATTAGAATTGTAAATGAAGAATAAAAAATATATAGCGTCGCTATTATTTTATATATTATTAACATAAAAAATATATAAAATTTATAATAATATATTCACCTGCAACTCTTTAGGATGCTTGAATTGTATAAGAGGTGCGTGACTGGTTGTTTCCTCTTGAAGAATATCAAATACTTTATTTAAAAACAATTGTCCTTCGTTCTCCATTTTTAATTATTTTTCAACTTCGTATAGATATAATATATAAAAATCACATTTTTTTTGTCACAAGCCCTGTTGTTTCGCCGGACGACTACGCGCTACTGCATGTATGAGTGGAAGTGGACAGGCAAAGCTCCATTAAGCTCAGTGCATATTAGTAATACAAGTACATGGCATCATTAAGAGTTATTTTAAACGTAATAAGCTTGTGAACTAGAATATCTACGAGCGTGTCGATTGACATGTTCAATTATTAGATTAAAAATATCATACTAGAAATTACATATTTATATAATTTTTAGTATTTATGATATTTTCTTAGTATAGGATAAAAAACAATAATATTGAATATGAATGCCGCACTAAGTGTTATGCACTTGCCTTTAGAAACGCGTATGCGTATTATTAATTTATTAGTACTTATATTATAAATTATTCATTTACAGTGATGGTTACTCGCCCACATGAAAATAATACAATACTTATGGGCAGCAAATGATTCATTTTTTAATAGAAATTACATTTATTCATTCATTTTACTAAGACAATAAATAAAAATGCATAACATGGCCATATAGATTTAATATAGGTTTAGGTTAAGTATGGTAGACATATAATTTATTTCACATTTCAAGAAAAATTATAAGTAAACTAAAAAAAAATGAATTTCCGAAGGTCGAGAGCTCGTTCACGCAGAAACTCTTTGAATATTATGATTAGTACAGAAAAATGGCGGAGCTATAGCAATAAACTATCTTTACAAGATTCAAATTTAGATGAAGACTCTGAAGATGATGTACCAAAAAAAACAGATTTGAAAGGCTGGCTTGATGAATTATTTTTACAAAAAAATGATAGTAGTGACACGGCAGACCAGGATGTTGAAGTCAACCTCACAAAGAAACAAACCCTCATATTGTCAACTTTAGTGCCAGATGAAATATTACTCATGGAAAAGTAATCAAATATTCCTTATAGTAACATATAATTTTATTTATTATCAAATAAAATTATTATATTCATTCCAGTTTTAAAAGCATGGACTCGAAAAGATTCGTTGGCGTGTTACTGATGGCTGATGTATCTGGATATACTGCATTATCTGAAAAATATAACAGTATGGGAAAAGGTGGCACTTATAGATTAACCTTCACTTTAAATACTTATCTAGGATCTTTGATAGAAGTTATTTATAATCATGGAGGTGATATAATTAAGTTCGCTGGAGACGCATTTCTGGCTCTTTGGAAAACCGACAAAAGAACATTCTTGTGTCACACAATTCATACAGCGATTGCGTGCGCCCTCATTATACAGCATTCTTATGGATCCTATGAGACCGATGTTAAGGTTAACCTAAAAGTGAAATTAGCCATTTCTGCTGGTAATCTTATATTTGCACCAATTGGTTCTGGCATAGATATGAGTTATATTATTGTGGGATTACCTGTTCTTGAAGCCAAAGTTGCAGAGAGTCTGTGCACTTCTGGTGAAGTTAAATTGACCCCCACAGCATGGGGTCATTGCTACTCCAGAAATTATGATCACGTCATCAGCAGTAATGGACACGTCACAATAAAGTCTATACTATATGATCCACATGAAAAAGATGTAAGTAAACCGTTTCTTGGCTTTGCAGCTATGATTCGACAAGTTAATCACCCAATTATTTCTCTAGATGACCTCACGGATTTTCTTTTAGATGATTCTAAAAATTTAAACGCCACAGCGATATTGAAAAAGAATGAATGGCTAAGCTTACGGAAAACTATTTTAAAGGCTGAAGAGAAGAATATGGGTGCCGAAATAAGAAATTTCATGATAAGACCAGTGTTAACGCAAATCGACGCGCACCAACCATTAGAATATCTGACAGAGATGAGACAGGTCTCAGTTTTATTTATAACTCTCAAGCCCAGAGATTGTCCTTTTCAACAACTGATAACTATTGTAAATAACTCATATCAAATTACATGTGAAATTGTATATAAATCTATGGGTTGTGTTAACAAAATTATTCTATTCGACAAAGACATCATGATTTTAGCTATTTTTGGATTGCGGGGGTTCAAGCATGAATCAGAGGCCCAAGCCGCGCTTAAATGTGCTTACAGTGTTAAAAAATCAGTATCGGCACTTGACGGAGTTCTTGAAGTATCCATTGGTGTAACTACAGGTCAAGTATATTGTGGTGTTGTAGGTCATCCTCTTCGTCGAGAATTTACTGTTATTGGTACAATTGTTAATAAAGCAGCACGTTTTATGTGTAACTTTCGAAACATGATTACATGCGACGAGGCAACTTATTTAAAAAGTAAAATGTCTAGTATTGGTTTCACTCTGCAACCACCCACACAATTGAAGGGAATAGTCCACACAGGAAAAATTTTCGAATACACCGAAGACATTAGACTAAAAGAACTTTTTGACATTCCGTTAATACCGCCAATACTGAACCGGGATGAGGAAATGCAACAATTTGAAGATTGGCTGAATTACTGCGATTTAGCTACTAGAAATTTTGACGCTTTTTTGCTTTTTGGGGAAAGTCGAATAGGCAAAACTCGACTTTTAGAGTGGATGGCACGATTTGTCCGAAATAAAAATTTAAGCGTGTGTTATTTATCTTTAACTTCAATACATTCTGCAACACCGTATTTAGCGTTAAGTCAAATTTTTGAACAAATAATAGGTTTCAAAGATCAATTAATCAGTGGATTTGAAAAAGAAGAAAAAATTGTTAATCTTTTAAATTACTATAGCGAAGATTTGTGCTATTTAAATAGTATTTTAAAAGTCCGTTTCGCGTATCATGAAGGAGTTTATTACCAGGACGAAGCTTTAAAAAAGGAAAAAGCAAAATACATGTTCAAGAAAATTATAGACTCTCTTTCTGATACACATCTAATTTTTTTAGATGATTTACAAAATTTAGATTCTTTGTCTTGGGAATTTGTATCAATTATAATAGAATCTCTGAAAATCTTTACAGTGATGACATTAACTAAAGGTAAATATAGTAGTATGCATTATTGGCTTTACTCAGTCTTTACCAACAGTAATATTAAGAAAATTATATTGGGTAGTTTAAGTTCGATCTGGACAGCCCCATTAGCTTGTCAAATATTAGATGTACATGCGGTATCAAATGACCTGTGTGATGCTCTCAATAGCAAATGTAATGGTATACCAGGACTTATAGAAAGTTTTATAGTTCGTTTGTTTTCAAATGGAGCATTGGAGATTGTAAAAATTAACAAAAATGAACTAGATAGTTATAAAGACGAGGATTTGCGTTTTCCAAATCCCACATTATTACACCCTATTGCACTGGAGTCTAAGGATCAAGTAACTCTGAATGAATTATTACCGGAAAATGCTACAGAAGATATATCTATTTGTATTATTACAAAAAAAGATCAACTTAATATGGATATTAACGTGCAAAATGTAGATGCACTTATCATGATGCAAATAGATTCTCTTACTCCGTACCAACAACTTCTTTTAAAAATTGCCTCAGTCATAGGAAATATACTTTCCCGAGATCTTTTAGAAAACATTATGTATGAAAACAATCCATTAACTACGGCAAAAGCGATTAAAAGGCTGTTTGCAATGCGCATACTAAGCTGTGCAAATTTTAAACATAATAAAAATTCTACAGCAAACATTTTTGGAAGTTACATACAATCTTCGAGCTTAATTTGCGACTGCTTATTTGAGTATGACCCAGAATCATATAATAATTTACCAAAATATGCATTTTGCAAAGTTATGAAATTTAAAAGCAAAAACTCAAGGAAATTATTTTATGAATTATTACCTTTGAATCAAAAGAAAGAATTTCACTCTCGTATAGTGAACTATTTAGAAAATATTAAGCAGAAATGCCTTGACTGTGGCGGTGTTCTCACGGTAGTCCAGTCTACTTTTAATTTGCAGCCTCGGAGATTTTCAAGTACCGAATACTTTACAGAGTATAGTACACAAATAGATCCCCCATTAAAACATGAAGCATCAATTAATAAAATATTAGAATCTAATAAAACTTTACGAGATTCACTTGAAATACGGAAGGTAAAATCAGAATCATTAAATCACCTATCTTCTAATAGTAATATGAAACCAAGTTCTGATGTTAATATAACAAACAATGGTGACAAAAAAATATCTATTTTAAAAACGAAGCCTTGTGAAGATGAGGTTGTTCACTTGCAAAGAAGATCAACAAAAAGAGTTACGATGACTGATGCAACAATTAAAGAATTCAACTCAGAAATATTAAATAAAAGTACTATATTTGATAATCTACGAAACATTGTAGAGGCAAAAAGTATAAGCGATTGGCATAGACTTGGAGTTGTGGATAGCGAAGATTACCTTAAAATTGACAAAAATGATAATCCACCAAAAGCTCTTTGTATAAGCCTAGAAAAGGGAATCTCCACAATAAATTTTAAAAGATGTACATGCGCGCAATTAAATATTACTATTTACGAACAACTTATTAAACATGCCCAGGAGGCTGAAATGAAGACAAAAATGCTAGAATTTCTCATACACTTTTGTTATTTAAATATATTGGAGAACAATTTAAATATAGCTATACCAAAACTCGAAGAGGCAGAAAATATTTGCTTAGAAGAATCTGAAATAAAAAAAATCGATTTGGATATCACCAGATTTTTAGGAAAAATATATTCTCTAAAGGCGGCTTCATTTTTGTTAAGCGGTAAATTAACTGCGGCCAAGGTAAATATAGAAAGAGCTGCAAGAATTTATAACTTCAATATGAAAAATATAACAGATATTTTTCACTTCCGAAAGCTATACACGACTCTCAAGCTAAAACGTAAAAAATATAATGTATATAATATTCTGATCAAAAAAGATTTTGTTTATTTCTTAAATATTGCAGCCGTTTTATATTCCACTTTAGATGATGAAAAGACATCCAGAATGGCAGCTTTTCGATCAATATATCTCGTACAAAAAGTGGACTGCAATATAATCGACATTTGTGACTCGTTTACTAATGCAATTCAAATGCATTTAGATAGAGGAATAACAGAATTTACTATGGATCTCGAAAGAATGGCATATAAATGCTTAGAAAATGCACATCGACCTATACGCCCTGACGAATTATTCGCCATTGGTAAATTAATAATGGCAATATTCCATTCTCGTTCAGTGCGAACTTACCTGGCTGGTACAATTAGGTCTGGCTTCAGAGCTCTTGTTATAAGCCGCTTTTTGGGTGCTGACGAAATATCTGTTGATATCATACCAGACCTTTTTTATTTATTGCTATCACGATGCCGCATTGAAGAAGCTGTCAAAGTTACACAACTTCTTTTGAAACCAGGAGACAACCCTGGGCAACATAATAGTGAAACTTGGTATTATGCTCTCTGTATCGACATGATCTTAGATGGAGGATTTCAATTGGAATCACCATATGAAATTAGTCGTTTTGCAGAATATTCTATTATAAAAGGTAGAGCAGGCGGTGAAGGGCGTCGACGTTTAATTGTAGGCTTATGGACTTATTGGTTACGAGCTAGTTCAGAAAGTAAAGCGAAACGCTACGAAGCAGAATCTTTAAATTGGTTGGTGCATAATTCTGATGAAGGGTCAATGAAATCAATTCTAAGTGCAATGAGGCTTGCAGAGGGAATGTTGGAGAGTTTGGCAAGAAAAGTCGACGACTTACGAAAAGTATGCACTACTTAACATTTGGGAACTAATTGAATTCTTATCGAGAATTATTATAAAGTACTTTTTTTTATCAGATTGTAGATCTCATGGAGTTGCGCTCTTTAGCTGACCGAGAACTTACAAAGCTAGAAAAGGATGCGCGGACAATACGAGCAATTAATCCGCGTTGGTTATTATTAAAAGCTAATTCTTTAAGATTATCCGGACGCCAAGCAACTGCAACTCTTTTGGTTAAACAGGTATATCATTATAATATATTTTTTCTACAATATTGTACGTTATATGTAGGGATGTATGTATGCATGTATTTGTTGTCAATTCAATTTTGTAACAAGAATGTTACTATTATATTATAATTAAAGAATAAGATTTACGCTGTTCCACACAGCAGAGTTGACAGTGGGAATCCTCCTCGGCGGAAAATGGAGATCGGAGTGTCTTATCACTAATAAGACACTCCGTTCTCCATTTTCCACCGAGGAGTGGCGGAAATAAATTTTGCGCTTTGCCTCGATACCAGAGCAAAAAAATGAAAATATAAATGTAAATAATTATTTCAGCCGTGTGGTCCCGGCTTAGAATAGGATCACCCTGGTACTGTCGGTGTCGTAAGAGGCGACTAAAGTACGTGTGGTAGAGTCACGTCGCCAGTAATGGCAACACGCATGGACAGACTCGACCGGATTAATACCACCCCCGGCATTTAAAACCGGCGTGAAGTAGTGGCTCTTGCCACTGCGTTTCGCATTAGGTAATGCCGGGACCGGTGCCCTTCATCTCCACGTTAAAGGCCGGCAACGCACCTGTAGCACCTCTGGTGTTGCATGGGGTCGTGGGCGGCGGTGAACACTTACCATCAGGTGACCCGAACGCTCGTTTGCCTTGTCCTCTCCCACAAAAAAAAAAAACAAAAATTTCCTCAAGTGGGAATCGAACCCACAAGCAGTCGCGTTTACAGACACATTTTATGCCCCTGCGGCCGCGCCTGGCTTCATCCAATGTAACTATTATATTAATTGAAACAATAGATAGACTCTATTTATTAAAAAATGGATTGTATCAAAATTAATATCATGAATTATAATTATTTTTCTTATATTTTTGTGCAATACAGTATTATTATTATTAAAGTACTAACGTATATTATTCATTTTCTTTTAAAGGCTTTGGAAGAAGCTCGAAAAATAAACAATCGACTAGAAGCTGCTCAAGCACTCGCTATCTCTTCAACTTCTCAAATTTGGCATCAACATGCACGAAATGGTCATTTTTTATACTGGGACGACAGTGACATGAGCTTTCGAACTTCGTGGCACAAAAGCTTATATAAAATTGCTGCTAAAAGCTTATAATGTGCTATGAAAATAAAATTCCATCGTTTCGATTGCTTTGTTTCATTAAGATTTAAATATGCTACTTTTCTTACATGTAAAATAAACTAATAACACCTCAACAAATATACAGTGCGGTCTACAAGTCGTGACCTAAAGTAAGTGGTAAACGGCTGTGCTTATTAAATTTTATGGTTTTTCTTACTTTGAATTATTTTCTTTCCAGGTGAACAATGTGCAACAGTTGAAAAGAACTAACTTCAGGCTGGCCACCACATGTTGACCGTACTGTACAAAGACTAACTTCGTTAAAGTACTGTTACATAGGAGAATATTATTTTAAAGCATATAATATAAGGTAAAAATTGCACATTAGAGCGATTTTGCTTCCTTTATTTCGTAGGTAACTTGTTACAGAAGTTTTTGGGGGTTTTGTGAGTGAAGTTTGTGTGTTCCTCTCTGACCATGACAAATTATTGACACATATACTTGGAGATTTTTGACCTATGAACACATTGCGACGATTCATAAAGAATGGTGAAGATCGGAAGTAATCTTATCGCCGTTGCCAGATTTTTTCTCTTAAGAGGAAGGGGAATTTTATAAGGAAAGACATCATATAAGGGATGGATTCATTTAGGACAGGAGAAAAGGATATGGGAAGGGGAACCATCGTCCATGCCCCATTCACACAAAGAGTGGTCCGAGACCTTGATCTTGGCTACTAGAAATAGTTGATATAATCCTCCGTTAAGTAATTCTTTGAGAATTTTGAATGTATCGAAATATATGAATTGATAGATGATCATCATTGATATTATCATATTATGACAGACAAGTAATAGCAATCTACAGATAACAATTGGCATATGATTATCTATGGCAAATTGAAAGTAACGAATTAACGAACTGTCATTAAATTCATAGATAAACAATAAATGACGACGTTTTGACGTTTGTTATTTATAAAGTAATAAATATCCAGTAATTACGGATTTTATTACATGCGCGACATAAGACATAGTTTCAAGAAGTCATAGTTGAAGTTCTAACGTATGAGATTTTCAATCGGGTTTTAGTTCATCTTTAAAAACAGACTGAATATTTTATTTGGCGAATATAAAACTGTATAATATAATTAGCAAGAAATTTTATTTAAAAAATGAAATACATATTCGTTGGAGATATTGTATCGCCGAAGTCATTAAATGAATTACTTTGTACAACAGGATTCATCCAAATTGAAGATGGAAAAGTAAGTATTTAAATTGCAAGTGTTAACAACTTAAATAATTCTTCCATGTGGACTGAAATTTATTTGGTATTCATTATTTAATTATATTATTTAATTACATTATTTAATTAAATTAATTACAATACAATTAATCTACGTTTTCTGCTCTAGTAAGTATAATATAAAATTTATTTTAGATAACAGCAATAGGTTCAAGAGATGAATTTGAGGAGTTAATTGCAAGTGGTCGAACGAAAGATTTTAAAATCAGACTTTTAGATTCTAACCAATTTCTTATGCCTGGATTGATAGATTGTCATACCCATGCCCCTCAATTTCCAAACATTGGCATTGGACTTGATCGGACATTATTGGAATGGCTGGACAAATACACATTTTTTTTAGAAAGACAATATGTTGATAGTAAATTTGCATCTAATGTGTACAACCAGGTTGTTGTAAGTATTCATTCTATTACTACATATCAATAAGGCAGTCGCGGTGCACTGGCACAAGGGTGTGATTGTGCTGTGTGTGTGTGTGTGTGTGTGTGTGTGTTAGGAAGTGGGGAAGGACTGTTTAAACACTAGGTTCTCTCTGCCTAC
>JBAIZZ010000138.1:83207-108657 GCA_037355905.1 Heliconius aoede
TTATATTGATTTAATGTGAATTAAAATCTAAATAACGTTTATAAGTGCAACTATTATTTTGAGAATTTAAATAAAATTTAAATCCCAGAAACTGACATGCACATCGAAACAAACAAATGATAATAAAATAAATAAATCTTTATTATAGGTAACAGAATAACTTCATGCTATTTGCCAATATTTGCATTCTCTGAAGCATCGAAAAGCGCACACACTGTCGCAACACGTTGTTTTTTTATATTTACAAATTCGATTTAAAACAAAGAAATACTCATGATAATATAAAAATGTATTTTTTATATATCGAATTAATAAATACAAAAAGGAAAGTAAAACGATATCGATGAAAACAGTTACCACATTTAAAAGCATATTTAACTAAAAAAAAATATATGTATAATTGCAACTTGTACAATTTCTAAATATCCAGAAAATACTTTCAAGTAACCTAATCTAAGTTACGAAATGACTATGCCAAAAAAATAGAATAATTTAAATAACGAACGCAATTAATGTTGTACCTGTGACGTTTACCAAATTCAAAACAAAAAATCGCAAATATTCTAAACATGTAATATATTGAATAATATTTAGAAAAAATAAGTTACGAACGGCTCTATCATAAATTTAATTTCAATAGTATTTGTGCATTGTTTCATATTTTGTACAATATATGAATGTATAACTATTAAATTAGATTATAAAATATACAAAAACTACAAACAACGAATACCCAAAATCCACAAGTTTATAGAACGGTCTAGAAAGAAAATGAGAATGTTTTTGCATATGCCTATAGATAGTGCAAATCATGCATACAAGTGAATAATACGCATGCATAAAGCAAAGCGACCCCCTTAGCCCATTCACTGTGACGGAAGCTTTGAAGGCATTTCCCTTTCGGCTACAAAAAATAAAAAATATATAAATAAGAGAAAATTAAGAGTATATGTAAAGATACATTACATAAACATATATAAGCAAACTAAACTATAAATATAATTAAACAACACTCAACTCCTATAAATAAATTTAAAAAAAAATAAGAAATCTAACCTGGACAGCAATAAACAAATCACCCTATAACACAAAAATAATAAATAAATAAATAACATAACTGAAATCCATAAACCAAATGAATTCAAAAATCGAAAATGAAATCCATAACCGAAAACAAAAATAAAAACAGAAAGCCGAAAAGGAAACGTATCCGTATTGCAACTTGAACACAGTACCCGTTCACACGTCCTTATCCTCATCCATAAAGTCCGAATCAGAATAAAAACTCTAGGCACGCGACTAGCACGTATATCGCCTTGTTCTCCTGGGCGCAAGGGGGGTGGTGGCGCGGGGGTGTGTTGGGGGTGTCAGGGGTGCGTGGCCGGGGGGTGTTGGGGGTGTCGGGGGGCGTACTTGCGCGCGGGCGGGCGTCCAGCGAGGCGGCGGGCTGCAGGAACCACTCGGAGCGCGTCCGCATGCGCGCGCGCTGCCGCTCGTGCACCTGCGCACGCGCCGGGTTACGCTGTTTTACCCCCTTTCACCGCTTTATGCTCACCGTACGTACGCTCAGGTTATCATATAAACAACTTTATATTTATTCAAGTTAAAAAAAGTTACATTCATATATAATATTATGATTGTTTTAATATAACTTTTTTTGCTTATAACCACGCTTTATTTGATCATAGAAGGGTAGTCAGATAAAGTAAATTGTTAAATGATACAGCATCTAAATATATATTTTGTCTTCTGCCATTAACCTCTTTAATTAAACCCGTATTTGCGATATTATATTTTAAAGGTTTACCAAAGACCAGGTAATATTACTAAAATATTATTTTTGTTCAACTTTCAAATTAGTAGCAATGCGGTACAACATGAAAACATATCGATAAAGTTGTTTATACTTCAAGTCGAGCTTTATTTACAGTGAAATATATAATAGAATCCCATATACCGTTTGTTATATACAATGTATATATAATTTAATATTCGACAAAATATTATATTTTTAAATTTCTATAAATGTATCAAAACTTATTACCAATAAAAATTAATTCACAACTACCCACCTTACAAGTAAAATACTGTTTTATACTGGATTAGCATCAATTAATTTAAAAAAAAATGAAACATGTTAGAAACATTAGTGAGTTAATCATTTGTAATTAGTCATTACACAAACACAATACCTCTAATAAACCAATGCCACCGAAAAATCAATACTAGTATATTAAAAAAATCTGTAATTTTATTAAAAAAAACACAACCGCAAATTGACAATTATTTTTTTACAAACTTAATACAAAATCTATTCTAATTATTTTTTTTTAAATACCACACAAATAATATATATGATAATAAGAATTTGTATCTTTTATTAAGCCGTTATTATTTAGCCGTAAGTTTTTTTTTACACATTATATTAATAATGTAGATAAACTATAAAACGATCACAAGTCGCCCTAAATACCTTCGAGTGAGAACATATCATTCATGCAACAAATGAGCATGAACCACTGCATATCCAATTTGACAAAAATTTATTTATACCTACAATATTACATATAAATTTAAAATATATCAGTCTTCTGCTAAGTAATCAGAAATAATTTTATAATAAATTATCATAGACACATAAGAATTCCATACAAAGGATGTTTGAAGAGAAATATTTTTACAACAAGTTGAATATAATATAATGTGATATCAAAAATCATCTCTATACGTATATGAATTAAGAATCAATTTTTATTCTAAATAGTTTACTTTATTTTACAAAATAAAACTAACTTTTCAACGATAAAAAGTAGTAGAATTGAATATGGAAAATGCATTTTCATTTTAAACACAATTTAATCAGTGGTTCATGCTTATGAAACGGGAGACAAAAGTAGGCAGATACGACAGAGTCGGGTGTACTACGTGTGGCTACAAATAAAAAAACTCGTCACCATTTTTTAAACAATAACCAATCCTTAAGTGTGCGCTAGAATTCAAACATATATATTTTTATATGCATCAAACTTTGATATTTAATAAAAGTTGGTAAATTTATCGATATAATCCCGATAATTTTAATTTAAAAACGTGTGTTGTGAAACGTATAAATTAATAATACTGGTTCGGTATAATATCTTAATGTAAATTTATTTGGTTTCATTTTGGAAATTCTGAAATTTCAATGTTGCCATCAAATAATAAAAGATATATATTATTCTAATAAAGTACGCATATGAATAGAGGTCGCTAGCGTATTTATTATGCAGTGAAGAAATAGAGGTTGTTGTGATTTTTTACCTATAAAATAATATTATTAAATAAAAAAAATTATTGAGATGATATGAATTTTTAGCAATTCATACAAATACACTTCATCAACGGATATGAATATTAGAAATCGTTTTGGCATATTTCACTATTTCAATAAAAAAAGATTGTTATAGTTTATATACTTAAAAAAATGTTTAACCAGTGCAGTTAATCTTAGGATCGTTGAACTACCCTAACATATTTCATATAAATATGACATATAAAACCAAAAAATCAGGAAAAACAAGGAAATAATAACAATAAAATCACTTTACCTGTGGCAAATAGGAGAGACTTTTGGTACTTTCCGCATATTTATTAATAGCGCGAAGTTCTTCTAACGTCATATGCGGGCTGGAATTGCTGCGTGACGATTGTGATGATGAACTGACTGACACCTGGATTTTTTTCAAAAAATGTTTTGTTATACGTGAACACTTTAGCACTTCCAAAAATTTCACACAGACCCAACATTCTTTTTTCAATATTATTTTTCGCTGTTGTAATAATCTGAAATATGATGTCACATAATCTAGAACCCTTGCCCACACCCTGACTTTACTGATTAATGCCGCCCTCCCCCTAATGATGTGACGTATAGTATCATCCACTACTAGTCGTATTGAACTTTTGCGCATTGTACACTTGGAAAGTAATTCAAAAGTAAGAAAAACGGGAAGCAGTTCAAAACTCAAAAGTCCCTCACGTGCTCACCAATCAACTGGAACTCCTGATGTCTACATAATCCTCACCTTAAAGACACTCTCCTCCAGCGAGATGGAGAGCCTCGTGCAGGAGTCGAGCAGACTGTGCTCGGGGATGATGCCGAGGCCAGCACCACCGCCGACCGCGCCCGCCGCCCCCACCAACGCTGGCATCGACTGGCACTCTTCAGACTTGGATAGACCTGGAAATATCAAGTCGACTTTTGATTGTACTGTGCGGTTTGTCGTGGCACAGGGACACTATGCATGCTGCAAAATTGACTTGATGTGGGTTCGATCCCCATTCGAGGAAAGGACGTATTTCGTTTAATATTTTCATTTCTTCTCCGGTGTCAAGGCAAATCACATCGTTGAGTTTCGCCACTCAAGATCCCTCTGCTTGTACTGCTGTCTGTGGGATACAGCATGAAGCTGACTGTATTGTACTGAAGTCGTAATTGGAACAGAACAGTCGAAGAGTCAAGACCGCCCTAAATTTAACTGCACGGGGTACGATCGATAAGTTATGAAAATCGGTTATTTCTAATTCACAAAAAAAAAAAAAAATTTCTCTAAATTTTACTATTTTATTAATCATCGCTACGGTTTTATAGGCATATAAGTAAAATAAACAAAAGGTAAATAGGTAATACAAAGAATATTAAATTTGCTTGGTTGACACCAAAGTGTTTACTTTTCATTTATAATATCATAATAAATCGGCTAACCTAACCTAACCTTTCAAATGAATGAATAAATGTCGGACGTTTTTAAGACTAGGTTACCAGAAATAGAACTATTACAATAATGGACAGTCACAGAATGAAAAATAAGAAGAAGACGCCCTAGCAAAAGTTTTTATTTTGTATTAGCGTGATATGAAAAATATCTTTGAAATTTTAATAGACCACGTAGTCCATAGCATACTTCCTTACTAACTTTCATCGAATATGTTATTTGAATAAAAATTTAAAATCTCAATTAAATGTGTAAGAAAATAATTTAAACATATTTATTTTAGTATAGTGGTTTTAACTACAAAATTAAGAAAATTAAAAAAATGTGAATTTATGATTCATGTGTGTTTGTGTGAATTTAAAGTTATCAAAATAGCTGTAACACAGTGCTAACCCAATGTTATTATTGTAAAGGAAAAGGTTTAAAATTTAAATAAATAATATAATATAATCTATATATATATAAAAGGAGATGTTCCCACTGACTGAGGTAAGAGGTAGGCACAGCTCTGATCGCAGTGCGTAGAAACGTGAAATTTGTTATTTATATTTGTAATGTGGACAAGCAGTAAGAAGCGATTTTGAAATATTTTTACCCTAATGGAATGAAATAGGGGTTGAAAGTTTGTATGAAAAAATCACTACCAATTTTTATAAAATTTGAATTTTAGACTCTTAAAAATATTTAATAAAACACGTTTCATTGTTTATAAGAATTCGGGTCCTAAACTAAAAATATTTTCATAAATGTATTCATAACGAATATTCGTATAGTTGAAGCGGGCGCAGCCGCACAATTCCGTTAGTCATATATATAATTATTATTATTGTTAAATGTGCTACCGCCATAAAAGATCAGATTAATTTCAAAACTAAAGTGTAAAAATTCTACAATAAACTGTGATATTATTTATTCACAAATTAGAGGACTCACCGAAACATAACTTATATCAAAAACTTAACAAACTTGACTTTAAGAACTTAAATGTTGTGGACCTGTGGAAATATTATTCTATTTAAACTCAACGGTAGACCAAGACTTTTTTTATAAAATTTATATAAGTGCTTGTAACTTTTGTCAATAATAATATCATGTCAGTAATAGTAAATTGTTAATGTTTTTCCATTTAATATTCTATTTAAGCCTCAGAATAGAGTGGAAATATTTATGAATCAAACAAAACTTAGTCTTTTCTAGCTAGGTTCGCCTACCCTACTATGTGAAGGTCACATAGCCAAAAGAAATAGATGAAAAAAACCCACAAGGGTGCGACTGTTACGCCACGATTGTGGGTTTGATCTCTACTCGAGGAAGTAAAATATTTATTTACGTTTTTATTTTCATTTATTGGCTCTGGTGTCGAGGCAAAGCGCGGCGTTGAGTTCTGCGACTCAACAAGTAATGCCTCCAGAATCCGGCAGGAAGTAGGGTACGGAATGTCTTAGCACAAGGTTCCCTCTGCCTACCCTGCTGCGTCTGGGATACAGTGTGAAGAAAAAGATAAACAAACATATATAAGATAAAACTCTTCAACCATCTAATGTGTGACATCGTCAGATTAGTGTAATTCCTCAGTCTTGTATGGTTTCCCTACCTTCTAAATTGAACTTGTTGCCCCAACGGTCGCATTCGCACTGAAGCCATGTTTTCTCAGCCTCCAGCGACAATTGACCTGAAATATGCAAGAACGGAATCTGATTTAGAAATTCTTTTTACATTCTACGAACCATTTTATTGTACATGGTTATATATTAGTGGATAAAAAGTAGTGATAAATCTTTTTTTTTTCTCCACTTCAAACTCTGATATTTTTCTATTGTGCATACTTGTCGATAAAGCAATAATGTATTTAGTTTTATAAAATATTATACTGACCATCGGAACTAGAACGAAAACAGTTGAATTTCATAGTGTAATATTTACTATAGACAATCAAAGTGCAACAAAAAAATCACTATCACAAATATTAACAAGAAATGTATATATCACTGGACTAGAACAAACCAAATGCATTTAAATACTGACTTCACTATCTTATCATTTCTTATAAAATACTTAATAAAATTTTATGATTCGCAAATTAAATTAGGTGAAATATCTTTGATAAAATAGCTATGATAGATAATGATAATTAATTATATCTTAAGCGACCAACTTCAGTATACAGTACGGCCGCTGGGTCGTGGCCGTTTTGAAGTTAGCTGCAGATGGCTGCGCAGAATTGATATAGATTTAAGGATTTTTGCTTACTTTTTATTTAATTTTTTCTTCATAAAAACTTAAAATAATAATAATAATATCTTTGTTTTCATTTCACATAATAAATATCATAATAAATATATATTTACAAAGAAACCAGCAGAACAGACTAATATTTAGTATATGTTAATAATTAATTTAAGCTTACATGTTCAAGTGTGTGTGTATGTGCGTGCATGGGATTTTGTGTATCCTCATAGCGGCCACGACTTGTCAACCACACTGTACCGACATACTATATAAACCGTTTAATAAAACGCCTGTTTATCAAACGAGTTTCTGTGGTAATTTTGAAGAAGCAATAAAACGTTTCTCAAGAAATTACACCGAGTGTCCGGCTCAATTGATCCGCTACAATTGGCACAACTGGATTTGCAAGAGGTCATTAACTCGTTAATTGACCCCCCCAATGTTATTGTGCAACCATTATTATTAATTGTCTTGTGTTATTTTGGTGTTGGCAGCATTGAGAAAGTTTGTTTTTTTTTTTTTTTTGAACTAGTCGATTTGAAAACTTTCTCTAGACAAATCAACGAAGTTTTGTGAAAAAAAAAAATGTGTGGATTGATAAGACCCTATAAACCAGTATGTCTTCAAACGTGTTTGTTGTTGGCATTGGGAACTTATTATATTTCTATTTATATTTTTTACATTTCTATCTATCTAGCTACATACATACATACAAGATAGAATATATATATGTAGTTGCAATGTCCAAACAACCTATTTGGTATTGGGTTACTCTTTATCGTTATTTTGTTTAACTTACATTTATGAAGATGACTAACAACTACTTCTAGATCGATTATAAAAGATCAAGTCATCTAAATAAAAACTTTTAAAATATAAATAAAAAAATTACGGAAGAGCGTCTCACTGTAAACGCGACTATAGTGAGTTCGATTCCACTCGGGGAAATCAATTATTTGTATTCCCTCTCCTTTGGAAAGAAAATCTGTCATTGCGAAAGTGGAGCACGCAAAGACTTAACAATAGCATACTTCTCTCTATCCCACATATAGCGGGATAAAGCGTGAAGCTAAGCCAAAAATACATACACAAAAATTAAAATATATTATACATACGCGCATACGCCTCCTGATCTCTATGGTGTCGTGGCGGGGGCGGGTCCCTGAACGAGCATATCCACTCATCCCGAACCCGCAGTATCCTGCCCGTAACACGCGCGTAGTACTCGTAGTTGTCCCTCCCGAAGAGATCCCCGGCGCTGAATTGCTCTATCAGTTGTCGCATTATACGTGTGGCCACCTGGTTTATTATATGATACATATATTTAGATAGTGGATTATGATTTTTTTATATATTTATAGTATGATAGACGAATGGCTGTCCTGAACTTTGCTGTAGATGGCCGCGCAAATTTGGTTTTAGAATTTATTACCTTTAATTTTTTTTCGATTGAACAAAGGACGTATGCGCCTTGTCGATCATACTGTATGTATTTCATCAGAATATATATTTACAATGTGTGTATAGAATATATATGTACAAGTATTTCGATTTTAATGTGACATGCCAAATAAAAAAAATCTACATTCATAATAAACAAATACCGCAAAAATATATATTTTAATTAGCCTAAAACTAATACTAACATGATAGCACTCAATTTTTCTATTGGAAACAAAAGCTTTTTACCAACATAACAGGTACACATTGTAGGTATGGCACGAGATCTATAAATGTATATAGGCCTCGTGCAATCTTTCTCTATTAGAGTAAGTGGGCAAGGGAGATGAGTCAAGGCGAGCGGTGAAATGACTAACTAATTCAATTTGTGAATCAAGTGCTTATCTACGGAATGCTGGGGCTCGGAAATTGTAGCAAATAATTAGAAGGACGACGATGCAGTCTAACTAAATTTAGCACGGTTAATTAACAGCAATCATACAAATAAATATTTTTTTAGCGTCATGCAGGGTAGGCAGAGAACCTACGGTCAAGACACTCTGTTCCCCATATTCCGATTTTTAGAGGCATTATGTTTGAGTGAAGAAATTCAACACCACGCTTTGCCTTGACACAGAACGAAGGAATGAAAAAATTAAATATGTATTTCATTTCCCCGAATGGGAATCGAACCCACCGCATGTCGCGTTTACAGTCACACTTTGTGTCCATGCGCCACTACTGGCCTCGTAGATATATTGTTAAAATAAATATTATGCTTCAGTGAAAACAAAAAAGTAAAATAAATGACAGAATCGTAGCAATTTCTCACAAATATTCATATACAAATACAGATTATCAACACTACAGATAATTTAAATATTATAAAAAAACAAAATGGACAACTATTGAATGGATAATACTATAATTCTGAATGCACAAGTGCAATATTTCATACTCACAGAGACCTCCGCCTTTGAGCAGCAAAATTTAAATATGTTAGTAAGCGACTGTGTAAAGCTATTTATTTACATGTAAATAATGTGGTTTATTAAAAAGTCAAAAAAAATTACAATATGTGATATATATAGTTATATATAGACTATGCAATATTCACAGTATATTACAGTTATCTATTACTTTCTCATTTATTAATTCCTTGACTTAAGACTGTCGATCTTAACTTTGTAAAAGTTTACAAAACGAATAAAACATTAAAACTTTTATTTAACTTTTAATAAAATCCACACAGATATTGAATAAGTGCAATTATTTTGGCGTACACAAATTTTATAATATAGATAACATTTACAATAAAAGATATTTAATCGATATCTTTTTGTTTAATTCTGTAAAGTTTGACATGTTATACATTTACGATGTGTTGTACCTACATTCATCCTGGTACACTGTATGTACTGCACATACTTCATTAAAAAGCAGTAAACGTCAAAAAGGAATAGTCAAATTTAGCCAGCGGCCAAACTAGTGGAGAACTAAACTTGTAAATAAGTAGTTAAATATATATATTTAACCATATAACAACACAGTTTAACACAACACAACTAATTGAATTAACTAAATTCATATTCATATTTACATGACACATAAATAAAAAATAACAAATTATTACATATAAAAAATGCAAGATATTTTTTATCAGTTCATTTCAGGCATGAATGTTCATTGTAAATTAATAGATCTGTATACAGATAACGGTGCCAGCGATAATTGTAAACAAGTTTACTTGAACGTTCGATTTCTTTGACAACATAAAATTTTGCGCCAACTATTTTAATTGAGTGTACGTAGCTATATTTTACAGGGATTATTAGCTAAAGTTAGATATAGTTGATGAACGTTTAACTGACATAAATGACTCTAAGTGTCGTCGCTAAAAGAAAATGACTGCAAGTTTTTTTTATTGTGCTGTCTTAAATAATAATTTCTTATAAAAATAAACTGAAAATATTTTCCAAATAATAAATAAAATAACAGGTACTATGGATGATTTAAATGTTCCGGTAAAATAATTCGATGAGAACCGCCCACTAGAATTATGACATACCTCACCCACACAACATACGTTAATATTGCTGTTCGCTATCGCTATATAAATCGCTCACTCTGAGATCGATCTTGAGACGCTGTTTTCATAAATAGATACATAATTTATAAATGAAAACGGCATATCAACATCCGAAACTTGAGAGCGGTTTATAAATACGGTCCTTAGAGCTTCCATACTCAATTCCAGATTTCCCCACCTAATAATTTTGTTGATGTCGTTATCTGTCAGTAGGGTGGTAGTAACGAAAAAATATTATATATTACAATACAATAAAAACACCCAAGATTGGATTATAATACTGTCATTTCGTAACATATTATCCACTTAAGTTCCGACAGTCTGTTGTACTGGACACATATTGAACACTAACTAAAATTGAAAGGACTGACCTTGAACCGTTGCACATCCTCCATTGTGGCCGTCTTCCCGTCGGACACGCACGAGTGGAAGAAGGACGGTGCCACGGACACGCCTAGGGCCTCTGATGTCATACCCGTACCTACAAGTTGTATTGAGAAATGTACTTATTGATTGCTTAAATAGATGAATCAAAAAAATTATTTTTATATTGAAATGCAGACATGTCCTCTATTTTATGTCATAAGTGAAAGATTTCTCCGTTTATCTCCGCCATTTTATGTACAACATATTAACCTATTCTTTGGCATGACATATTAAAAGGAAACGAAATAGGCAGTCCATGAAGTACACACTAATTACGAAGTCGAATGTCGTATGATTATGACTTGATTAAGAATGAATGTAGTTATCAGAATTCACATTTGAAATTATATTTAAAAAAGCTGATAAAAAAGAAATAAAAACAAAAATACATAAATAAACTTTATATAGAGTATGAAAATGAACAAATAGCACAGATGTAACAAAATAATAATGAAATGTATATAATAAGTATATCAAATAGCGAAATACGATACATGAATGTGGATTGTTACACAAACATATAGTAATTAAATTAAATTTATATACTTATCATTTAATTGCAATTAAAATTTACAACTCTGATAGTATACATTTATGGTTTAGTATTAAGTAACATGAAAATATAACATTTATTACTTATACGAAATCGATTAACCGGACTAATTGCTGTCATTCGGATAATCGAAAATCTGAATATTCGAAGATAAGCGGGTTTTTATGATGTTGACGATTAAAATATACCATTTTCAACATATTTATTTAATATAATTGGCCGCGGTAGGGTCGTATAATGAAGAATCTAACGCCGCAACTTATCTGACGGGACCGAAATTAAAAACTTTAAAAATGTATTTTAGCGGGTGCGATTTGAATTTACAAATCAACCGCATTTGCCCACGATAACGAATAAATAACAATTAAGTGTAATATTCACGTTAAAATTTTTAATAATATATAATAACTAATAATTAATATTGATACGTTCATTTACGTTCATTCACACTAATGTAGCATATAATTAATGACTTCACGTCATATGATGAAGTCATATATGATATAATATTAATATATATTCTAGAGGCCAGTCAAGGCGTTGGGGCACAAAGTGTGCGTGTAAACGCGACTAGTTGTGGGTTCGATTCCCACACTTCTACGAAGTAAAATATTTAATAAAAGGTATATGTTTATTGTTCGCTCTCATACCGAGAGCAAGGAGCGGCGTTGAGTTACGCGACTCAACACGCAATGCCGCCAGGATTCGGCGGAAAGTGCAGAACATGAGTGTTTTAACACTAGGTTCTCTCTCAATATCCTGCTGTGAGCGGGATACAGCGTGAAGGTAATTTAAAAGCCATTTCCACTTTAGATGCGTGGTTTTTATTTCTATATTACAATTATTCGTAATTGTTGTTTTTGCTTCGAGTGTTGTGCTCTTAAGTAATTGCTCATCTTTTCTTGGTGATATGATTTATGCGTTTCCGAGAACTTGCGGCCGCTATATCTATGTGCGTGCTAAGAATTAATAAAACTAAAATAGTAACCTAGCTACTGAAATTAGCAAACGTCAAAACACACATAACAATAAGAGAAGTGAGATATATATTCTGTCTTGATTTAGGAAATGTTATGTGAATTTTCAATACGTTTAATTAGATTATGTGTAATTACAACACCTTAAAATCATATTTTTGTACATTTCTAGATAGCCCATGTAGAAATACTAAGTAAGAGAATTTAGTGTCTGGAAGAAAAAAATCTTTACAATACTGTAAATTATTTTATTAGAAATACATATTTAGTTAGATTCCCATTCGGAGGAATTGCTTATTAATTATTAATATTTTTTATTTTCTTGCTCCGCCACTCAAAACACAACGCTATAGCTAACAATGAAATTAAAAAGAAAATAGCCCAACAGTTGACAGTGCAAACAAAATAAAAAAAGTTTTAAACACAAAACCAAAGACAAAACACAAACCGCCATTCACCAGACTTTGGTGAATCCATAGAGCAAAATAACATCAAGATTATATAACAGAATGACATTTCATATAAAATGCCACCACCCAATACCTAAGAGTGATAAAGGGGGATAGGATAACGTGGTTAATGGACCGTGCTAGTGCACGGTGCGCCGTTTGCCTGTGTGATAATAATGCACGCTTTTATAACTCAAACGCTGGTTACTCGGTCTATTTATGTTGAGGCCGTTGCGGCACAGTATTAGAGCGCAAGTAGGATGGTTGTGGGTTCGATTCTCACTCGGAGGAATTCATTATGTTTATTTCGTTATTCGCCATCGTGGCGCAGCGGCACAAGGGTGTGACTGCAACGCGCCGCTTGTGGCTTCGATCCCCACATTTAGGCGGTGCATAAAGGAACGCAGTGTCTTAACATTGGTGCCCTTATTTATAAGCCGCTCTCAAGTAACTTATAATTCTTCATAAATTACATTGAAAACAGCATCTCAAGATCGATCTCAGACTTGAGAGTGAAAATTTAATGGGTAAAATTTATTACAAAATAATCAATACATACTATATTATACCATTAATTTTGTGATAACAAATTAAACGATATTCGAAACTTATTATTATTTGATGCAAAAATGACATAATAAATTACAATTAAGAGTACTTGTTTCAAATAATCCAAGTGTATTACGCAAAAAAAAAACAACTAAAAAATACATATAAAATTGAAAAATACATAGAAAATCTCATTTATATTGATTAAAGTAATGCTTCTTCGACACGGATCAAGATTGGGAGATCTAAAGAATTATTTTCGCCATTCAGCACGGCCGTGACACAGTAAAATTAACACGAAAACGAAAATAGTTTTTTTTTCCGAGAGCCGCTCCATGATATCCGCCATTGTTAATAAAGACCCATTAAATATAACAACATCCTTTAGTTTGTGCTATTTTTTTTCTAATGTGTATTTTATATTTATGAAACGTATAATCAATTATTGTATGAGATAACACAAGCGTGTGACTGTAAAGGTTAATAAAAATAAAGGGAGTTCGATTTCCAGTCGAGGAAATTAAATATTTAATATATTCATTTCTTCGTCCTGATATCTAGGCAAAATAGTCGGTGTAATATTCTACTGTGTAATATTCTAATACAGCGTGAAGATAAAAAATAACAAAGTAAATTAATAAAATATCCAGCTTATGCAATTGTTTTTTAATTTTCTTTCTATTGTGTATTAACATTTATGTAACGTATAATCTAGAATGAGATAAAATGATTCAGATTACTATATCAAGGCTAGACGATGATTTCATGCAATTATACATGTATTTGTTAGTTTTAATACATATTTTTTATAACATGGGCAAAGAAATTTAAAGTCATATTATTTAGTATTTTTATGCGTTTCAGATGCATTTACAAAGCGAAATGTACATTCAATCTAAATATACCTTAATTGCACTAGTAAATAACTATACAAACCTATATATACTAAACTAGTACATCTATAGCAAAGGCATGACGTTCAAAAGACAATAGAATCGAATACAATATACATATGACTGACTCTCTATGGAACCTTACGCACCATTTAAGTAGTGGGTAATCGTTGAAAAACAATTACCACCTAAACCCCCCCCCCCCCCCTTCCTAATTGCTCCCCTTCATTGCGCACGCAATAGATGAGCTAATTAGAATATTTGATTTGGCAACCAAAGTATTCAAGTGGTTGACCCATAAAAATGTAAGCACATCCGGTTTTTGTCACTTGTCGGCATATCTAAACTACGGTACGATGTCCGAAATAACACTTATAAAATATATAATGTTTATAATTTATTGCCGTACCGTTTCCTCTTAGCGTTGTGGAGAAGATTGTTTAAATTTTATTTGAGTGTTGATATGTAAAATATTAAAATTCATTTTAGAATTCGAATATTTTAAATATATATATATATATATATATATACGAGCGTCTTTGATTCGTTCCTAAATTTGGATTACAAAAATTATTTAAAACAATCGTTATATTGTTATAAATTTCGTTGGACTTGATCAATAATTTAAAAAAATGCACAAAAATGTCGCCACTCAGTATGCAATGTGGTTAACTAAATAGAAAGTCGTGAATAAAAATTCTATAAGCAATTGAATTCTATAAGCATAAATAAAAATTTTATAAAAAAACTAAGCCATTTGTGGCGCAGGACCACAAATTTCATTCGCTCGAGTGGGGATCCAACCCACGACCGTCGGGTTACAACCACACCCCTGTGCCCCTGGGTCACGACGGCCTCGAAGCTAAAAAAAAATCTTTTATAACTCAATCTAATACCTATTACAGATACATATACATAATAGACGTTAGGTACCTCTTTTTACATAAGAAAATTGTACGTAACTATACATATTAGATAGACCCTTTTTTAGATACAATAAAAAACCCTCGCACATATACACATGCACACACACGTTATATGGGCGTAACAAAGACATTAGCTATTAAATAGGTCAACCACGGTGAATGAAACTGAAAGATTAAATAATACCACATCGCCCGCTTAGCTTGTTGCGTCATTGGATCACTCGACGGTAGTAGCTTCACGCAATAGCACGCACATAGCGAGGTAGGCAGAGGGAACTTGGGAACCTGGAGATTATTCGACTGTCCCATTAACACTTTCAGTCCATACTCTCTGCCGAATTCATCAGAGGTGCCGTGTTATATGGCGGAACTCTATGACGCGCTTTAGTACTAAGTTAGCGAAATTAATATTAATTATTTTCAATATACCGTTGAAGCAGCAGAATTATTAGTTTTTAGGGTTCCTGTACCTCAAGAGGTAAGAACGGAACCCTTATAGTACTTTGATACCTGTCTGTCCGTCTGTCAAAACCACTTATGTCGAGATCGCCTTAAGGTACCTATCACACTCATCACCATCACCTAAAACAACTGAAAGATTAAAAAATGGCACAACGCTCGCTGAGCTTGTTGCATCATTAGATCACCCGAGGCTAGTAATTGATGAAATTACTGTAATTATTACCCATACACCGTTGAAGACGTTATAGTAATATTTTTTTGTTTAATTCATTCACCGTTTCGTGTGTTGCAGGCACGCGATCTAGATACAGTACAATCAACAAGTTGTGGCCGCCCTGAAATTAGCTGTAGACAGCTGCACGGATTAGATTTTAAGATTTTTATTACTTTGGAGTATTTTCTTCAAATATAAACAATGCGATAAGTTCAGCAGTTCCTCAGAGTTAACGTCGAACTAACACCCGTCACGTTAACGATTACACGATTCTGCCACTGCGCCACGACGGCCTCTAATTTCTTGAACATTATCAAGTGGAATATAGTTGCTATATGTTACAACAACAGCCCCACTTAGAGACGTCTGTCAGCCTTTAACCATGATTAAATAGTAATCGATATAAATATCTATACTATACGTATATTCTTGTGGTTTGATAATTAACATACACAGACAAACCGTTATTTTGACAATATGAATAGTTAATCATATTAACATACAAAAACAATAAAAATAGAGAAGAGAAGAGAGAAGAGAAATAGATATTTACTTATCATACCAGCTTTGTCAGCGTTTGAAGCCATAACCCGAAACGTTCCGAAGAGTAGCACCAACAACCTCTGCGTGCAAACAGGTAGAGACAGAAGCAGCCTGTGGACACAACACACTTTACTAAAAAATAATACTAAAATAAAAATCATAAGTAATTTAAGTTGACACGCTAATGTTTAAAAAAAATCTACGGAAAATGGGGAACGGAGTGTCTTGACTCTTTGTTACCTCTGCCTTCCCTACTGTATGCAGCTATACTACAGCCTTTAAGTTGTTTTCACCAAAACAGCCGTTGTCATCATACTTTATGTAATACAAAGAAGAAACGAATGTTGATGGTCTTTAATGATCATGGCCTAATTCAGGAGGAAAATTAAAAGCTCGACATAAACAAGAGGTCAACGACCCCGCTCGCGTCCAAGGCATTCTAGCACTTTACTCTACTGGATAAAACGGAATAAGCTCAACAATAATTGAAACATCACAGTGTAATTGGGACTGAGGTCTCATTAATTGAGTCACGACCTTCACAATAAAAAAAAAATTGTAATATCTGTCAAAAGTAGCCAGAAACAGATGAGGGTTCTACCTGGGAATCTAGTATAAAGATACTCTATTTACATAAAGACATTTCCGTTTCCCACTTTCCGCCGAATTCTAGAGGCATTTCATATTGAATGACGGAACTCAACGCCATGCTTTGTCTCGTTGCCACAGCAAGTAAATGAAGATATTAAATATTTTATATATTAGAGTGAGAAACGAATCCTCAATCCTGTATTAATACTGTAGATTTTTATTTACATCCTATATATTAAAAGAAACACTTTTACTTTTCATGTGTAGTGTAAGAATTTGCGTATACTATATATTATTCATAGGAGTCGCTTTCATTGCGTGATTGTAAACTCGTTGCTTCCGTCCATCTTTGTTTTCCGTTTCTTGTATATACTATATATGTAATACTTTTGTATTGAATATTTGAAATATAAAAAAATATATATTCTGTAATATTAGAACTTTGTTCGTTCGTTTTTTTTTTTTTTTTTTGTTACAACTTCCTCGGAAGTAAAATAATTAAATTGTAAACTGCTTTCTTTTCTTTTGTTACGATATTTCCTCTACCGATACTTAAAAAAAAGTGTTATATTCAATATACATTAAGACCGTCCAATTTTTTTTAAAACACATGAACATGGATAAGTATACGGACAATAAAACTCGTTGAATCAAAATATTTCTCAAATACAAAACAATAATTCACAATAAGTAAGAAGATAATATTTAATATACAAATTAATACTACGGTAATTTTAATTAACTTCAATTACCTTCATTAATATAAGGAAACGAATAGAACTATAAGGTGTGAACGACAATTTGAATAAAACCTTCCGCACAAGAGACGTTCGTAAAACTATTTTGAATCTATTTAATCATAATTACAAGCAATAAAAATATAATTGTACGTAATGATAAATATATGGTCCGTCAAAAACTATGGCTTATCTTATCGTGTCGTATCGACACCTAGAACACATCGATGTGACTATATATAGAAGGCCAAAAAACCTTCAATTTCAATATTTTAATGTATTTTTATTACTAGTCGAAATGTATTACAATATAGGACGTTATTCTGTTCCTTTTTTTTCTTTTTTAGAGTAACGTCAGAACTCAATTCCAAGAAAAAAAAAGAAGGAGGAATAAAGAAAACCTGTAGATGTAGATTTAGAAAAAAAAACTATCGTTTTCACACACGCTGTATAAACAATATTAACGATTTTAAAAGTGAAAAATATCGATAAAAGCGAAATATCAACCACATTTGGCTCAACCATCATTGAGATTGGCATACGTAAACACGTATTGTTCCCAACATTGTAACTTGACGTAGAACACCATGTATAACTAAACAATGACACTGAAATGCATCCACAATGTCTTTTTGTTACGCAAAGACATACACACACGCCATAATTATTATAGATATGTCTATTTTTTATTATTTTTTTACTTCACGCTATATCCTGACCACACTCCATTGGGGCATTGCAACGGGCATTGATCCCACAGAAGTCGAGTTTACAATTTTTTTTGTTAAATAATTTATGTGACTACAAGTGAACCATAATATACAATTATTTCGTAACATTTAGCTTGAATGAAAAGTACCGATAGGTTAAACGTACTGTGAAACAGATACAAGACGGTTATATGAACTGACTTAGTGAAGCATTGGATACACTTATAACTAATTCAATTCATTTATTATGATGATATTTGAGATATTTGATAAAATATGCAAAATTAAATTCTGTAATATTAATTAAGATGTTGTTGATGTGGGGAACGGGGTGTCTTAACACCGAGGTTCCCTCTGTCTACCCTGCTGTGTGCGGGATACAGCGTGAAGGTAAAAAAAAAATAAGATGTTTTTATACTTGAACTACATAAGAAATGGATGTTATTTAGATTGTGTCATTACACACTGGAGAATGTCGGAGGATGGAACCCAGTATATCACTTGCTGTATTGCTTTTAATAAATAATTATTTTCTGAAACAATATGCTAAATTTAAATGCACTTGTATAGTACAATCAACTGTGCTACTAGCTGCATATTTGCAGGTCTCATTTTAAGAGTTTTTTTTTAATATTTCAAATAGCCTAGCTACAACCACAATGGTCTGCTTCACCATTATATATTTACTTAAATATTCTACTTGTAATTCATTTAAATCAAGTTTATTTATTTTTATGTGTTCATCTAATCACTGTGCTACACAGCATTAAGAGTAAAATTATTTTGTGTTTGCCTAAGTTTGTAAACTTGGTAAAATTATATATAATATATACATATTAAAAGATTTTGAATTATATATATTTTTTAGTTTATACAACATGAATTAGACATGCAATCATTCCTTATTCCACTTACTTTACAGACATTGAGTGGCAAAAGATGGTCAAGGAAAATCTCAGTTGCAACCAATAGTAAGTATAATTATCTACAAATAAAGAAATAGTAATTAAATTAAAATTTATAAAGAGTACTTGCCTTCTAATAGCATCAACTTGTTGTTCTCCAGGAAGCTCTACAGCAGTAAAGAGGTGCATCTCTCCTTCACGACCAAAGACTCCTCCGGGTATCTTCCTGTGTAGTTACAAAAAACTTTATTTTTATTAACATTTTACTATGATTTGAATATTTAAGTTATAGGCACATAAAACAATATAAAAACAATATAGGTATCCATATAGGTTTACCCTGCATATAGCAGAATAGAAAGGTGTTAAAACACTCTTTTATCTACTATCTGTATAATTTAAATATTTGTGTTGTATTTTAATTCAATATTTTAAAACATTTAATTGCTCATTCCCTCAAGCCAAGTCAGATGCCACCATAATGCCACAACTAACAATTTTCTAATTTTTAATAAAACAAACACATTAATAAACACAAAAAAATGTGTGTATGAAGTATCAATTTATGATTATAAATTAAAACATTTTTGTATGACTTCAATTTTATATACCTCTCATGTTTATCATTTTGTCTTAAGATAATATTCTTAAAATTAGTATAAGCATCAATATAATAAAAGTATAGTGTAAATTATTTTATATTAAACTATTTTGACTACTGATTTTTTTTATTTTACTTTAGACTATTATTCGAGTATCAGTTCGAGTTAGAGTGTTTTACCTTAGAAATTTTTTGAGCACACTGGCTATTGTATATACGGAATAGTTATCGACATTAACGAGTCGTCCTGTTTGAAGAAAGTGTATGAGTTTCTTCATGGCTCCCTGGTGACCGGGCGCGCGAAACACATCGCGCCGTAATGGTGCTTCTTTGTTCAGCTTCAAAATCAGCACCTAAGGAAACCACTTTTTAACATTTTTCATGATAACGGCACACACTACTTGATAATTTCAATTTTAAATTCCACAAGGTTTTTCACATAACATTAATTATAAGCACTTAGTTTCAAGTTTTGATGTTATAAATTTAACTCTCTTATGAACACTAAATATTAAAACGACTAACAACCATGAAAGCCGCAAATTCTAGACATTATCACATGCTTAAATATTATTTAAATACTAACAAGTAAAGGGCCTGGTATGTCATCCTTGCATACTTCATGTAAGGGTACACCAAATTTCACTTTTTCCAATCTTCTGGGATACGGCAAAGAGTTAGGATGCCCGCAAGATGTAACCACATTGCTTAACGTAGCAGCTCGCCGGTGCATCCGCCTCGCCCAATTACTCATTTTGTACTACAAGAACACTAACTAAAATCAACCTTTAAAATATTTTAAATAATTAAGTTGAATAAAAGCATTTTCAATTCTGAATTTACTCCATTTCTTCACAAGCCAACATTATCGTACTGAATTGTTTTCTTTATAATATGAAAGATTTGAATTTTTGTTTTAACTCCATCTCCATTTTTGTCAGATCGAATATATTTTCTGTAAATCAAGCCGTTTGACTCGCTCGATATACAATCAAAGGAACAATGTTGAACCGAACCGTGAATGTAATGTACGGACTTACGATTGAATGTATTTTATGTAGTATGTATGTAGTACACACATACTATGAAATGAAATATCTAATTTAGTTGAAAACATGTAGTTATACACAGATTGTGATCACCTTGTCAGAGCAAAGTGTACTGTCAAAAGCAAAACTCAAATCAAAAGTCATTTTCGTTTTTTTACAGCTTAGACCACAGAATACATATACCCAAAAAGCTCTAGTACTAAAGTATACTATATAGTACTAGAGTATACAGATTTAACGATAACAGCACAAGAAAATATAATTTTATGTATTAATATTGTTTATCATAATCTAAGGAGTATCACCTATGAAGTAAAATCTTTTTAATTTGAAATAGTAATCATGCCGAATGCTAAAACAACTATTTTATTTGAAAATATATATTTTAAAAAAATCATAACTCGTATATTCATTTCATATTTTTAATTTTCATAACTATAAATTCAAATAAATATCTTCAATTTTTTTTCACTACTTTAAATGTTTATGTTAATTTTTTAATGAATTTCTATTTCATTTCGCTAAAATAGCGACGCTAATTTACTTTTTAAAAAGCATTAGTAGTAAATACGTTTATTTAGCAGCACACCTAATTTTGTTTTTACACGGTGTTTTTATACACGGTTCGAAAAAAATATTTTTAATTTTTTTAAACGATTTTATTCCATTTAGCACGATTTAAAAAAAAATATTTTTTTATATCACATTTAATTTCTGCGAAATATGTTCACATCACAAATTTAGGGAATTCCCTTTTTGTGCATACAAGCAAATTTACTCTTATACTCGGTTTTTTCTGGAACCAATCTACCGTGTAAAAATAGAATTAGGTATATTTTGTCTTAAAAAACAATAAAGAAGCGAACTTTAGGTAAAGATGAAGTGTTTTGTACAGTAGGTACATACAGTATAATTTTATTTATATGTGTATCTGTGATTAACTTCTCTAAATTTTTATTCTGTGTCCTTGCAGCGAACAGCCGCTCACTGTATAAAATTTAAAAGTTGAAATGTCAAACAAACATCTATGAAAATATTCAACTTTTTCACTGTATATATTTTATGTTGTATTACTTAAGTAAGACTTACATATCTTGACGCTCACCTAAAGTTGCTGTTTTTGCATTTGCATTTTGCATTTCATACATTCGGCAAATCGGCAATTACAATGTCGGACTGGGAAGAAGATCCACAAGACACTGCTCGTATTGCAATAGCACCACAACCAATATACCGTGATAGAGTGTTTAATTCTTCATTTAATCGTGGTCGAGGCAGAGGTAGAGGTTTTAGAGACCAAAGTAACGGATCAAATTGGACGACACGTGGTGAATCTAGAAATATCCGAGATGATCGCCGCAATTTCCGTCAAAATGATGGAAATAAAAAGATTATTAGAATTCCGTCAAATAAAGTTGGGCGGGTTATTGGAAAGGGTGGTACAAAAATACGTGAACTTGAGTACGAATCTGAGGCTAAAATAAAAATTGGGGATTCTAATGGAAATGATACAGACATAACTTTGATTGGAACTGATGCTGCTATTTCTAAGGCAACGAGCATGATATATGACCTTACTGAAGAAACTAAGCCAGCGACTACAATTAAAAATATTAACAATAGTATGGCAAGTGGGACTTCTAATGAATTTATGAAAGTGTCTGAAGATGGAGCAGAAGTCATTGATTGGAACAAACTTAACAACTTTTACGTCAATTCTCAGCAAGAGAGATTTAGCAATTTACCACCTATTGTTAAAGATTTTTATAAAGAAGATCCTGTTGTAAGTAAGATGACTCCAGCCGATGTGACTCGTTGGAGATTAGCTAATAATAATATACAAGTAAAAAGGACTTTCGATGATAAACCTGATTTGCGCCCTGTACCGAATCCAGTATTGACTTTTGAACAAGCATTTAAAAATTATCCTGAAATATTAGAAGAAATTCGGAAACAAGGCTTTGAACAACCATCCCCTATTCAAAGTCAAGCTTGGCCAATTTTGCTACGTGGTGAAGACCTGATTGGAATTGCCCAAACAGGTACTGGAAAAACTTTAGCATTTTTATTACCAGCATTAATTCATATTGAAGGACAGGTTATTCCAAGAGAGCAAAGGGCAGGTCCAACGGTGCTTATATTAGCACCAACAAGAGAACTTGCACTTCAAATAGAAAAAGAAGTATCAAAATATCACTACAAAGGAATAAAGTCAGTTTGTATATATGGAGGAGGTAATAGGAAGGAACAAATCAAAGTTGTTACAGAGGGTGTTGATATTGTGATAGCAACACCTGGTAGGTTAAATGATCTTGTTCTGGCAAGACATATAAATGTCATAAATTTTTCCTACATTGTTTTGGATGAAGCTGATAGAATGTTAGATATGGGGTTCGAACCACAAATCAGGAAGTCTCTTTTTGATATAAGACCAGACCATCAAACTGTGATGACATCAGCTACATGGCCCTCAGGTGTTCGCCGTCTTGCAGAAACTTATATGAAAGATCCAGTCCAAGTTATTGTAGGCTCCTTGGATCTTGCCGCTGTTCACACAGTCACACAGAAAATATTGTTCCTGGAGGAAGATGACAAAGAGCCTGCACTCTTTGAATTTATCCAAAATATGAATGACAATGACAAGATTATTATATTTTGTGGTAAAAAGGCTACTGCCTCACATATCACTTCAGAACTGTGTTTAAAAGGAATAGTATGTCAATCTCTCCATGGAGATAGGGATCAAAGTGACCGTGAAGCAGCTTTAGAGGAGATGGTGGATGGCACAGTCAATATTTTGGTAGCAACTGATGTTGCCTCAAGAGGAATAGATATAAAAGATTTAACACATGTTGTCAATTTAGATTTCCCCCGCCACATTGAGGAATATGTTCACAGAGTAGGAAGAACTGGTAGAGCTGGTAAAACTGGCATAGCTTTGTCTTTTGTAACTAGAAGTGATTGGGCACATGCACAAGAATTAATAAAAATACTGGAAGAAGCCAACCAAGAAGTACCTGATGAGCTAGTTTTAATGGCTGAAAGGTTTGATGCTATGAAAATTCGTAGAGAGAGAAATAGCAGAGACAGGCAGGGATGGGGCAGGCGCGATCGTTATTAATAAATGTTCCTATTGTCCATTACATTGTACATATACATTATTCTAGATGAAAAAGAATATTTAATTCTTCAAATAATAAAATTACAAATACAGTGTGTGTGATATTTAAAGTTAGAATATCATGTATTTTTTTTTTATTTGTACTTAATATCTTTTCACCCAAAACCAGCGGGGGCAGATGCATGATACAATATATATTTATTAAATGTTTATCATTCCTTAGAAATAAGATTTATTAGTGACCCTTGGTCTGTGATGATTTTGTAATAATTTAGTGCTTTTCTACAGGAAATGGAAGTAACTTTATTATATAGAATCTCTAGTTATGATAGTATTCAACTAGTTATGTGTACTTGCTTTAAGAAAACTTAGTTTGCTAAATTTAGGTTAATAAGTAGTTATGGTGGAACTAAAACCACATACCCAACATGTTTGTGTTTTTTTTTCAATAAAAGTAATATTTCTTCATTTAAGTTTATTATTTCACATTAATAAAATTGAAACAGTTTTTCAAAGATATTTTTATAGAGTAAACATATTTTTAAAATACAACATATCAAGCTTCGCCCAAAACAGTACATATAGCATTAGCTTAAGAGTGGATATTCACATATTACTTACAATAAACAATGGACACTTAATACTACGACTGAGTGCGTTGTAAATAACATTACACATTGAGATTATGAACTAATATACAAAAAAAAAAACAAGGTGTCTGTCAGTGTTACAAATTTTACAATCACTTAAAATTTTTTTTATACTATATAGTGGACCGGACTGAAATAACAAAAACATATGGAAATAAATAACATGGCTATAATTACTAAAAGACTATACAAAGAGAACGGACAACATGAATTGAAGGAGTGTATTCATACAATTTCTAATCGTTTCATCTCTTTGAGAAGTTCGACGCCCATTTTGGCAGGAGAACGGGTGACAATGACGTTTGCTTTTTCTAAAGCTTTTATTTTATCCATGGCGCCGCCTTTCCCACCAGAGATAATCGCGCCGGCGTGACCCATTCGTCGGCCTGGCGGAGCAGTCAGACCCGCGATGAATGATACCACGGGCTTCGCTTTTTGACCCTAGATTAGAAAAATTTTAAAAAATTACAAAAACAAAAGCCCCCGATTGCATAAAACAAAAGAAAAACAAGCCCAATAGTTTATGAAGAATAAGAGTCGGGACCTATAATTAATTAAATTAATTAATCAATAAATTTTGTA
>JBAIZZ010000138.1:108667-120587 GCA_037355905.1 Heliconius aoede
GAAGTCATGGCAAGGTATTTAGAATATATATTCATCATTTATTATTAGATGAATTATCAATCAGAATAAGAATATTTCACCCTTTGCTTGGAGAGGTACCCAAACAATCTTCCTTGACAAAGTTTAATCACATTTTCTAATATATAAAAAGAAGCAGAGCCCGTCATGGTGAAGCGGCACAAGGGTGTGACTGTAACGCGATGGTTATGGATTCGATCCCCACTCGAAACAAAGGGTGGGGTTGAGTTCTGCCACTCAACATGCAATGCCTCCAAAATTTGGCTGAAAGTGGTAGTAGTGGAGTGGTACTCCACTAATGTGGAGCCGTGTGGTCCCGGCTTAGAATAGGATCACCCTGGTACTGTCGGTGTCGTAAGAGGCGACTAAAGTACGTGTGGAAGAGTCACGTCGCCAGTAATGGCAACACGCATGGGCAGACTCGACCGGATTTTAATACCACCCCCGGCATCTTAAACCGGCGTGAAGTAGTGGCCCTTGCCACTGCGTTTCGCATTAGGTAATGCCGGGCCCCGGTGCCCTTCATCTCCACCTTAAAGGCTGGCAACGCACCTGTGGCTCCTCTGGTGTTGCATGGGGTCGTGGGCGGCGGTGATCACTTACCATCAGGTGACCCGAACGCTCGTTTGCCTTGTCCTCTCCCATAAAAAAAAAAAAAAAAAAAAAAAAAAAAATGTATGGTTTCGTAGCTACTTCCGCCCACGCACCATGGAACTGTGGAACGGCCTACCCGCGGCGGTGTTTCTAGATTGATACGACATGACTACCTTCTAAAAGCGCGTCTATCTCCACCTTAAAGGGTGGCAACACACCTGTAGCTCATCTGCTGTTGCACGGGGTCGTGGTTGGCTGTGATCATATACCATCAGATCACCCGAATACTCGTTTGTCTTGTCCTTTTACAAAAAAAAATGTATTGATAGACTTTACACACTATATAGATATGCCATTGAGTACCATACCATGCTTGACATTTCACACAAAATTTATAACTATCAACTAAATGCTTAGGAAGAGCAGAATGCTAGAATAAAAGGATTCAAAAACAAAATCTTTACTCACTTCAATGTTCATTTTTGTCTTGGTTTGTAGGAAGGTACAATTGTAGTAACAAAAGTAGAAGAGCCCTCAAAATATGGTGTTGTAGTTTACAAAGATAATGGGGAAATTGAAAGTTTTGTGGAAAAACCACAGGAATTTATATCTAACAAAATAAATGCAGGTAAATTTTTCTTAGTCATATATTGTCAGTTTATGATTCAACTCATAAATTATAATTTCATTTAAGTTATAATTATGTAAATTTTGTAAGGATTTTTAAGCTATTACAAATAGTTTCATGTTATACAAATTGAAGATGTTGAGTGTCGAGTGCTTTGTGTAAGTTGAGAACGGTACCAATAACCATTACACTTGCAGCCAGATGCTCTGTAATTGCACCACAATAGCCTCAAGTTTTGTATATAAAGTTGTTGTTATTATAAATATAAAATCTTTTATTTCAGGAATGTACATACTCAATCCATCTGTTCTTGACAGAATTGAGTTACGTCCAACATCAATTGAAAAAGAAGTATTTCCTTTTATGGCAAAAGATGGGGAATTATATGCCATGGAATTACAAGGATTTTGGATGGATGTTGGGCAGCCTAAAGACTTTCTAACTGGTATGATTTTATGGGTATATTATATGTAGATAGTATCCCGCAATCGGCAGGGTGTTAAGACACTCCCCTCTTCGTTTTCCACTTTTCGTCGAAATCTGGAGGCATTGCGTATTGAATGGTGGAATACAACACCACATATTAAATTGTATGTATTATGCTACAACTACAATTGTAGTTGTAGCATATTAAATTGTAAATAATTGCATTTAAATTAATCTTTTTCTCTAATATGGTAAATAAAGAATGGTGTTGTGATACTGTACTAAACATGTAGTGTCTCAAATTTCCATGGAAAGTGGAGTGTATTGACACTACTGTTTGTTTACACTGCTGCACAGCTGGCTCCTCTTTAAAAATCAACTTTTAAAATTACAGGAATGTGTTTATATTTAACTAGTCTACGTCAAAAAAATTCAGATATATTACATGAAGGAACAGGTGTGGTGGGTAATGTACTGATAGACCCAACCGCCACCATTGGCAATGGCTGTAGAATAGGGCCCAATGTGACTATAGGACCCAATGTTGTTATAGAAGATGGTGAGTGGACTTTATAAAAATTGCGTTAAATATTTAACAACTTATGGAATTGAAATAAAATAGATAAAAATATGTAAAACTAAAATTTTCTATTTACCTTGAAAATGTATCAACAATTTAAATACTATTAGTTATGGCATTTTTTGAAGTATCATATATATATGAGTATAATGATTGTTCATATATACACATTGCATATTGTTGAATGACAAATAAAAAAAATGTATTCTATAAAAAACAGCTTAGAATCATAATAACTGCATTCAATAATAAATATTAAGTATATCCTTAACACTAGGTTCTCAGTTGTTTTTGGGTTTGAGCAGGATAAAGTGTAAATCTAAAAAAGTGTAAAGCTAAAAGGTTGATATAATATTTTTTAAAACACATAAATATGTTCAATAAATATAATTTTATACCATCTTGGTTATTTACGTTAACATTTGTGCTTACTAGTGAGTATGTGCATATTAATGTACTCTGTGTGACACTGAGTAAGATTATATTTATAACCTTAACTCTGTTGAATGCAATAATACTACTATTTTGTAGTTTTAATAATAACTGTAAATTAATTTAACCAATTAATTTTTCAGGTGCTTGTATAAAACGCAGTACGATACTACGTGGAGCGATAGTGAGACAACATGCGTGGCTCGACGGTTGTATAGTTGGATGGAAGTCAGTTGTGGGGCGATGGGTCAGGATGGAAAATACAACAGTGTTAGGGGAAGATGTTATAGTAAAAGACGAACTTTACGTTAATGGCGGGCAAGTGCTGCCACACAAATCTATAGCGATGTCAGTGCCAGAACCACAGATTATAATGTAGAGTAATTGAAGTATGAGTAATTTTTTTACTACTTAAATAATATTATTATATAAAATTTTATCCAGTGCAATAGTTAGGTGAAATGAACTGAACTAAACTTACTAACTTGGGACTGTTTTTACTTGACTTGCCTTGAAACTATTATTCTATTGAATATTTTTATTGGCCTTTTTAAACATTTATGAACTAAGCTGTATATCCTTTCCATCTTCATTTAATTTTTTATTTCTATTTCTTGTCATCACCATAATTACGAGGCATTTGAAACAAAGACTTATAGTTATATCGAATTAACGAGTAGATTTGAGTAATTGTTATAGCACAAATTATTTATCAGTCAAATTGTATATGTATTGTTAGCTAGCTAGTATGTACATAGGTACATGTTTTTTTTTACAAAATTAATACCAACAAAACTCTTTATAATACAAAATGAACTTATTCATATAATGTGACAATGAAAAACTTAATAAATGAGATAAACAATGAGTCCAAGTATAAAAAGATTGATAAGATGATTTTTGTACCTTTTTACAGATGTATCTTTTATAACTGTGACAATTTAGACAATGTGTGCAATATGGTGCAATATAGAGTTAACCTAGATATTACAAAAGTGGTGGCTTGACAAAAAAAAAAATCCTGTATCCTGTAAAGTTCATGTATCCTGCATAAAGTAGGGCAGGCAGTGGAAACCTAATGTAATTAATCCACTATTTTCGAATAAGAATAGTATCCACAGAGGCCTCTATAACTTATAAACCATTAAAACGTAATATTTTTATTTAAATTGTATTTTGTTTGAGTGTTTGCTTTTTTTGACTGTTCCGCTTAATTAGTCATTACCTTGAGTGTTGTAACATGTGTATTAACACTCTTAAATACAAAACTAACAATATTTATAATACAGTAGAAACAAATAGATTGTAGAATTGCAACAACTTTTCCTAATGTCTAGTAAATAAAATAGTTTTAATGATTTATATTATTTATTTATGAAAGTAATTTAATAATTTTGGTTCTTGTTTGAATAAAAAAAAAAAAATGATTTAATATTTATAATATTTTTTGTCATAATATTTTTAATTTTTTTTTTAGTATTTATTGTAAACTTTAATTTTTCAGTAACTTAAATTAAAATTGTATTTTAGTTTTGTTTGCAATTTAATTTACGTAATAATTCTATTACATTCCTTTATATAATACTACGTGTAACTTAGTTTTCCTAAGGATATTTTTTTAATTTTTGCCATTGTATTCATGTTTTACAGATTGTAGTTTAGTGATAAGCATTGTAATAGTTGGATTATAAATAAAATTTTCCATTCTGTTATTTTATTTTACATCTACAAATAATAACTAAAAAAAATGTTAACAGTATTTAAATATACATTATTTATTAATATATGACCAAATAAATATTTTTTTAGCTTGCCTTCTATAAAATACAATGCATTCCGTCTCTATTGACACAGGTTGTTTAAGCAATTGTTTCATAAATTAAATGGACATGTTCAGTGTCAAACTTTTGGTAAGTTTTGAAACTCAGTTGTTATAGCTTCATGCTTTATGTCATTACATAGTAGGAAAGATACAGCAAATCTGGAAACCTAATGTTAAGACAATCTGTTGCTATTAAGCACTTCTGTTGCTCACATTTCGCCAAATTTTCGAGGCATTGTGTGTTTAGTGATGGAACTCAACGCCGCGTATTTCCTCGTTATCAGAGCGAGGATTGAAAATATTTAATAATTAATTCCAGCCATTAGGAATCGATCCCACAACCGTCGTTGCTTACAGTCAAACGCTTGTGCCACGACGGCCTCAACTTGTTAAGAAAAAAAATGCTTACAAGTAGAACAATCGCATTTATATTATGACTTTGTGCTACTGCACCACGATAGCCTCATAAATAGTTTTTATGGGAAGAGTAACTATAAAATATGAAGTTGTCCCTGTACCCTTATAAAATTATTAAAAGTTTAATTCTCAAAAGCTCGCAATATATTTAATGGGTTAAGACACTTTCGTTCTCACTTAGACATTTCAGTTCCTCATTTATCCCCTGTATTCTTAAGTCATTGAGAGTTGAGTGGCGGAACTTAACGCCGTATTTCGCCTCGACTTCATAGCGAAGAAATGAAAATATTAAATATTTCATTTGCTACCAAATAAATTGATAATATACAAATTAAAAACATTTCTTGTACAAAAATTATAGCCGTTCAAACGACGACTTTAAAACGTATTAGATTTTTTTTTTAACTTACGTTCATAACTTTTACAATTTTTGTCTTTCAATAAAAACCAAAATTACTGGATATATAGAAAAAAAATTATGAAATGAATAGATACAAAACCCGAATTTGTATCTATTCGCTACAACCAAGTTTTTCATCTATTCAACCTAGTTGACTAGTATACTTTAGAATATAATTATTTATTATTTTTGTACTTACAATAAACGTGAACTTGTGTTTGACATATGTTAAGTTTTACTTGTCATTTGTCAAATTGTTTTGTATATTTGCGCCAAAAAGCCTTATTTTCTGCAATTTTAATATTAATTATTTCAATTACTGTATAGCCTATCTAAAAGTAAACAAACAATTTATAGCATTTCAATTTAATAAATCTTCATTATATATTGATTCCATATATTTTTAATAACAAAATGTCTAAGCGTAATAGTGCAGCAGCCTTAAACACATTATTTAATTACTTTACTAAAACTCCTCCCAGTAATAAGAAAGCAAAACAAAACACGGATGAAGATAGCAATAAATTGAATACTTCTCTAGGCCAAAATGATACAAAAACAGAGAGTGAGTGTTTCTTCTTTGTATAGTTATTTTAACAAGTGTTATTAAAGTATTAATTTTTTAATTTATGTTTTTATTAGGCAAAAAAAGAGATAGAACACCAACACCTTCACCCAAAGTTGATAATAATTCCATAAATGATAGTGATGATGAAGCCCCAATCGTTATTAAAAAGAGAAAAAGAATTAGATTGAATCCTGTTGATTCTGACGATTCAGATGTTGAAAATAAAGGTAAGCAAACGTTAATATTACTTTTAATACATATTTATTCATCAATGCAAGCTCGTTGCCAGTTCCATGCATTTGTCACCATTCTGAAAGATGTCAAAATTCTAGTCTTAGCCTGAAGGCAAGGAAAATGGTAACAGTATTTAAAAAAAATAAGAAACAGTAGAATGTATAGTTAGTTTAGCTGATCAAATCTGTAATGATACAGAATGGTAAAATGTGACTAAATTTAAACAAGTATGTACTCAAATGGTTGGTGAAAATGTGTGATGAAAGAATGATTAAAAGTTATTAATCAGTGGTAAGATGTGACAAGACCTTGGATGACATTTGAGAACTCGATGATATATTATGTAAAAATACATTAATTGCCCAAAAAATCCTGAAAATAAATGTTTGCAGCAGATAACAAAATTGAAAATAAGAAAGATTTGGAGAATAACAAAGTGTCAATAGAAAAAAAATTACAAGAAAGCTTCACATATGAACCTGGCAAATCCCCTAACAGTAAACCTAGGAAAAGTGTACTACTGAATGAGTAAGTTAAAAATATATTTATATTAATAACCAGTGACCATAACATTATATCACCGGTTATATGTATTGTAGCCTATGTGTTATTCTGTATAAGCTACATTACTGTGAAAGTTTATCCAAATCTGCTTTTAGTTTTTTCATGAAAGCATTTCCAAGGCACAAACATTCACCAAATTACATTTACAAAATTATAAAATAAAAATTTAATTTCTAAGATGATATTATGCTCTTGTTGGCCAGCAGCACTATAACTATGATGTTGATGCCTACAATTCCCGATATAGGGAATCAATTATTTTCATATCTTAACTCTAATAATAAGTGAAAATATTGGCGTTTTGAGTTCTGCTATTCTGTTGCATATTAAGTGACATTATACTACCTTAAACTTCTTGGGTTTCACATTGTTTAGATCTCTAATCAAAGAAGAACCAGAAGAATCACAACTTCTATCAAATGAAGGTAATTGGAACCACTGTAAGCTTGACTGGTTGAAACCTAATAAGGTAAAAGATGCGGATGGTAGAAGACCTGATCATCCTGATTACAACCCCAGTACTCTGTATGTACCATCTGATTTTATGAAGGATCAAACGCCGGTAATTACATTTTACTTGAATATTTATTGCAGGAAATGCTATTAATATATATATAATAAGATATTGGGGAGTAGTTTCAAGACTTCAACAGTTTTCAAAATGTGTGGCAGTGGGATGGAATCCCATTATGTCCTGTTTTATGTTTCTAAATTATTTCTTTCTTACAATTGTATTAAGAATCTAAAAAAATATTAAGCTTAAATATAAAATTTCTTATTTATATCCTTGTGTAAAGAGGTTTCTAAAGATATTTTATACTTTTTAAAGAAGTTTTAAACAGGTATAGAACAATTCTCATTATAATATTTAAATTATATACATATGTTTATATTTGTTACTTGCTTGATCAAATTGCGTTTTTACTATTAGTAGATGCTCTGTTCAAGTTTTTTTTTTTCATTACATGTATTGAGCTCGTTGTGACGCAGCAATTAAGCTTTAATGTTTGGTAGTTTGAATCCCAGTCTGGGGAATTTTCATTATGTCAGTTGACATTATTTACAGGAATGTTTTATAGGGACATAATTTATTAAGCAAAAGTGTAACTTTTTTTTTAATTTATGTAATATGTTAATTTAAACTAAACATATTTCTTACTACAGGGTCACAAACAATGGTGGGAAATTAAATCTCAACATTTTGATTGTGTATTGTTCTTTAAAGTAGGCAAATTTTATGAATTATATCACATGGATGCATCGGTTGGTGTCAATGAACTTGGATTTTCATATATGAAGGTATCTTTTACAATATTTCTATAGTTTTTTTATCATTTTTATAAGATTTATTTGCAGTACATTTTACAAGTTGCGGCTGTTATGAATTCAGTATATGATTTTTGTTACTTTGATTGTTTATCTAATAATTATTTTTTGTATCTCTTCAAATTGACTTGATAAATGATTGTTCTTAAATATATCAATTACAAAATAAAATGTATAAACACTATTTAGAAATATAGCATATATGCTAGAAGCTCCAAAAGGAAATATTACATATACACGATCTATATATAGTGTCTGACTATAATGAGATGAGAATGAGAGAGATGAGATGAATGAGAGTTGTGGATTCGATCCCTTCTCACAGAATGATTATATTAAAATATTTTTTTTCCAAGTAGACAAAGCGCGGTGATGTGTTCGGACACGAAACACGTAATGTCTCAAAAATTGTTAGAAAGAGAAGAGTCAAGTAGCATCTACCGTTCTTTATGCAGCAAAAAGCGTGAAGTTGATAATATAATAAACTATTTCCTTACAGGGTGATTTCGCACATTCAGGTTTTCCCGAAAGCGCATATTCTCGTATGGCGACCACATTAATTTCAAAAGGCTACAAAGTAGTAAGAGTTGAACAAACTGAAACACCTGATATGATGCAAGAGAGATGTAAAAGGGGTAAACGGTTTTGTTTTTTCTATTATAATATGCCTCAAAGCCATCTCGACGTAGAGGCACAGTAACTGAAAAGTACCGACGATTGTGACTTTCACTCCCACTCGGATGGATAAAATATTTTCATGATATACTAAACCTACAAAATTATTGCTATATGTATAAAAATAACATTTTTGTAAGTTATTCCACACACTGGGAAACAGTCTATTCGCCAATTAAGTTTTTATACGTTTTTTTATGAATTAGGTATTGCCTAAATTTCAAACCGCCAATAATTAAATAGATATAAATAGATAATAAAAATAAACTTACCCTAGTGGACTACCTTACTGTCGCTATTTCTACAATGGTATAACTTTTTAATACTCCTCTTATAGTATACTACGGTCGACGAGTCATAGCTGCCCTGAAGTTATGCTTTCGATACTTTTCTTACGCATTGTTCACTCACAAAAAAATTATCTGAAGAAAAAACATTGTAAATTCAAAGCTACACCATCTACATCTGACTTTACCGTTGTATCTGAATTAATTATAACAAATAGCGTAGCGTTTGACGCTCCATTCTCTCTGACTACCCTGCTAGGGATAAACCGTTAAGTTAAGTTAAGCTAAGTTATAACAAACGTTTCTAGATGGTCTCACTAGTAAATTCGACAAAGTGGTGAGACGCGAGGTGTGCCAAGTTAGTGTGAAAGGTGCTCGTACGTTGGGCTTGCAGGACTTGGCACCTGTACATTCTGCTGCTGAATACATGATGGCTGTTGTTGAAGAGGTTATTATACTTTTATTAATAATGTTTTAGTGTAAATGCAAATTGTGGGTTCGATTTCTAGTTGAAGAAATGTAATATTTAACATTTCTATTTTCTAACTCTGGTAACAAGGTAAAGCACAGCGTCGAATACCGTCATCCAACCTGCAATGCTTCGAGAACTTGTTGTGAAATAACACCAAGTGTCATTACACTAAGTTCCCTCAGCATACTCTAGTATATGCAGAATACAGCATAAATCTAATTGAATAGAAAGATAATTGCTATATCAAGTCATAGATACTTGCTTATTGTTCATGCTGTATTAACTTCAAACAATTATACATTTTCTAAAAATATTATCAAATATTGTATTTTCTTTTTTTCTAGGAGCATAATGGCGATAGTACATATGGTATATGTTTTATTGACACCACAATAGGACAATTCCACATGGGACAGTTCATGGATGACCAGCACTCTTCGAGGCTACTTACTACTTTGGCTCATTATCCACCTGCTTTGGTAATTATTGTTATTTCATACAATAGAGTATACAAATCAATTTTCATTTTTTCAATTCTAAAGAAACTGCCTACCCTGCTCTGCATGGGATACAGCGTGTAAGCGTGCAATTTAAAAGTTTTAGATATAGAGACTTTAGTTATACAGACTTTTTTGTCTGATATTTTTATTTATAGTTATACAGCGTGTAGGTAAAAAATGGTATTCTTATAGTAAGAACAGCCACTGTACATAAGATAAAATAAATAAATGTGCAGTTAATAATTAATTTAACACTTATAATTGATTTGGCTTAATTGCCTACATTTAGTTAATTTATGCTATGATTTGAAATAAATTCTCTGTCACAGATAATATATGAAAAGAAAACGGCAACAACAAAAACAACAAAGCTGATATCCACACACTGTCATACAGCGAGACTTGAAGCAATACAAATGTGGGCTCCGGACAAAACACTCAAATTATTAGCGGAAAAATATTATAGGACAAATTTAGATGGGGAATGGCCTGAGGGACTTAGATGTTTTTTGCATGAAGGTATTTATTGCTTTTTGGGATTCTATGCACTTCTCATGTTTTATTCTGTGATTGAAAAACTTACATAGGGAATGTTAGAATATATTTTTGTTAATTAGTAGCTCTAATATTTTATTCTATGTTGAACGAATTTACATATAGAATGGCTTGAGGTACCTAAAGTTTAATGATTGATAGTATTATTTTTACTCTTTGCGATTATGCTTGGCTTTGAGTTGTTTATGTTTTTGAAATATTTGGCGGAACATGACGTTCAGAGTGTCTTAACACTAAAAGTTATAGGATTTATTACGAAACCTCGTTATATTAAATTTCCAAAATATTGATATGAACGGAGATTGTTTTTTTATTTCCATATGTTTTTTTTTTCATATATATTACCATATTCACAAATTTCAGGCGACGCTCTAGGCCTTACACCAGCTCAAAACAATCACTTAACAATAAAAGCATTAGGAGGTTGCATAGCTTATTTAACCAAATGCCTCTTGGATATACAAATACTTGGCATGTCCCAGTTTATTGAATACTCGCCTCCTGATGTACTAAATAGCACCTTATTGCCCGAAGATAAGGTTGAAAATGTGTGGACAGGTGGTAATACAATGATCTTAGATTCCATAACGCTAAAGAATCTCAGGATAATACAAGATGAGGGATGTTTGTATGATAAATTGAATTTCTGCTCTACTCCAATGGGGAAACGGTTAGTTTTTGAAATAGTTATTTTTAAATTAATATTTTAAAAATATTACATAAAAAAAATTACAATGGTGTGGCACAGTGGGAGAGTTTCTGAATGTAAATGCAGTGTCTTAACACTGAGGATCCCTCTGCCTACCCTGGTGTAATAATCTCCACTATCCAACACAATGCCACAATAATTAATATATGATGATGAATATTAAATAATATTGTTTTTATTTGTAATATATAGATTATTATATCAATGGGTGTGTTCACCAAGTTGTGATTTAACAGTCATTAAAGAAAGACAGGAAGCTGTCAAAACACTGTTTGAAAACCAAGAACTATGTCTAGATGTAAAGAATTTGTTGACTACACTACCTGATCTAGAAAGACTTTTGGCCAAGTAAGTTGTAATGAAAATTTATTATTGTTATGAAAATTAATTTAAAGAGCCTTCCTTGGAAATTATGAAAAATATCAAGTAAATACTAAATTATTAAATAAGAAATATTTTATTACACGTGAAAATTAATAAGGATATGGATATTTGTTCCACTGTTATGTTTCCAGTATAGATGAAACTTTACAGCAATAAAGCTTCAGAATCTGTATCGGAATAACACATAAGGTTATTTTTTTACTTCTTATTCCTCAAAGAGAGAAATAAGAAGTTAAAAAAGTTTTCTCTTAATTAACCAAAACCTGTAGGTTTTTAAAACTATTTACTTAACAAATATACTTATGTATAATATACAGGGTGGAAGTGTA
>JBAIZZ010000138.1:120687-152061 GCA_037355905.1 Heliconius aoede
TTTTGCACTTAACTACTTACTGGTTGTGATCTATTTCACATTATTGCCTCGAAAGTGGCGGCTAATATATAATAAATTGCGGAATGTACAGAAGCGATTTAGTGTTGCCAGATGTTACAATAACCTTAATTCCGTTCATTTGTCACATTATATTAATTGAAGATTAAAATGAAATGTTGCCATTCAAAATAAGTAACTAATTATATGATTACGTATATAATTGGATACACGTCTATGTGTCGTTATATATAAAAATATAACAAGGAAAAGTAGTATATTGTTATTAACAAAATTGTTTTTTTTGTATTATTAGCTATTACTTATATTTAATAAAAAATATTTAACTAAATTATGTAGGTACTTGTATAAAAAAATAAGGCACGGAATAACCACTGAATTAAGTAATACAAAACGTATGTCTTTATCTAAATTATAATCAGATAACTTTTCTAGTTTTTAACAATATAAAAGGGAGTTTGAAGTTGTAAATTACGTTATAACTTTTTAAATTTCAGTTTACATACACAGCAAGCATACACAAAGCGCAGACCAAGTAGATTTTGTCTTTCTTTTTTTCTACTAATTAATGTACACAAGACACATTTTTAAAAAAACCAAACCTTTTTTTACAAATTCAATACATTTGTTCTTATATTTTCAAATGAAAGAATAATATTTTAACATATTTGTTATTATATATATATATATATATATATATATATATATATATATATAGTTTAGTTTAAATCTATTTACATTAAAATCTCGCAACACCTCGCGCCAGTCTTAGCGTCATAAATTAACTACTTATTTACATTGCAGTAAATTCACATTTGTAAGTACACCATACATGTATCTCAATCAACCAATTAAAATTTATTCATACAATTAAAAAGCACTAATATTAAAATCACTGCTCTAAACATTAGTTGAATATTGCAAAAGTTGCTAAAATTTTACCTTTTTTTAAAAAATATTTTCCTATACAAGGACTACAGCACCAATTATTCTATATTTTTTTAACTACATCGGCGTTTGCGGCCACGTATATACAATGCAGGTTTATTAGACTGAAAGTGAAGTACCAAAACTAAATATTTACATAATAAACTATTTTATCATTTTTTTTTAAATGTGTTTTAGATCATAAACTAATATGCGGTAGACAGGTACAAATGGAGCCCTTATCCTTATACCTAAGCATATATAAATGAAATGCGTCAAAAGAAATATCGTAGTACTATAGCATACTTAATTTATGCATTGATTTTTTTTAATAAGTCAAGAATTAAATCTAGAGACGAAGTTCAAATATTAAAAATCTATCATATAATATCGGAACTCGGAAGTACTTACTTATAGCGTATATGCGCACTTACAAAACCAGAACTTGAATTAAGATAAATAACTGGCCTTACACAACTATACAAACATAGAAATAGTAAAAAAAATCACTACAAAAACATAATTTAGCACATAGTTTAAAGGCATCCTGCATGTCTAGTGGCCGTTTACACTCATAGCTCGTCAAAGGACGAGCTCTCGCGCTCGTCGAAGGGTCGCGCGCGCTCCCCCCAGCGATCCCACCTCTCCGAGCTGAGCAGCGACTCCGTATCCTCGTCCTGATGCGGCAACGGATACACGATGCCATCACCGAAGCTATATTTTCATTTCTTTTTATTATCACATCGTCGTTGAAGTTAAAATGTCGAAAATAACAATATAAACAGCTAAGAAGCGTAACTACTTACGGTTATTGGTAAAAGAGAATAAATTCAACCATATGTAGGCATTTTTTATGTAAAATGCACATCTTTTAGCATTTACTATTTGTGTGCAAATGTAAATAAAATATATATAATTAAAAAAAAATTAGGTTGATATTAAATTAGTCGAGAAAATTTCAACTTAATTTGAATATTTAATATGTTCTATTGATGTTGCTATTGTAAAACTACATTGTTACATTAATATTAATAATAGAGTAATAAAATGTAATGTGTTTTTTAATTATTTTAAAATTAACTTGCACCATTAATTTTCAAATTTCAAATAAATAATTATGAAGTTTTATTATGTGTCAATTGAATGTATATAATAAATGAAATGTGCAACGGTCAACAAATCATGTTTGACGGCAGAAGTTTTTTGTTCTGAACCTATGCGAATTGTTCACTTGATAAAGAAAAATTGAAAACTAAAAAAAAAAAACCTAAAATCAAATCTGCGCAGCTGTCTTCGGCTAACTTCAGAGCAGCCACGACTTGTTGACCGTACTGTAAGATGTTGACATGTACATATTGCTGTCAAGTAGAATGTGTGTGGTAGAAGCTGGTGCCTACTTTGTGCTTTCTATTATCTACATACTAAATTTAATAATTACGCGCAAACTATATTTTTTTTCCTTATATATATATTGCACGTATTTAATAGCATACAATCTACAGTCTAACGACGCAGCTAAAAAAACATTAGCATGCAAAAGGACACAAAAATCTTTTATTTGAAAACAAATCAAAATCTCAACTGAGCACGACAAAAAGAAGTGAATGACGTTCAACACTCTGGGCTCGGTGACATTGACAACTGACAGCCGATGAATGAAAAGCATGTTATCGTTCGAATGGTTTTATTTAAATATATACTGTAGTAAAAATATTATGAACTAGAAAAAATAATTATTATGAAATGCATATTTTTATATTCCTTATACTATTTGCGGGACGGTCCGGCCCCGTCGGGGGCAAAGTCTCCATCTCTCAGTCTCGTGTGCCATCTCCACGCTAAAATATTAAAAAGCTCATTCGATATTGTTCTGTTGTGTTATTGTCAACAGGTGATTATAATAAATGAGTTAAAATTTTGAAAAAGTATATATATATATATCCCACGGTGCTTCTTTCATTTATTTAAATTATTTATACCAATTAATTGGTCTAACTTAATGTAATAATACAACTAAAGAATTAACATAATTTATATTGAAGAATAAAAAAGAAACAAAAAAGCACCGTATTATAAATAAAAGACCAGAAAGAAGACTGAGAGAGAACGAGAAGAAAAGTGAACAAAAAATTTTGACAAGTCAATAATATACATTAAATGCCAATTGGTAAATATGTGCTCTTAATCGGCCGCGCAATACTATGCGATTCATTTAAAAGCTTCATTCCAAAGCGAACGTTGATATAATTAACCAAAATAAATATTTACAGGAAAATATGAAATTTTAAATAAATTTTACTCATTTAAGATAGATAGTTGAGATAAATATTATCTATAATATATCATGTTTTACAAAAAAAAAAAATTTAACTCGATCAAAATATTTACGTCTATTATTGAAGCAACAGCCAACTGAGAGCAGTACAAAAAATACCATACATCGCTTATACAGCACACAGACGGTTAAATTAGAGTAAAAAAAAAAATAGAAATAAAAAGAGAAAAGAAAAGTAATGTATCCATTTGCTTGCTAATTCTCGTGAGCTACATTGGTCTAAACTCTAAGGGCAAGTTGCTAAGTTTCTAAGTGACATTGAAAAATGTATAGATAAAAAATAAATTAAACAAAAATATAACAAAACAGGTTTTATTGTGCACAAAAAAAAAACATAATTACAAAATATGAACATACTCCTTTATGGCAATCAGTCTTGTGTGTTGTATATAGCTCGCAAAATATAAATGCATTAAAAGCTAATTCAAAATGGCATATAAATATAATTCTTATGAAATTCATCCATATTCGTTTGTAACCTCCGCACATATCTTGAGCACAATTTTAACCAATTATTATTATTATAAAGAATATTATTTAAAATTAATATGTAATAAATTTTTTTTTCAGCTTCACGCTGTATCCGCAAATACCAACAGAGGGTAGGCAGAAGGAACCTAATGTTACGACACTCTGTTCCCCACTTTCCGCCGTTGAGTGGCGAAACTCTTAACAATAATTCGTCTCCCCGAGTGGGATGAGAGCCCACAACAGTCGCCTTACAGTCACACGCGTGTGCCTTTGAGCCACGACGGCCTGATATCTTGAGCACAATTTTGTAAACTAATTAGGCAAGCTAATATGTAATTGAATTAGATTACAATAATTAAATATTTCTATATATATTTACATATACATAACATAGAAGTCAGTTAGTAACTTCTAAAAATTTAACTAAAAACTATAAAGTAATCATACAATTATAACACTGTTAAGTTTGGCACATCTCGGGAAAGTCAAGATTGAAATATTCTTTCTCTAAAAAATCTACGACTGTAAAGCAAAGCATTGTAAGTTGTAATAATATTTTGTTAAGTAAAAAAAAAATTGTCTCTATAATATCATTATTTAAGTTACAAAAAAAACTTAAATTAAATTTTAGTGTTGGAACTTTAGATTTTGCGGTGTTTTGTAACCAGTGGAAATACTGAAACACCTTTTTTACGATTTTTTTGTAAAATTTGTTTTTTTTGCTTTTAATATGTCTACTGGATGTTGATGATGTTCTGCTTAAATGTCAACAATTACAAATAATATAAATCAGTATAATATTATTAAATTAACATTTGTGGAATGTTATAAAGACACAAATAATAGAGTTTCATAGTAAAATAAATTCAATAATGAAATTATTCTATCTGATAAAAATGTAAGATTTCATTCATACAGCGAAGGTGCTAACTAGAATCCAAAAACAAAAGAAAATAATAATTTCAAAAACAGAACGTTCCAATTACAAATTCAAACAAAGCACCAACACAATAAAAAGATAGTGACGCACTAACCATACATAAATATTGCAATTTTGATACGTTCAAGTTATAATTAGGACATTGACGTATATTTTTATATAATTTTAGCATAAAAATAGTAATTAGGTGTATTATGTCAAGGTATGTGTGGCGGGTCTGACCTGGAGCGCGTGGTGCCCATAGAGTCGTAGCGCGCGTCGTGCGGTGCGAACGTCTGCAATTGGTGCTCGCGGCGCACAGGGTATTCGCACCCGTCGCCGGCGCTACACGCAAAACACCGGATCACACTTGGCTTTTTTTGTAGTGACGCGGGATAATTACGTACATACGGAAATATATGTGAATATTATTTTTGAAATTTTTGGGGACATTAGGCTGAATGCCTTTGGATCTGTCACTTTTTATTTGTTAATTGTGTTCCCACCCTTATCGATGAAATGAATATATTATGAATAGAATTCTGTTTCAATTCAAATGTTACTGTATAAATATAATATTTTATATGTATAATAATATTAAAATTTTATGATAATAATACTGACAAATAATTTTTATTTATTATCCCGCGTCACTTTGTACCTATAATACATTTTGTAGACAACTTTCTCATAAGCCAAAACGACTTATATACATTACGCATAGATACATAATAACATGTTATTCAATGAATTAGGGCTACCAACATTCCATCACCGAAATATAGTATTTTTTTAAAACACTGAAATGCTTCATCATATATTTTTTTTATGTAAATGAAAATATAATTTTATGAGAGTAAATTACATTAAATAAAATTGGCAGATATTATTGAGCATTTGTTATATATTTTTTAGTTTCATGCTTTACACCCAGCGGGTAAGCTCGTGTCAAAAGCTTATGATTCAGTGCATTAATTACTACATTTTCAATCAATACATTAGGTGTTGAAAATATACTAGTTTTGTGTATTATATATTTTTTCAACTTATCCCTATACAGACCTGAAATATAGTACAATTAAATGTATATATGATAGAATATACTACTATGTGGATATTGCAGTACAGTTGGCAACCCTAAAGAGAAGTGACAGTGTTAAATATGATAAATAGCAAATGCAGTTAATCCGAGTTACGTTTTAATATGATTGATTGAATGAATTGAAAACTGAATGATTTATGAAATTATGTGTGAAAATAACTCTTCTAATCCATTCCTGGTAAATAACAATATTTATTTTATATATAATAAATTAATTTATATATTAATTTATATATTAAATTATTTTATATATATAATGTAATTTAATTGTAACTTATTTTAAATTCGTTAGTAAAAAAAACAATGTTAGTTGCGACACTCTGAAATATAATAAATAGCTGAAATATTCTAATACTACAAACAATTAGGTTGTCATTCACTTCTTTTTTCACACTCCCAACATGCACATGTATATGGAGACCAATTTCCATATAGATTGACAGTAATGCGCACACACATGCATGTTTACACATGCCGGTTAACTATGGGCTTATTTGTGTTAATATCACAATCACATTTATTAAAACTATTGATTCTAATTTTAATTTATCCTCTTTATATTTACATTCCGTATTATGAGATAATAATTCACGCTTTATATTGAAATTATTTAGAAATATGTATGTATTTTTCCAAATAATATTTTATTATTTATACTTCATATAATAAATATTAACATATATATTGTAATAGGAAAACGTAAAACAAAAATATAACAAATTTACCTTGTAAACACGGGCACTATCCACAAGTTGGGGCTACTTCCGAATACTTCCTTGAAATTATTATAAGCACCGAGGGAAAAACCATTTTTGTCCGCGCCACCTCTGAACATCGGCGCCCGAAATGCTTCTGCAATTAATGAAAAAAAAAACGTTAATATTTTTTTTATTTTAGGTTCACGCTGTATACTGCATAAAGCAAGGAAGAGAGATAACCTAGTATTGAAACATTTTGTTTCCACGTTTTCAGCCTATTTCTTCAAGGAGGTGGTCCCAGACTGGGAATGTAATCTACAACCGTCGCGCTTACAGTCACAAACTGTGGTACTGCGTCACGACGGAATCAATATGATATTAAGAATAATATCTACATAGTTGTAATAGCTATGACAGATGAGAAATATTGTTATTTTAGAATAAAATATGTTTAGGTATAAAAACAAAAGAACGGCTGAAATGATTAGCATAAAAATTGATATATGAAAACTCTGACATAAAAAAAATACTAGGATTTTCTCTTAATTCTCGATACCCACTCAGAGGAACTAATTTGTACATTTTTAATTATTTTATTTATTAATTGCCATATACCTAATAGCGTATGTATTTCCTATAAATTATTATTATTATCAATGTCCGTCGTAACCATTAACAACTTTTTATCTAAATGTATACAACAAGCACAGTAAACATTATATACATACAATTGTCTAAAAAAATACTGATAGCATTATATATATTTTAAACATAAATCAACAATAAAATACCATATGTCACTATTTAATATTTTTAATCAACTTAATATTGAACATACTACCTATGCGTACAAAAAAAAACAATTATTTTATAATACACTACGAAAGTGACTGCAATTATAATTATTTTAACTTATATTAATAATGTTACCATTGATCATGGTTTTTATTATAGAGTTTATAATCTGACCGGTCGGACTGCCCGTACGGCGGTACGATACCAGCATATCTGAAAACAAACTTACATTACATATAAATTTATTTTATTTATTAACATTTTATCTAATTAAAATTATACAGTAAGACGTCGATTATCCGAATTAATTAGGGGACGGGTTCGTATAATAGAATTATTTCGGATAATCGAACTGTATTGATCCAGCCGTGTATTTATTCATATAACAATAAATATATATATATATATATATATATTATAATGATGTATATATGTAAAATGGTTTTATACATTTAAATATATCATTATACATAATTATAATTTAAAAAAAGTTAACTGGACATTCGGATAATCGACGCTGTTCTGTATTTATATATATTTTCTATCCTAATCTAAGTATCCATTTTTAAAAAAATGTATTAAGATTACATAAAATAATTTCATTCAAGTTGTGAACAGTGTCAGAAGCGTCATTTGAGCAAGTGTATAGTAAATATAAAACATAACACAACCAAAGTAAATGCAGTCACTTTCATAACTGTATAATGTCAATAGCTATTATTAACAATAAATATTAACTAGACACTAAAAACCGGTAAAGAGCTAAATGTACGAGAGCTTTAGTGGTTTCTATATATTATTCTATGATTATGATAAGGGGTCATCCATAAATTACGTCACTACTTTTTGTTTGTTCAATATATAAAGTATTCACATAATTTCGTTGATTTAATTGAATATAATATATTCTTAGTGTGAAGTTGCAAAATATGCGACGTCACGCTAGGCACAGTACAGTCGACGAGTCCTGAAGTTACCTGCAGAAATACGAGACTTTTTCTTACTTTAGATTATTTTCTAACCGAGTGAACAACGCGCAAATGTTCAGACAACCTAACAGCAGACCGATCACGTCACGTGGACCTTACTGTAAGTTAAGTAAACCTTAATGAGCATTGTTGAATAGGACGTGGAAGACGATAAAACTCCTGAAAATTCTAATGACGTAGTTCATGGATGATGATGACTAGAATTAGCAAATAATACCTAAAGTGGTCCTATTATTGGCGACGAGGTAGCAATGGTATCCGAAGAGCGAGCCCAGCGATATCGCAAACATGAGGGCCACGAAGAACGCGAACACTATGTGGTAGCGACCGGCACTGCCCGCCATGCCGAAATCACCCTGGATAAAATATTAAATAATTATTACATACATTGCATGAGGAATTACTCGAGACTATGAAATATTTATTTAAATTTATATTTCCGTTTCTTCGCTCTGGTTTCGAGGCAAAGAGTGGCGTTGCGTTCCGCCACTAAACAAGCCTGTAACAGAGTAGACTTTATAACTATTCTCCACTTTTCACCTGAATTCGAAACATTAGTAAATGCATGAGGTAAAGGTATTGCATGAAGAAAAAAGATTCTAATTTACAATATTTCTACATAAAACCAACTTAAATATTAAAAAAAAAACATTTTGGCCAGCTTTTTGTATCAAATAGCCCTATGTGTTCGAAATTTATATGCTAAATCAATGATTGCTTAATGACAATAAAATAAAAAATTTAAATTAAATTCAATTAGGCATTTAATTCATTGTATGTTCCACAGTGCCCGAAAAAAAACAATAAAATCAGAAATTTAAACAAGACATTCCCACAGCGTCGACAGTTTTTCAAACAATGTGGAATCACAATATAAATAAAGATTTCGAATATGATTCACACTACAAAGAAAAACTAACTACTACTATAAATGTTCCTTAAGTATGTCAATGGCTTTAATACAAAGAATTAGAATAATTGAATAACAATAATATTGTATAATTTTTTGAACTAAAATTCAGCGGAAAGTAGAGAACGGAGTGTCTTAATCTCTGTCTACACGGCTATATGCGGGATAAAGCGTGAAGCGGATATTTTTTTCATCAAACTATTACAGAACATAAATCAACAGAACTTTGAACCGAACTAATCTAATCTATCGCTATGAAAGATGACCCGTTCAACATTACTATATAATACAAAATATTATATTATGATCACGTGAAACAGTCTAAGCGTGAATATAAACCGATCTTGAAAAAAAGGTGTTTACGCTAAAAATGTCCATGCATTGTTTGGAAAACTCTTCATGATCAGATAAACTATCGCAGTGGGCATGCTTGGATTGTTGATACATCTGTAAGAACATAGCAAAGAAAGTATGTAAACTATATAGATATGGTTATAACTATAAAACTACTTGTAAATCATTTGTACAAACGTAATTTAAATAAATTTATCAGTTTCACGCTGTATCCCGCATATAGCAAAGTAGGCAGAGACAACCTAGTGTTAAGACACTCCGTTCCCCACTTTCTGCCGAATTCTGGAGGCATTATGTGTTGAGTGGCAGAAAGAATTCTACGCCGCGCGTTGCCTCGATACCAGAGCGAAGAAATGGAAATATAAACGTAAATAAATATTTCACTTCCTCGAGTGGGGATCGTACCCACAACCGTCGCGTTACAGTCACACCCTTGTTCAGCTGCGCCACGACACTCATTACGTCTTCATTACGTTACTTCATTTTTCTTTTATCTATATTTCCTTTTATTTGAATTATATTGTATATATTATTCGAAAATTACAAATTGAACCTTATAAAAACTTAGTAGATATTAACTCTAAATAAAACCACATAAAAAATAAGAACAAATGCCGTCCACTATAGTAAAAAAAAAACTATAAGCTACCTTCCAAAACCTAATGAAGTAAGGCAGGCACGTCGACATGACGAAAAGACAGTAGACTAGGGCATAGCCTAGGAACAACATGAAGAACTTGTAATTGTGGAAGCAGACACAGTTGTTGACCCACGGACAGTGGTGGTCCATCTTGAGCACGCAGCGGGAACAGATGCTGCAGTGGTGGGCCCTGTCGGGTTTGATTATCACGCAGCGGTTGCAGTACCGAACTGATCCTGACATTGTTCTGGAAGGAATGTGATGGTAAATTGTTTGTTTCAAATCAAAATCAACTTTTCGCTGGATCTCGCAAAGAGCAGTGTAGTCACAGGGAACTTAGTGTTAGGACACTCCGTTTCCCACTTTCCGCCGAATTCCGCAGAAAGAAATTCTAGAGAAAAAATGAAAATATACAGCTGTATAATTATTTTATTATAGTTTGTTCATGTTTTTGTTGTTCATTTCAATTTTTCAGTAAAGACGTTTCGAGAGTGCTAGTTCAGCACTATTTTGTCAATGTCATGTTGTATGACGAAAGATAAAAAAAAATTTAAAAATATAACTGGTTTCTGTAACTAGTAATATAAAATAACATACATATGAATATTTATCTTGGTAGAGCCTTTTTACAAATTGGTACAACAATTTTTACTGACAAAACTAAAAATGCAAATTAATTATAAACTTAATTTTTAATACAACGTAATAAGTATAATTTTATATTGTTACAAATGGAGACCGCTGTCCGAAAGTATTATTCCTAGGTGTTAGATCGGTATAAGTAATAGTTTCTTTACATAAATTGTTAAATCTAATTCTTGATTAACTGGCAAATTATATATTTTTAGTATGTTTTCATGACTTTGAATTATTAATGAATAATCAGTATATATATGTGTGTTAAATTAAATGCATTATATTTTCATTTAATTTATGATCATTATACCATTGTGTGATTTTCATTTCACCAGCAGATACCAAACATATCTTCATAATAATGCTGTATGTTTTCTCAAGGCACATTAATATACCGGTTTTACATAACAATAAAACCGTTATTATGTGTCGAGAGGGAAAACGTACAGCATTGCCGGAAGTCCTTCCTGGTGAAGATACTATGATTTGAAAAATGTCCTCGTTTCCCACATCACTTTGCTGGTATAGACAAGCGCTATCTATTGGTGGAAATCACGACTACTATATGTATAATCTATGCAAACAATCACGTGTCTATGGCTAAGTACACACTGCTTCCTCATAATAATGCTGTAAGTTTTCAGGCACATTAATGACTCAATTTTCATTAAAATGATATAACTAAATTAATCTCGTGACCTCGGTTTTTAAATTAAGTGAGTTACAGTTTACACTCTAATAAGGCATGAGGAATTTCCTGTCCAAAACTAAAAATAGGTTGTTAAAAACAAATTTATATTATGTTTCTATGGGAATTTACAGTGCCAAAGTTAATTTAAACTTTGAGTAGACATTTTGATATTAATGAACAAGATTCACATAAGTTATTGTTAGACAATAAAAACATATTTCAAAATTGAACAAACCTTGTTAATACAGATAGTGAATTAGCAAAGTTTTCTATAATTTCTTTTTTGCTTTTCGTCTTAAAGAAGCATTGGCTGTACTTTCTTATAGTAAGTTTGAGTCTAGGATTTATAGGAGAAATTCAATATAACTTTTAATAAATATATTATGCGAATATAAAATTTATAGATATTAACAAATAAATTAATCAGTTTTTACATAAAAAAAAAAAACAAATTATTATTATCATTATATAGAAAAAAAAAGAAGTATTTATTTAGGAATCCAAAAATAAATAATAAACCAAAGTAGAAAATGTTCCAGATGCATATTCATTATTTTAAATACTGTTGGAGACCACTGTGATGCAGCAATATAGTATCTGACTGTTAATGCATAATTAGTTGTTGATTTGATGCCCACTGGGGGAATGAGCTATTATAATTTATGTGCTCTTGTAAAAAAACAAAATGCAGTATTGCACTCCACTTCAAAACAGAAAGTGCAGAATAGTGTCTTAACATTAGAATTAGTATGTATGAAAGGTACAGAATAAATGTAAAGAAAAAAACAATTACTACCTTGTAACGGTGGGAAGATCTTTAGCAAAATTCTCTAATACTGTCCTCTGAGCATCCTCAGTTTCTGCACTTAATAATTTTTCTACTTCTGCTTCTGGCAACTTATACTGTAATTAAAATACATATATAAGTTATAAAATTGTTATGAATTTATTTTATTATGCAGTGGTAATCTGTTTAATTATATGTTAATACAATGCATCTATGTATCTGTTCTTTAGAATTAAAAATACAGATTATATATAGTATTTATGATGCAGCAGGACAGCATTTAAATCCCATTTCTAGCTCTGGTAACATGAAATATATTTAACATTATTATACATTATAATATTGAAAAAATACTAATATATTGAGAAACAATTTTATTGAGCATAGTTCTTAAAGATGGTTAAATTAACTACTCACACTTATACTTGAGTTTATTTTATACAGTTTTGGAGTTTGTTTTTATTATTTACACATTAATAATAAGCATCATTATTAACTGGTTGCCAAAACTATGTCGTTTATAATAAGATTTTAGATTGTGTATAAAGATTTTGAAATAAATTATGACTTTAGAAAAAATAATCTATTGTGCTAGTTACAATATACCAAACAATTACAAATTTGTATTATCGCTTAAGGTGAAATCTTACCTTGTCAGGAATAGGTTTGATATCAGCGAAAATAGTCCGCCAATAAGACCATGCAAACATTATCAGCAAAATGTGATAGAGAACGAGATATATGCATTGTTGCACTGTACTTTCGATCGTAACTGAAAATTTAAGGAATCATTTAACTAATTATATCATGGATTACACTCACAATTTATATTTTAGTTACTCACAAATGCACAACTGTATAACGTAGGCATAATAAGACCATGTCACAATCGAAACGATTAAGAGCACTGGAAGCCATTTAAAGGCTCTCCAGCACCACATGTTGCACGTTCTGCAACATACGCAATAGCCTGGTGGGGAAACTCTATTATTTTGCATTGACGATGCCATTAATGACAATTTATTATGAAAATATTCATCCTCAACTTGAAATAAATGACAACCCAAAATGAAAGTTTAAACAACTCTTGCCAGTATAACAAGATATATTTGTTAAATATTATAATGTTGCTAGCCTAATAAATGATAAAAGTTATTAACTGCTCACTGAATTATTTCATTTCACATAATATTTATTATGCTCTATTTTTTGAATAACAGTAATGAAATTTACGAAAATTTAATTACCACTTTGCGAAGGACAAGGTTCTTTTTAATAGTAAACATAGTTTTAAGTACATAAATATTATAAACTCATCACCGTATTATTAATATCCGTGATATTATGATCCGTAATATTTTAATGTGTATTATAATTATTATTTTTGTTTAGATAATTTTTAGTCTATGATTAACTTAACTGTCAAAAAATAACATCTGCAAGTTTGAGAACCGATTCATAGCGTCAAATTTTATCGTTTTTTTATAATTTCTAGAAACCCACCACCGATTGTGAACTATTAAAGTTTTAACCATGGAAGTAAAGGAATGCAACGACTTAACAGAGGAAGTAAGTAAATATAAGTACTAAATGCATTAATGAAAGTTTCTTTTATTGATTGTTGTTCACTTCATATGACGTGTTTCAGAATCAATTTATTGTAGACGATGTGAGTAAAATAATTAAAGAAGCAATTGAAAATTCCATCGGAGGCACTGCTTATCAACACAATAAAGTGAATCAATGGACGTCGGCTGTAGTAGAATCTTGCTTAGGACAACTTACGAAACTTCAAAAACCATATAAATATATAGGTGGGTGATAGTGGGAATGGACCACAGTTACCACAGACTACAAAAATAGTAAATTACCACTATTAGTATATTATATTATAAGTAGCAATAATAACGATATGTATACTATTATATCACTGTAATGTTGATATCACTAGAATTAGAATGAAAAAAAGTTAATATTTCTTGAAAAGTTGGAGTTTCTTTAAATGTTATTTTTACCTAAACTTTATTATATTATTGAAATGTTTTTTTCTTTCAGTAACTTGCACAATAATGCAGAAGAATGGAGCAGGCCTACATACAGCCTCATCCTGTTTTTGGGATAACAATACTGATGGTTCATGTACTGTACGTTGGGAGAACAAAACCATGTACTGCATTGTCTCAGTTTTTGGTCTAGGCATATAATATTTAATGAACACAATTTTTAATTTAATGAAAATTTGATCTGTTACAAAGGTGTCTAAGCACATATTACAATGCAATATAATAGAGTTGAAACAGCCTTGCTTTTATAGAGTAATAGACATTACTTATAAATATTGATTCTAGTTTATATAAAGACTGCATGTTTATCTTAAATACAATGCACATATTACTTACAAAGTATATTCAGGATTAGTCATTAATAAAACCTACTTGTTATGCCTTCTAATATTTGTGTAACAATTTTTGACAGTATCCAGAAAAATTCAATTTTCGCTTAACCTATTCAAATTAAGTATAATAGTCATTACTTAATTTTAAGTAAGTAGGATATATTTTCTTAAACAATAAATATAATTATTTAAACCCAGTAGAATAGTTTCATTATTTCCTTTAATGAAAAAAAAAAAAAATCTATCTACATCTTTTTATTTTAAATAGCAATACACAGCACACTTAAATTTTACATAATTATGTTAATTATAGAAGTAATTTGTGGCTTTGTTTTATTAATAGAAAAATAAATTGATTAGAAGTTCCAGATATTAATTGTTTTATTAAGTAGAGTTACAGCTGTACTTAACACAAAAAAAAATATTTAAAGTGTATAATAATTGACCAGAACAGAATTTCAATGTCAAAAACACTACCTCAACCATCAAATTGTAATGAAAAAGTTTCTTGCTATATAAATACTATCTACACTAGTAGTTTAAATTGAATATTTAAATTATAGTTCTAGGTGAACAGATTAAATAGATATTTCTAGAGGTTGTGTGACTGTAACATTTGTGGGTTCAATCTCCACTCGAGGGAATTAATTTTAATTTCATAATATTTTCATATATTTGCTGTGGCACCAAGGCAAATAGCCCGGCGTTAAGTCCCGCCGCTTGACACGCAATGCATACACGGGGTGTGTTAACACTGGGTTCCCTCTGTCTACCCTGTTGTATGATATAGCGTGAAGCTGATAAAAATGCATTTACATCCAAATAATAGCGACATTCAGTGGCGATTTTATCGTAACCGAGCGCTGTCTGTACGTGAAAGATATAGGAGGAACTCTATTTTTAGGACCCTTTATCAATGTAATAGAAGCCAACACAATCATTGTTAATTTTTGTCTGTTTGTTTGTACATACTATTCTTAGAAACTGCTAAAGCGATTTAAAGGTAGTTTTCACTATTGTAATTTGGCAAACCTCCTTTAACATGTAATATAATTAAATAACTTCACAAATACAAAACTTATATCAAAATAAATTCTTTTATTCGACAAAAATTACAAAATTATGTAGCAAGAGCAGGTCGCTGGTAATGTAACATAACATGCACTGGGTGTGTGCTTTATAACTGTAAATACTCAATAATAATCAAACAAAAAAAGTCATTAACAAGTAATGAATTTTTACATACTTAAGATATTTCTATCATTTACTTATGCTGACTTTATAGGCTAATTTATAAGAACGAGTTGAAAATATATGTGTTTTAAAAGTAATAATGCAAACACATAATTTTATAATAGTTGTATTTTTTAAATATATTCACAAAATAGAAACAGCATCAAGAATTGAAACATTGTAGTGTTTAGTTGTTCAGAAAGGATAATTCAAATTTGGCGGTAGCACGAGTGCCGCGCGACACGTCCGCACCACGTGACCCGCATCGATCCAATGGCCGAGCGCGTCTCGGGTCCATTCAACTCGGGCTCGGGCCGCGCCGGGACACTTCACAACACCGATTCTATTCATACATAGGAAATATTTATATATCGCTGTCCCCCTCGCACGTATTGACAAATAATCAAATGAATGGTGAACGAGCGAAATAGGAATATGTTCGAGTGGTAATTATTATGGGCCAGGCCAGTCGCCATGTACAATTATTTGGTGTGGGTGTTTTGTCTCGGCTTGTCAAACGCTTCGATGCTTATTATTTTTAAGTGGACGTGATAATTCGTGCGAATCCCTATTTATCTACTTCGGCCGCTGTATTTGTGCGTCGCGGTGGACATATTTCTTTGTGTACGCCAACAATTTATGTGCAGTGATGGTTTATTGGTGGGGGGCTGCTAAAATACTACGATAGGATAGTAACAACGTTTTACAACTGGTGGTGCCGTTCGGGCGGTCATAAAATTCTCTCATCTCCGCGCGGAGCGTTCGGACTTCCATTTTGTTTTATTATGTGGTTCAGTTGTTTACAGTGTGCGTCGCGCTCGCCACAATGGAAAGCGGTGAGTAAAGGTTGTCTGCGCATGTAGCAGTAACGTTGCATCAGTGAATAAGTAATGGTATTCGATCTCGTGGTCACGTCCACGGAGCACGGAGCCCGGTCATTAGTCATACTCGTAGGCAATAGGCATAGAGGTGCACGCGCTAACGTGACATGTTGCCTTGTTGCCGTGCCACCGTGCCGCCGTGTCACGTAACGCAAGTGCGAGCTAATTGATTTCGCTTCAAGTTCTAAGCATGCGCCCGTATGCAACCTGCCCACGAACGCCCGCGTCCATATCGCTCTTATCAGCTGATTACACTACATAAATGCACTGGCAGCCTTGCACCACTATGTTTATAAATATTCGTGCACTGACCACGGAATGCACTAATTGCCGTAATCGATTTCTGTAAGTTGACATTTTCCTTTATTAAAAACTTAAACTATGCTGCATTAGTTCTATCTGCTATTGGTAAATGTCACGTTGAAAATGATTGGTTTGATCATTTTGGTACATTTAGGAATATTAGTCATTTGTCTAATAAACCTTTTTCTTTTGGTAAACAAGTAGATAAAAAAATATTCTCCTTTCTATTATTATTGTTTTTAAATCATATAGAGTTAAATAACTATGCAAGCATTTGTTTACAGATGTTTGTTTATAGGAATTACAAATGTTTATTTTTGTACAAACAACATTATCCTATTTATTAATTTGAATTTGTATATTTCCTGGTTTATTGCAATAGTTATGTGAACTTATTTAATTGAACCAATTTAAATTATTTTTATGGAGTCATTAAATTTTACATATTTCATTTGCAATTTGTGTGTTCCATATCTAGCTGCTTAAAATCTTTTGTTTTTAATTTTATATTTGAATACAAATATGTAGATTCTTAAATTGCTAGTATTGATCTATAACCATTAATTAATATTTTTGATTGAACATAAAGCATGTTAAAATATGAACTTCTTGTAATAGTAAATAGTTTAATAACATAGAAGTAAATAACTATAAAATTTTATTTTGAATAAAACAAAAAATAGCAATAAATTGTGAAGACAGACAGAGAATTTTGACAATGATGTTAAAATTTGACAAAAGAGAATGTGACACAGATCTTTACACACAAAACAGTTTTTTTTACATATGATCTCACCTGAGAGTTATTTTCCAAAAAAACCAGTAATTGACAGATGTATCTCTATCATCAATTTTCCAAAATACTTCTCAGATGAGTAATATTAAAAAGTTGATTTTATAGTGTTCAAATTTGTTTTTGTTTCATAACTTATATATTTTGAATATTGTTTTTACACTTTAGCATTGCCCATTTTTTTTAAATGGAATTATAAATGCTATATATAATGTTTTTTTTATACAAGAGATAACTGTGACTTGTGTACTTGTGATAGTGTAGGTTACATTGAAATTAATATAGACAATATAGCCTTTCTTACTATATGGTATATACACCAGTTTTTACTACACCTCTAGCTCTTGAGATAAGCACATTCACCCAAAGAAAATTCCTTTTTTTTTTAATACTAATTTTAATGTCAAAATAAATTAAAGCTAATAGAGCACTTTTAATAATGTATAGAATGGAACTAATATGAAGACAATTTGATATAATATTTCATAAGACTAAAGTTATATACAGTATGGTCTTTTTTATTTATATTTTATCTTTATTTAAAATTAAATAACAAGGTGAACAGTTTAGTGTGCACTTGATGATAATATTAAATAACTACTCAGCTGTAAAATATTGAATCACTTATTACTATTATCCTTTATCCTACTAATAATAGATAAACTGGCTTATGTTAATATTCAATATAAATAAAACAATAATCTAGTATATGCACTTACTGTATGATTATGTTTCATAGAATTAAATACAAGTAAAAACTAAAATTTTAATTATATTTATTTTATTTTGTTGACGGTAATTTTGCTGGTTTTTTGCGTGTTGAGTTGCGGTGCTTAACTCAACGCCGCGCTTTGTCTAAATTCTAATTACATTATTTAAAAGATAAAATATAGATATTATATATAATGTTGCAATTTCTGTTTTTGGATTACTTAATTTTCGGTATGCCATTTATGGCAACCTAATAGAAAAATCAATGACTTGAATTAAATCATGTTTATTTATAGTGACAATGAAAATAAAAATAATAGGTGTGATAACAGTAGTTGCACAGATATTATAACGGTAGCAGCAGTCATTTTGTAATAAATATAGAAGAGACTATGGCACATTAAGTAGATGAAAAGTTTCTTTGGCTAGATCTTCTTGGTCTGACTTTTTAGTGAAGTGATGGTAAATAACTTATTTTTTTAATATTCTGCACATAATAAGGTAATCAGAGTTCCCTCTGTTCCCTCCCGGGAACCTAATTTATAAAGTCTCCGTTCCCATTAAGACACTTACTTACCCCATTTACCGCCGTATTTTGGAGGCAAAAATTGTTAAATATCTTCATTTTCTCGAGTGGGAATCGAACTCGGCACTGTCGCGTTTACAGTCACACGCGCAGGCGCGCTACAATTGATCTCAAATTACTTGACGTTCAAAATATTAAATATAATTACATAATTGCTTACTTAAATAAAAATACTTTCAAATGAAATTAATGAAATATATATATTTATATATTTCATAGAATATTAACAAGTAAATTATTTGATTTCTCTACGGTACTCACGATGTGCATCCCGATCAGCCGGGGTTTGCCATATGTCCGCGTTTCGGATTTCCCGGATTTGGGCACCGCTATAGGTCTTCCGTTCTCATCTCCTTGCTTTTTTATGAATTCTCAATATAAGTAGGTATAGGAAAATTTGTACTATTTGTTGCATACATGCATTATGAGAAAGTTTATAAAACTTCGAAAATAATTTTTATTTTGTACTACATGAAATAAAATAAAAGTTTATTTTGATAACGACAATAACGATTAAAAAAAACAGATTAATATAATACGCCGAAAATTTGGGTTATTTCACGGGATACAGCGTGAAGCAGAAAAAAAACTGTTATTTATAAAAAGTTATATCAAATTGTTACAAAAACCGAAATGTGATATTTTGTATTAGAGTTATATTAAAATCGGTTCGATGCGTTCATTATATCCTATGATTTATTCAACCAGTAGCTTAGCGAGGATTCATAATCTCATATCCACTACATCAAGGTCAGACCACGCGTAATGGACGTGTCGGAACACGTTTTGGTGGACCGAAGTAAATCCCATTCTATGAATCATTTTAGATAACCATCTGAACTGATGCAATTTATTAGTTTTTATCGGGAAAGTGTTGGTTTTTCGTTTAGAAACAGTTATGTAATTAAAGACAAAGGCAAAAAGCGCGGCGTTAAGTTCCTCCACTCAACACGCGTATCGAAGATTCGGCGGAAAGTGGTGAAGAGAGAGTCTCAACACTTATGCGCATAAAGTGTGAAGCTGGAAAAAAATAAATAAAATAACTTAATATTATTTATACTTACTTAGGTCAATTATATGAAATAAATGAAATATAAACAATACAATAACTCAACTGCATGAACTAAACAGAAGTCCATAATTAAGTCCAAAGTATTCAATAACACTCGCGGCATCAAGACAAATCATTTATCAAAATCGGTTCACTGGTTTAACAGTTACAAAGAAACAAAGAAACGGACATACATACACATGCGCTCAAAATATTACCCTCCATTTGGTCTCGCCGCAGTCGGGTAAAAATAATATGTTTAATATTATTTTAGTTTGATTGCAATCTATGTATATTCTGAAGTTCTTCTGATACCAGTTCGGGCATCCTTTTAATTGCCGGTTATTGATCCATGCTAATTCTATTTTGAATGAAACTGAAATAGGTAGGATGATAGTTCTTACTGCGACAAAAATTGTTTCTATTTAATATCTACCTGACATAGAGAGGCCACTGGTTTTGGGTTCGATCCCCGCTTGAGGAAATAAAATATTTATTTTAAATGTATATTTTCAATTCATCGCTCCAGTGTACAGACAAAGTGCGGCGTCGAGTTCCGCAACTCAATGCCCCGAAAAATTCGGCGGATAGTGAGGAACGGGTGGGAACTCTATTAGGTTCCCTCTGCTCACCCTGATATATGCGGGATACAGTGACCTTGGAGCCACAGCGAAGAAATGAAAATATCAATAAATAATAAATCATTCCCCCGAGTGGGGATCGAACCCACAACCGTCGCGTTACATTCACACCTTGTGTCCCTGCGCTACAACGGCCTGTGCATTTTGCACAGCTGTAAATTTATTTCATTAATGATCTCAAAATAAAACGTAACATTGTTACACGCCTTAGCGCTATTCAGGTCGCGCTGTCGGTAATGATAGCGCGATATATAGATGGAGATAATAAATCATCTGACAACCCTCCACTCGACAATCTACTTGAAATAATCAGTGTCGTTGAAAATTTCTGTCTGGTGCGAAGGCGAAGCGCGGCGTTGACTTCCGCCACTTAACACGTAATGCCTCCAGAATTCGTCAGATATGGGGAACGGGTTGTCTTAATACTAGGTTCCCTCTGCCTACCCTGTCGTGTTCTGGAAACAGCGTTAGGCTGAAAGAATGAAACGAAAAAAGTACTATTTATTCAATGACGAACGATAATAATATAAAACCGTTTCTGTTTTTTTTAAACGAATTCCTTGTGTTATTCAGATGATGCAACGTTACGAAGCACGGTGAAAAGTAGATACATTATGTATGTATGACAAATATTAATATGATTTTTTTTATACAAAAGTTGAAAAAAAGTTTACTATAACTAAAGTGCTTACTTAGATATAAGTTTTTTATGTGAAATCTTAGCTCTACTTCTACGAATAATAAATTTTGAGATATGTATTTTTAAAATTAATGACCACTATCTGCGACGCTTTTATTTGAAGATATTTTTATTACTTGTAATACAAAAAGAAATGTAATATCAAGTTTTTTTTTCAGCTTCACGCTGTATCCCGCACACAGCAGGGTAGGCAGACGGAACCACGGTGTTAAAACACTCCGTTCCCCACTTTCTGCCGAATTCTGGAGGCATTTCGTGTTGAGTGGCAGAACTCAACGTTGCGCTTTGCCTCGACACCAGAGCGAAGAAAAATGGAAATTTAACGTAAAGAAATATTTCACTTCCTCGAGTGGGAATCGAACCCACAACCGTCGCGTTGTTGTTATTTTTGTTGCTGTTGTTGTAGCGCTACATTGTTTTCAATTATACAGGTGCTATATAAACGTGGTTGATTCGTAGTTTATCAATTTACTAGCAGTAATGTTGTTCGAGAAGTCCATATTTCACATTTCGGGGAACAATATTATGTATAGGTACATTTCACTTTCTTTTCTTTCTTTTCCTCTTTTTTATTTATATAAATATCTTATGATAAAAAACAGTCATTTTGATATTATGGTTTTTAAACTGTTTATGATTAAGTTATTTGCTATAATTCGAATGATTTCAATATAGCAATTTTATTTACCTACATATTATAATGTACTGAATAAAAAGTAAAACGTAGAGTGGTTGTGAAGTTTCGTTCATTAATTTGATCTTGAGTGTAACATGTAACTGAAAGGCTTACCTTAGCAACGGCATTAGTGTATTCATATTTTATGTGTAAATTTTAATTACAATCAAAGTAAAAATTGCTTTTGTGCCTTAATTTTGTTCTAAGTGCGTCGAATGATAGAAAAAAATATATATTATTAATATATGACATAAAAAAATAAAATAGGTAATAAAGTGCCTTAACTCAAGGATCCCTGAGCTCATCTGATGTTTGCGGGATGCAGCGTGAAGCTGAATTTATATTAAAACATAAATTCTATTACTGTCAATCTTAATGACAGTTTGTGAACGAAATCCAATTTCCAATACTGCATTAAATTTCAGGTGTCGGTGCACAATGAGTGATCCGTGGTAGCGGCAGGCGGTGATGCAGCGGGCCCACGCGGGCGGCGCTCCGCAGCCGCAGCCCCCCGCCCCGCGGCCTCTTTATCGTTCTCAAACGCACCTATATCCAGATATTGACGATCAGGTATATATTGATATAAATATTTTAATTATTGATTATCTATATGATGTGTATAAAAAACCGGTCAAGAGCGAGTCTATAAAGGAAAGATATTTTCATCGAAATTATCTCATATCCCTCAAACTACGAAATCTATTTTGTTAAAACTAATATTTGTTTGAAGTTTTCATCTCTCCGTAGTTCAGTTAGTGGTCCATAAAATACTGGGTGTATTTTTCATATTCCGAATTCCAACAATACAGAACCAATATATTACAGTTAAAATATAGTTTTATAAAAATATTACATTCAATTGCAAGATATTACAAAATAACGTCAGATATTTTTTGTCATAGTTTTTTTGGTAACTATAATAATAACTTACATCTCCTTATATACATTCGTCTCTGGAAGTAATATTTTTCGGTTAGGAACAATTAATTGTTAACACATTTTAGTTAAATTATAATAAAAAAAAATTTCAGGGAAATATCCTGTTAAAATATATGAACTACTTATTTAGATATATTTAGTAAAATTTAGTTTTCCGCTTGCGTAAAATGTTCGCTTAGCCAGTCGGTAATGAGAGTGCGGTGAGAATGCCGCATCACCTATACTCACTGGCCTAGTGCATCGATTTTGATTAAATATTTATATTCTAAACTTTGTACGGCATTGTTTTTATCGATTTGAAAATCGCTGATATCTTTTAGACTGTTTATATTTCAGTTAGCCATTTGCTAGCTACGTATAAAAATCATAGAACATTTAATTGTTCTTAGTAAGTTAAATTGATGAAGTTTTAAAATTTGTCTAACTTTATTTAGAAAATATTTTATTTTTGTTTGTATAGATTCCGGCATCAGTAATCAGCAGCGTGGGGACAGTGAGTCTGTCCCAGTCCACGACAAATCCTACACCCAACATCACAATGGCCAATCCCACGAATCCAGGCAACGCGAGCAGCAACGCACAAGCGTCACAACAAACACCCACGCAGGCGCCAGTTCGAAACCTGCCAAAGAAACGAAAATTTGATCCCTCAGAGCTGGAGGAAATCGAGAGAAACTGCGCCAACAGTATCTCGGAGAGGAACTGTATGAACGTTTCGAACTCGGGACCACCTACTGTGGAGTACACGCCGCCAACATACGCGCCGGTGATGCAGCCTTCACCTATAGTACCACGTTCATCACCACCCTACAGCCTCCACTACCCAAATCTGGATTTGTCTTCATGGCGGGATCATAGAGTGTTGGCGAAACAGCGTGGTGTCTACGTACCAGGAGTGATACGTCAGGCTGACGGCTGCAAAGTGATAGTGGAACTCGACGGCCAGGAGAACGAACCTATGGAGTACAGTGATATATTTGGTGTGAATAGATATGATGTGATAAGTGACGCGAGCCCCCAAATAGATCAGTTGTCCCGTTTGATAGGTTCCGCGTGTGTTTTTAGGACTACTGATCACAATAGGGACAGTGTGCATAATGTGTTCGTTGAAGGTTCCCTGTATGAGGTGAACAAGTCGCCCATCAAGATTCGTGTTAAGGTAAGAATTTACAAATATTGTTTTTTTTTTATAAACTAAACTAATTAGTCATTGTGACACATGATTTGTGCATAGAAAAATTATGAGTGAAAGTTGAAAAAGGAATCAAAAGTAATTATTTGGACTTATGAAGCTACTTATTTTTCCCTTTAATATCAATTTGATAAAAGTGTTAATTAATATGAAATTGATACACGTACCCTCTAAACCACGCTACCACCACTGGGTGTATATAATATATTGTTAGAAATCGGAAGCGGTTAACGTTTTTAAAAAAAAAACAAGATAAAAATACATATCGTCCATATGTTCCTACAATATTCGGAAAGAGGTTCTACTTAATTGTAATAAGTGATAGTGATATCACGAGTTTCCTTCCGATAAGGACCGTTGCCTACAAGCAACTGCCCCCGTTTGACACAATTCCACTGTTTTTATAATTTTTTTCACGTCCATCTACCCTCTTTTACACGGGTGCGCTAACAATATTATAATCATAAATCACCCTAGAAACATCGCTATCATAATATATTTTCATAAAAGATCAAACTTTTAGTATAACAAGTCTCTACTAATAATGAATATAGGTATCAAAGATGACTCACTTGCCGGCTCTATCTCAATTGCATCGCGTTGGCTTCTTCACAGTTGTTCCGCCGTATGAGTAAACTTGAAATGTGTTTCGACGCATTCTTGCGCGAATTATGTATGGTATAAATGTCATTATAAAATATATATATTGTATACGATTTTTTTTTATTGGAAGCAAAGATTTTTTTTTTGTAAATTTTGCTTAACATGAGTTATTATAAGCAATATATTCAAAGATACCAGACATGGCGCAATGGCACTAGGTTAGGGTGTGACGGTAGATGCGACAGGCTGTGGTCTCCATTCCTATATCAGAAAACGAAATATTCAATATTTTCGTTTAGTTGCCGAAAAATAGCGCATCGTTGAGTACCGCCACTCAACACGCAGTGTCTTCAGAATTCGGGGGAAAACATATTTTTGAAAATGTTATGTGTGAAAAAAAAACATTAATGAATATGCCAAAATTGGTGATGCTCATAATATTAATACCAAGAATAGGCTTAATCTTAGTACACCTGTAACTTTTTTATGGGACAATGCGTACCCTTTTACTATAGGATCCAAGAAATCGTCGGAGAATTGTCTATATCACGATTATAAAAATTGTGAAAAGACGTTTGTGTGTTAAAGGTCCAAATTAATTATTTTAAAAATAATAACACGCCTTGGGAACGAAATGCTCGCTCCGGTCTGTTTCAAAGGTATCATTGTTAACAAATAATTAAATATGTAATATACTTACTTTAATCCTAATTTTAAGAAATGAATTCGATTGCATGTAATCGTGTACATGCATGTATGTCTAGTCTTCGATTACACATACATCCATGAGGACTTTCGAGGGGGAAGGCATGTGTGAAGGGGTTGATGATAGTTGACGAGGCGAAAGAGGTATGTAGAGACCATACAATTTGGCGCTCCATTCGCTCTGACTAACCTCACTAGGAATAAAGCGTGAAGCTAAGTTAATTTACTTATTTATGACCGTCTGTTTTCCTGCCCCCTGAATTTGGTGGCAAGTAGGGAATGGAAGTGTCTTAACACTTAATTCTCAGGTTCCATCTGCCTGTTCTGGATAACAAGAAAATTATTTTCTAAGGTGACAGACGGTGACAGCACTTGCAAGGATATAGTGAGCGTAACCCGCGCTGACATCCGTCTGCTGCAGCCGCCTTGGGCGGACGAGCTGGAGGACGCGTCGCAGGCGTCCCCTGCCCCCATGCAGCATATGCACTTGCACCATACATCTGTACCGGTGAGTGAAGTTAGTATACAAAAGTAAATGTACTTATATTAAATGGCATTTTTATGATGAAATTGGTCTTAATAATATATTAAAACTTAATATACTTACTTAACTTAATATAATAAAAAAATAAGTGTTTAACAATAAATAAATCACCAAGTTACAAATAAAGATCTTTGTTACAAAAGTAGGCAATAATAAAGTAAGCAATAATAATCGTTCATCACTTTTCATAAAAATTCGAAAATTGTGTTGATTAGTTGAACTAGTCGCTGTTCTTTGCTGTCTTACCAGAGCGAGTAAATGAAAAGAATTCATTTCCCCTAGTTGGAATTGAATCCACAGACAGACGATAAACCGTTGCACCTAAACCTTGCGTTCTAAACTGAATGAAACTGAATTCTTCTTGATAAAATCCGAACTTCTAACATAAAACTAAATTTTCCAGTATACAATCAGTGAACACTTCGCCACTTCGTCCCCGATGCCGGGAGTCGGTCAGGTGGCAGTGGGCGCCTTGTCGAATGGTTCCAGGTTCGACGATTACGGTGAAAGTGATGACGATTTGCACAGCGAAAATATCATGTTTCTGGGAGAGCCTTCTCATATTGGTACGTTTTTTTTAAGAAGCCTATAGTTCTTAATAGCTCTGTGAGTATACAGTAGCACACTGTTCTCTATTTTCCACTAGAATCTGTAACAATATTTTAAGTATCGGAAATCCTAAATCATGGATATATTTAAAAGTCTTGCGTTTTGGAAATAGAACTACTCATTGTCTCTCTGTGAGAAAACCTGAAGATATATGATATAGAAAACGTATTATTGAGGATTGGAATCAATCTAATTGAACTGAAAACATATATGTTTAATATTTCTGTCGGTTTGTCTGTTTCTCTGTGCGCTCTATGCGCAAAAACTCACAGCTTAGCCGATTTAAATACCATTTTGACTGTTGTATTTTGACTTTTTACATTTAGTGTTTTATTTTAATGGAATCTGTTCATAAATAAAAAGATATATCGAGTATTTTGTTCGAAGTCTACAATTATAACGCTATTAGTAAAATATATATAATAATAAAGTTTAACAAAAACATTATATATCATTATATGAAAACACTATACTTATGTACCTACATACAAAGATAAATTTAATAAAAATACTACTTATTACTGACTGGGGTATTGTATATTTTGATAACAGTAACTTATCACGCTGATATCAAAATCCATATGATTGATTAGAATAACACATCATTTTAGATGTTCGTTCTTTTCCTCATAAAGCAGTTGAGGCAGAGGGAATCTAGTGTGAGGCACTCCGTTCCTCATTTTAGGTCGAACTCTGAAGGCATTGCGAGTTGAGTGGCGGAATTCAACGCTTGTGCCCCTGCGCCTCGATTGGCCTTAAAGAAAAGAACATGTTACATTAAGATCTTTGATTTATTAGGATTATTACATATTTTAAAAGAAATTGCTTAACCGGATAAAACGCGTATATTTAGTACTATAGATTTCTGGAAGTCGACGTTTCGGGGACGATTAAGTTTATCTACTCGTGACCACAGCCTACTGTAAAGAGTTCTAAATAACTCTGGTCAATAAGTTTAATTTAAAATAGAATAACATGAATATTGTATGAATACTCATAGTCAACGTCAGTTTACAGTTTCATACAACTACAGAAATACATTTAAAGTATTTGAATACTATTATATGTATATAATTTTTGACTTATAAGATAAAAACATGGTTGATCGTAGTACTATACTCCAGATATGATATATTATCTTATATTGTTGTGACGCCGTAATAAGAATACATAGTGACAGATTTTTATTTTTTTTTCTTTATAATTTTTAGATTGTAGTAATAGCAAAAGAAGCAGTCTTCAAAGTCGGGGTAGCACTTCTAGTCTAATTGAAGGCAGCCTCACACCACGATCTCAAGCCCCTACTCCAAGGTGACCATATTAATTAAAAAAAACAAATTAAATCAGCATCACGCTATATCCCGCACAGGCACCCTGCTCTGGCAGCAGAGGCAGTGGGAACCTAGTTAAGACACTGTTCCCCACTATTCGCTGAATTCTAGAGTTATTGCTTGATGAGTGGCGGAACGCCGCGCTTTGCCTCTACATCAGAGCGAAGACATTAAAATATAAATAAATATTTCACTTCTTCGTGTGGGGATCGAACCCACAACCGCGCGTTTATAGTCACACTTTGTGCCCCTGCGATACGACTGGCCTCTGCCGATAACCCTTGTACTTACCCATTATTTGTATGTTTATTCCTAAAACAGATCACAAGCGACCACCCCACACAAATACAAAAAAGGCGACGTAGTGTCGACCCCAACCGGTATACGTAAGAAGTATAACGGTAAACAATGGCGGCGTCTATGTTCCAAAGACGGCTGCACTAAAGAGAGTCAAAGGAGAGGTTATTGTTCGAGACATTTGTCTTTGCGAAGTGTTGGCAGATCGTCTAACACTCCGTTGGCACAGCATGGGCAGCAGCAAAGGTATGAGTATGAGTGATATTTTCTTTTTTTAATTTCAAGCTGTTTTCTACGTTTACTACGGTCGGGTACTTAGTGTTAAAACATTCCTGTCTCCACTTTCTGGCGATTTTAATGAGGCATAGCTTTGCCTTATTTCGAGATGTCTTTTATTTAGAGAGTTCTAAATAAAAGTATTAATTAACAATCGGGAATAAATAATAAATAAAAATAGTGGTTATTGAATCCACATATATTTAAGTTTTTCTTTTTATTTAAAGATACCCCTAGTTGATTGCAAAAGAAATTGTTCTACTATAGAATCATTAAAACTAAAAGGTCAAGTACAGTTCTAAACAGCAAATTTCTTACTTTTTACAAAGTCATATATCTACGTATCGCCAATCAATTTTTCACCGTTGCAAATATTAACAGATTAGATTCAAAAATATTTTTAATGAATATTTTTTTATATATATATTATAATGCAAATTCCAACGCACATGTGTTTACTTACATATTCATTTATAGTTCAAAATTAATACCTCTTTGTTAACCATATTAATCATAATTCACTACCACAGGAGTAGCAGTAAATCCCTCTCATCCAACGGCACGGGCGTAGAAGGGGACGAGACTTCTCGCGAATCAGATACAACGCCGCCCAGCTACCGAGTTGCTGGTCGATTCGATCCTGATGAGACTGAGGCTGCTAATATGTTGGGTTAGTAAGATTGAATGTGGTGTTGATATTATTAATTATAATTTAGATTTATAGAGAGATGTGTAACAAAGTAGAATCAACTGAAACAAAGTAGAATCAACTCCTTTGGCCTTGAACAATAAATAAATTGTATTCTAATGATATATATTTGAGAAGGATGTTGAGTAGAGATGGAAGATACGATATGGATGTGGAAAAGCGTATTGCTGTCGGTAATTGGGTTAACAGAGCCTTAGTTGCATTAATGAGACGGCAAAACGTCAGCATAGCTGCACGTTTGGCCGTACACAATGCAGTGTTGGTACCGACGCTGTTATACGGCAGCGAAACGTGGGTATTACACAAGCAGAATGAACGAAATATAAATGCCGTGGAGATGCGATCTCTTCGTAGGATATGCGGAGTCAGCTTAGCTTATCGAATCTGCAATGAAGAGATACACAGAATGGCTTGTACTAGGATGTCACGGTGAGAATGAAGAAGAACGTGATCAGCTGGTTTGGGCACGTGGAACTAATGAGTGATAAAAGAATGGAAATAAAGATTTATGACGGTAAAGTGAGCGCTAAGAGAGGTAGGGTAAGACCTCGCTTGATTTTTGTAAACCCCGATACTGGAGGATGGTCACGTAAGCAGCATGATGCCCCCTGGAGGGGAGGAGATGTATGAAGAGGTTCATGACAGTGGACGTGGAGAAAGAGGTATACAGGGACCGTAGCGTTTGGCGCTCTGTTGTCTCTGATTACCGCGCTAGATTGATGTGTATAATGGTCTTGTTGGCGTGCGCAGTGTCGCTGGGCAGCTCGCGCTCGGGCAGCCCCGGCGCGTCTCCGCCGGGCGGGTCGCCGGTGCTGCGCGGCAACGTGTTCGTACCCATCTCGTCGCCGCAGCCGCCGCCGCGCCCGCACCACGCCGTCTACCACCACAACGTCATCAGGTATTTAGCACTATTAATCTGGCATTCCCTTCACCAATGTAGAGGTCCCAGAGGGTCCAAAACAAATTTCTTCGTATGGATTCCGGGTGCCCAAAATACGTACGCACCATCGACCGTTAAAGGAATTCTGTAAACACCTAACCAAGTGTTACTACGAGCGTGCAGGTTCCCACTCCAATCCACTCATTATCGAAGCGTGTAAGTACGCTCCTCACCCACGCCCGCTTTTTCCATGGCTTAACAGCGTCTTTCTAAATCCAGACGATCCAATTACAGTCGGAAACTCCCAATACATAGGCAGGATTCATTCCTTAGTCTCACGACACACTCTCCGACCGAAAGGCGAGGAGGCCAGTCCTATCGCACGGCACGTCCGCGCCTCGGCGCGACGGGGTCCAACGGTCCAACTCCGCCTTAATCAGCGTACGCAGGGCATTCCCCTGCGATCGCCAACCCTTCACGAGCGTCCATCAAAGCTCGTACTTTTTCTTCAGGGGCCAGCCACTGTCCTGTCCGTCTCCGCCCTGTGACGCTGTCAAGACCTGTCCAGGAGCTACAGCAACAAAGCCAAGTCGAACAAACAAAATCCGTTACTCAGAAAAGAAAAACTGTAAACCTCATAGGCTGTGAGTTCGATATCCACTTCAATATTTTATAATATATTCAATATTTTTATTCACTCGCTTTGATACCGTAAGCATAATGCGAAGTAAAAAAAAAGTTCCCAGATTCTCTCTGAGTAAACTATTATGTGTAGGATACAACGTGAATCTAATTAGAAATAGAAAAAAAGAGTGTGCCAAACGCACTTTTGCATATACTTAAGACATTAATGCTTGTAACGTCGCTTAGTCTTTGTGCAAATTGTCTATTAATATGGCAATATTTGCGTACTTTTCGATACGAGCTCATATACAAAACTATATGCATAATTGTATTCGATAATAAATAGTGACTACGCTCAAGTCTATTTCTGATACCTAATCAACATATATATATATATATATATATATATATATATATATATAT
>JBAIZZ010000138.1:155217-204801 GCA_037355905.1 Heliconius aoede
CTACAGCTGTTTTTACCTTAAGACTAACTTACGAAATGTCAACGTGTTTATGGACATAACTTCTGTAAAAGAATATTTTTTTAATTTAATAAGTAGTTATTACTTGTTACTAATAAGTTTTTATAAATAATTATGTAATGATTTCATTATATGGTACCCTTAAAACTAAGAATTCAATTTTCATTCCACAGAAGACGAATCAACCGTCGTCACGCCTCAACTGGAGTCTGAAGTGGTCAACGGTAACGGAATGCCGACCCCGCACTCGTTTGGTACGCCCCACACCACCACTAAACTAGTGGGGAACACTTTCTTTGGACCCGATTTTAATTTGGATAGTTTTCGAGGTAAGATTTAGACTTAAAAAAGAAGTTAAGGTTCCTTCCACTTTCCGTCGATTTACATTTAAATTTGACAATATATATTGCATAGTTACACACGCATTTTATTTTTTGCATGAAAAAAAATTACATTATATATATTTTTTACAAAACAGGAGATGAACTTCTCTGTAAAATTTGTGCGTTAAGTGGCGGTACTCAACGCCGCGATTTTTGTCTCAACACTAAAGCGAAATGAAATGAAAATATAAATGTTAATAAATATTTCATGTCCCCGAATGGTATGTGAACCCATAACCAGTCGCGTTTACATGTACATTCACAATAATAAAATATCTCACAAAATAATAAAATTCTCTATTTCCTAATTCCAGCCAACGAACCAACAGAAGAGATGTCGCCCCGCACGCCGTGCTCGTCCGCGAGCGTGGGCGCCTCCGCCCGCGGCGAGGCAGGCCACCGCCGCGTGCTGGAGCAGCGCCGGAACCTTGTCATGAAGCTGTTCCACGACCACGGCATGTTCCCCACCACGCAGGCCACTACGCACTTTCAGGTGGGTTTGGAAAATTTAGGAAGTCTAGTTTTTCTTAGCAATGATTCAAGATAATATGTTCTATCGTTTAATAATTATGTGTTTTTTTTGGATGTTTATTTACTTATTGGACATTTTTGTGTTAGGAGGTTTTTAGTTAACAACAATTTGTTTTTTTTTTGTTTAAGTTTCTTTTAATAACGTATCTTATGTAGAGATTATGTATGTATTAATACTGAATTGCTTCTACTAACATAAAATATTTCACATTGTAATAGAACAAATTAACCTTTTTGTCGATTTCATATTTAATTTACATTATAAAATTAATAATCCACAGGCGGCCCATACGGATATTTTCCCCACAAAAATGTCTCTACAGCTAAAGATACGTGAAGTACGGCAGAAGATAATGGCGCAGCAGTCAAGCCTCACGCCGCATTCCGAAGTCAATACACCTAACAGTTAGTATTTATAATTATATTATGAAAAGAACAGCGTTGATTTTTTTCCTGCATATAATAGTGTAAGAAGAGAGATCCTACAGTTAAAAACACTTGTTTCTCTACGCATGAAGTAACGGAAACAACAGAAATTTCATTTCATTCACACAGACACACGCCCCCCAAAAATGGGTATCGACACAAGATATCAACACAACAGCCTACTCCATCTTCCTATTTAATTTTGACTCTTTGATATTTCAGATGTAAACTCTCCTATAGTATCTGCAGCCCTGCAACCGACGTCTACGGCCAGTTAGCGATGCGGGTACACAATCTCCATTGTGGTGCGAGAGTGAAATGGCAGATTTTATGTTGATTGTGATGTTTTCAACAGGAAACGTGTTTAGAAAACGCATCAAAATATTGACGATTTTTTTTGGATTTCTTGTATTTCAAAAAAGAAAATTAACATTTCAATAATTTATATATAATTAATATTTATATAATATTTAGAATAATGAACGCGCAGAAATTAATAAATAATTAGTATACTGTTGTAAATCTATTAATGTAATAAAATAGATGAATTTGTTGATAACAAAAATGCAATTTTCTAAACATGCTTAAAACTAGCCATCTCGTCATAACTAAATACGCAATGGAGAAATAATATATAATATACGATATAGTTATTAATGCCTTGTTGCATTTAATAGCGTTGTGAATTGCAATTCGTTTAATTATAAGAAAATAAAAGAAAAAAAAAATATATAAAAAATTGTTTGACCGTAAGAGTGTGTTGAATGTGGGTTTATTCATCAATCGTGGTAAATGATATAATATTGGAAACTGTTTGATGTGAACTTAGTAGTTTGCGGTTTTATATTACAATATTAAAATATAAATAAGACAAAACAAGTTATAAATTACGTTACAAAAATTGTCATTAAATGTGACAAGGGTGAGAAGGGGCTTAATATTTCGTGACAACAACACGTTTAATAATAATAATATCCAAATATTATAAAACTTGCTAATTTAACAATTTCTAAATTTTCAATTGTTAAATATTTTCCGTTTTATTAGCAAGGGGGTGATAATAAAATTGAAGAATAATAAAAAAAAAACTCATGTGACGTAATTTATGTACGACTCTTTTAGACATTATTTGACATTTTCTTGTAATAATCAATTATAAAGCGTATTTTGTATTGTCGAATATGCTTTTTCAATTATGATTAAATTAAAGTACTTTTTTAGTATGTTATTATTTTTTGCGTTAAGTATATTGTGTATTAATCGGTTTTATTTTAGATACTTTGAAATGCTTTTTTTTTCAACAAAAAAAAAAAATTTTAAAATTTAAGTGTTAAGTTGCGTTCGTCAATTGATTGACATTATTTGCTTTAAAATTATTTGCGATGTATGTTTTATTTGTCCTCAGTTTTTTTTACATATATAAATAAAATATCCTCAGTGTGAGTAGAAGAAATTATCTGTTTCTGTGTCGATTCCCACTCGGGGGAAGGAATTGATTTCACTTCCTCGCTCTTGTAAAAAGTCAGTGCAGCGTTGAGTTCCACTACTCACTACGCTACGTAGTCTTGATATGTGGGCGATACGTGGGAAATGGAGTGTCTCACTATTGGTTCCCCCTATCTTTCTATCTATCTATAGCATACAGCGTGAAGTTGGAATTAATAAACAAATTATTCATTATTTAAATGATAATTTCAAAGATATACTCTTAGGACAAACAAAACCAAGTGTCAGTCGTGTATAAATTGTAGATCATTGTTAATTCAGTATAGTAGCACATTATTCATATGAGCACGATCTCAGTACATTTAATTGTATGTAATTTTTTTATAGTGGAATATAAGACTTTTTTAAGTATATCTAAACTATAATATATTTTTTTCTCTTTCGATACGCTCGCGTTTGTAGTAGTCCGCTTTTAAGGAGTTGTTGTAAATTGTAGACCGTCGTGGCGCAATGGGACAATAAGATTGTTGTATGCTATGATTGAGGGTTCGATTCTCACTCGAGAGAACGATTATATTTAATTTATTTTCATTTCTTCGCTTTGGTACAATAATCGCGACATTGAGTTCCGTCATACATCACGTGATGTCTTATAATTTGTGCGTGGCGTGGGGAACCAAGTGTCTCAACACGCAAGTCCCCTTTGCTTTCCCTCTAAGCGGGATACAGCGTGAAAATGCTTTTTTATATATTGTAGACATTTTTTACTTGCATTTACAGTTGATTAGAAGTTTAAGACGGGGCTTGCAATACAGTTTTATTATTCAAAATTAAAGCAATATAGTAAATGTGGGCTTAGCGGCCGTTTTGGTCATTTTGGTGCAACATATTAATTATTTTTTTAGTCAATAAATTGTATCGTTTTATATTTATGTTGTGATGTTGGTCTTCCACGTGTTTTGAAAAAAATGAACTTTTTTTTATTATAAAATAACTACTTATTTAAATATATGAATATGTATGTTGTACGTTGTACAGTGATTTTAGTTAAGCGATTTTGATTTTGTTTTGATGCCATGTTATAATGAAAAATAAAATGTTGGTTAGTAAATTCGAATCTTTGACCACTGTAACCGGATTTTGTGTAATATCGCATTTTAAAATATGATATTTTCACAGATATTTCGCAAATATCAGGTTTATTTCACAGATATCGGTCTCACGGATATCAGCTCAAATCATTAACGACATTAGATAAATAAATCATATTTATACATTAACAATCTCACTGTAAATATTAGTTATTTCGATTTAGGTGTAAGCGTTCCTGGCTCTCAAAGTAATTAGGTTTATTATATTGTTTTTTAAATTTTTTATTTAGAGAATGATTCTTTTTAGATGAAAATAATACAATTTGTATTGTTAACGTGGAAACGACGCAAATATATTAAAATTTGGGCCTTGTGGACAGCGCGAGGCTTGTGGGTTCGATTCCTACTGGGGTCAATTACTTTCGTTTCATCGCTCTGAAAAAACAAAGCGCAGCCTTGAGTCACCACTCAATATTTCTTATCATTATGTTCCCTTATTGTGTGCCTACACTGCTGTATGCGGGATACAACGTTAAAAAGAAAATTGTATTTATAATTGATCTCTTTGGCGTTAAGTAATTACTTTAGGAGTCCGGAAGTAAAGAGAATTTATTAAAATATATAATGTAAAAGATATTTTCGCACTGTTAAATCTATCTTTAATAGCTTAGTTCTATATATTAAGGTGATCGCGAGAAGTTCAGAAATTTTTATACATGAAATTCTGGATTTTCTCGAATCTCTAACAGTGTAGTCAATTGAACATTGTTGTCTTTGAATGGATCATACATACAATTGTTACCAGTTTCACGTATATCACGCACTTTACAATTTTTCTATTTCAATCCATTAGTATATATGGATGTGTGAAAACAAAACTACATTGTTTGTTGTATTAATTAGGTACTCTCATTCTTTATACTAATAATATAATTCTTTATACTCTATATCTTATGTATTATGATATATAATATACAACAGAAACAAATTTGAATATTTGCTTAACAATAGTAAGAAATGACTAAAACTATGTTCTGCAATAACATTCTTTATATAATTACAAAGGATAGGCCAGTTTCTTTTGCGATGTTTTTAAATATTATACATTTAGTTATATGTATAATTCATCTCGTATTCTAATTCTGTAATAGTAAAACTTCAATAATTAGTTTAGATGTTGTTTCTTAATATTATTAAGTGTGTAATATCACAGTACATTTTATATAATTGAATGGATTTTTAATTTTATGTATGACTTGTTATAGAAAATAGAATTCAGCATAATAGCATAATGATCAGCCAGTTACAATTTTTATAGACATGATTTTTTTATATTTATTTAATTTCGTGTGCAAAAGTAATGGGTACAATCTCTAACATATGTCCCCGTTTAAATAATTGAAAAGTATGTACCAGAACTATAATATTTATGTATATTTATTTTTAGCTGAGATAAATGGCTTGACTTGACCTGTATATTTTCGTTTTCCATTTTATAAGTAAAACTATTATAAGAGATAGTCGTTTATTTCTCCATGGATTATTCCTATCAATTTATGTATTTCTTTATACAATCGACATGGCCGACTTTACGAGCGAACTTAGTATGTACATCGAACGACTTAATGAGAGATTATCTAAATTTAAACAATTTGGTTGAAGGTTTTTGACATTTTTTAAAGTATTGTTCCACACCAAGTAACGTAAAGAATATTTTGTTCACAATTTCATTGGTGTGTTGTTCGACCCCTTATATATTTTTATATAACTCAGTTGATGCAAAATTACTATTGGAGAACTATTTTTGAAATAAAAATCTTGAAATTTAAAAGCAATTTGAATTCTACATCGAATTATATTTGAACTCCCACAATAAAAGAATGCAAGAATTTTGTTTTGTTTTTATTGTCTTTATATTTTAGTGAATAATCTTCTGGAAAGCTCTTGCTATAGTAGAATTTTACAGTAGAAAATAATAGTATAAATTCACACGCAATTTTGGAACTATATCATATTTTAAAAAAGTATAGTAAATTATTAATTTTACATTAAACATTAAAAATTTTTCAATTATATTATACATTCATTTTAACTTCTTTACAATAATTTATTTTTAATGTGCATGAATGTTCCTTTTGGGGTTTCTTTTAGTGTTGCTGATTATTGTTTATAATTATATTTTTTTTAAATAAATAAATATTAAATTATTAATATTATTTTTGAGTTAAATTTTAATGGCAACGCTGTTTTGTGAGAATGTTTGCTTTAATAATGTCAATATTTTTTTATGTTGAGTTGGTATGATTTAGTTTTGATGATTATGTGAAAGTTTAAGGAATGACTTATGGAGTGTAATAACAAATATGAAATAACTGCGTATTACTAGTGCCTTATTGACTTTCAGAACTTGGCCCTCGAATGAATTGATTGGAAATTATCTTATCGCTTTTATATTTTACTATAAACATAAATGGCACCTAATTTTTTATATATATGTCAGATACAAATCGATAGTCCCTAAGTAAAGAGCCAAATGTAAAAAATCGCGAATGTTTTCGTTTTTTTGAACTACTAAGGCAGGTAGTTTAATGAGATTCAAATTTTCAAAACAATCGTTTTTATATGTTTTTTGAATGTGTGTGTGTGTAATCAAAAACTACCTTCATTAGTTCAAAACTAATAAAAGATTATTGCAATTTGTTACTTTCGATACTTTACTATGGGATCTTTGTAATATTTTTCATTGCTACAATAGTATTAGAGCGTGTAAAACATATCTGGGCATTGTCAGTCAATAAATATCGCGTCACGAGCAGGTCTGACCGAGTCGGCCTGAGTTTACTTTGTTACACGTTATAATGTTGAAGTAAGTAATATTAACAATTATTTCAAAATGACATTTTTTATGCAGCATTTCATATTCGTTGTTTCTTTTAAATGAGCCATTAGTCTTAATTGTTTCATCAAAATGTCACACATGTAAATATCTTGTTTAGACGGTTTGTTTAGATTTAAGTGTTCTATTTTACTAGATTGAATTAGACAAAAGGACCTTGAACCTGATGCAGTAATCATTTGATGTAAGGTTTTTTTTTAATGTCTATGAATCCAACTAATGGACCAATAAATAGAAATTTAGTGACCATAAAAAAAAATGGAAATATAATATTTGTGGGCAAGTATAGACATAGCTCGATTTTTGTGGTGAATCGATTGACTTGAAGCACAATATAGAAGAAAATAAGATATCTGATGGGCCTAATTTTTATCCACCATCCAGCTATGTTTATGTATGCTAGCAGCAGGCAACCAACCCAAAGCAATGTGGACAGGTTGTTCAACCATATTGGATCATTGTATGAACTTATGTTAAAACATAAAACACTCAAAAACATTTTTGTACTTTATTTACAACCTTTGCGTTAAATTCATTGGGACTATTATTAATACTTGTTAATTTTGCTAATATTGTAGACAGCTCACATGATTAATATATATATATTTCAAATGCTGAAGTCAAAAAATGAAAAGGAAAAACAAAATAAACCTAATATATTCAAAGTATATGAAAAAAAAAATCTTGTTTTCTTTATTAAGTATGGAATAGCACTTTAAAAATGTTGAAAATAAATAAAATTTCTTTATATTACATAAATAAAAACACCAAAGTAAGAATTAAGAGCACTATGTACATAAGTACTAATTTTTTAGTTCTGCTATTAATTAGTGTGGCTATATGTTACTCTATTTTTAATTAAATTCTGGAAAAAATATTCCTCCATGTGGGATGTGAACTTAACATTAGGTTGCTTAAACACTACATTGTTTCTAAATTTTATTTAGATAGAATCCATTTATATTTAGTGTTACACTAGATATTTTTTGAATCTTCACTATTAGAGTCAACTGCATTTATTAAGAGGTCTGGTTTCTCTTCCTCCAATAATGATAATCCAGCTTGAAGCTCTATATCATCACCAGGGTCACTGATTATAAGATATTTTAATGTTTGCATTCTAGCAATAGCGTGTAGGCCACCAACACATAAATTGCAACCTGCGATATCCAAGTACTCTAGATTATCACCAGTCAACGCTGCTATTCTATCTAAGCACCATACATCAATATATTTGTTATTTCTCAAAGAAAGCCATTTCAAGTATTTTAGGTTAGAGAGATTTTGAATCCCTTCATATCTGATTCCATTGTGGTGAAAGTTTGTACAATTTATAGCTTCGACTTGGTATCCATCTACAAAATGGCCTGGTAGATCTAATGTTGTAATATCACCAGCAATCCATTCACTTTTACCTCTTAACCTTAAAATTAGAGAAAATATATGTTTTATTTATGTAAAAGAAATATCTTCCTTCAAATATATTTATACAAATTTAAACAATATATTTTTTTTATTTTAAAAGAAAAAAGAAAATACAACAAACCTGACAGGTGCTTGACGGAATGTGAAAAAGTGAACTGCTGCCAGATTGGATCCCAAAGCTGCTACTCTTTCAGGCAAATATTTCTGATTTTCTATTTCTTGGACAACTTTCATCTCTGCCCACCATTCTCTTACATCTTGAAATGTTAAATTAGGAATTTTTTGCATGCCATTCAAAATATGCATACTAGGGCTTTTCTCAACAAAGATAGATAGTTTGGTGTTCCATTCACCATCGCGTTTATTCCAAGGTTTCCTCCATTCAGGATATTCTTTGCCGTACACTTTGCGAGGTTGTGGACCTGCCTCATCTCGTTCGTAAATAGACTTATACTCACAGTATTTTCGTGTGTTTAAATATAAAGATCGACTTATATTATTAGGTTTTAAATTAGATAAATTATTATTTAGAATATAGCACGATTTTACACACTTCATATTAGTGGTCCAAGTGACATAAATTGTATTTTATTTTGCTGTAGAAATGGTGATCGGGAAACTTGAATTTAGTGTGACATTGACAGCTGTAAATTTGATATATTGTCGAAGAGGTGCTTGGGTGAACGCTACTAATTCTTTAAATATTTTCTTTTTCAGATTATTGAAAATTATTTAGTATCTTACATTAGATAATGAATGACAGAAAAAGATTATAATTTAATTAAATTATTATCGTAATTTTTTCAATATATTTTTTTTCAATATAATTAATTTAATTTCTCTCTCAGTTCAATATTACAGTTGTACCATTCTGGGGCAGCAGAGGACGATAGGCAGTAAAGATATAAATGATTGTAATTTAGAAATAAATAAAGATAATTGATATTAAAAATATTTATTTTTCTATAATTACATAATTCAATAATCATCACATTAAACTTTATAATAAAATATTATTTATTGGTCATATTTACTATATCTTAAACAACATAAATCATTTAAAAGAACAGCTAAGAAGGTAATCTCTTCTACATCTAGCCTTCAGACTTGAGTAACATACGTAAGTACACGTAGCTACCAGAATTAGCATATAATTCTGACGCTACCCGGGATGGCGTTGGACAGTTTCTCGTTAATTTCGTTCTTAAAAGGAGCGAGGAACATTACGGACGACAGACGATCCAAACAACGTTAAATCAAGATTGGATTGTGAATGTGGGAGCTTAATTGAGATGTTAATTCGATTGAGCCCGAGGGAACCCGGGGTCCTGTCGTTTGGAGTAATAACTTAAGTCTTAACGCAATATATTTGGCTCATCCCCAGTGACAGTAAATTTGATTGTGATGATTCCACTGCCAAATTAGTTTGTGGGGCAACTTGTTATAAACAAGTTGCTTGTAGGTATTCTGTAGCGGGGAATGGAACTTGTGAAAAGTTCTATCAATTTTTGCTCATCTATTTCATTTATTTATTAAATAATGAAAACATACTAATAAGCACAGAAATTAATATAGTCAACCATAAAGCCGTAAAGAATTGGCAATGTGGACTTAGATATATCAATTCAGCTTCACGCTGCATCTCACACACAGCAGGGTAGGCAGAGGGAACCTACCCTGCTATGTGAGGGATATAGCGCGAAGCTAAGAAAAAAATAATGTTATAGTATATTAGCATTAAAATTGAATAGTGATGACCAGTGGGTCATCACTATTCAATAAGATCAATCACCCACAGTGGTGGGTGATTGATCTTATCGGTTTATACATCACTAAATACTAATAAAAATAAAATCAGTTTCACGAACATAGCACAGAAGGCAGAGGGAACCTTGTGAACCTATCACAACCTAGGAAAACCTACCACTCTCCGTTTCCTATTATCCGCTTATTCAGAAGGCAATGCCTGTTGAGAACCCACAACCTGTCGCGTTTACAGTCAAATTTTCTACCACTACGCCATGACTGGCTTCACTAAATAATAATTACTGAATCCACGATCTCTACGATCTCAACAGCAGTATGCAGCATATCACGCGGAAGTATTACCATCAGATCTTGGACGACCGCCAGCTCCGTAACACATCACGGGACATTCTTCCACTCAATTAATGATAATTCAATGGCTGCTCGATCTTGGCAGAGACCTTTGGATTTGATTTATTTTGGTCAAGTTAGTAGTTTGATTTCCTTAGTTAAATATGTTTCTATATTTATGTTGATATTATGTGTTTTCGTATAGTAATAATATATAACATGCTGTTTTGTTTTAACCGAATTTGATGATTCTTAAGGATACAAACTTCAAAGCTATTTAATATATTACTACGAGTGCCGAGTGAATTTTATTTAGAGCTTTTATTATACATTACATTCGTTTTTAAGTTATGACGAATGTAATAAAATAAAGATTGTCACTATACTTGATAATTGTTCGAAATCAATAAGAAAATTTACACAAACAAGTAGACTATAACGAATAATACAAATCGCAGCGTTGAGTTCCACCACTAAATACATAATATGTGACATATGTGACATGGAGCCATAATAATGACCAGGCGGAGTAAGGAGTAAGGCAGCTTAGTCAGAAAGCCATTGTGAATTTTAGTTAAAGCAAAAGTTAAAACAATAAGCCTTTTTTGTTACAAGAGCGGAGAAATGAAATTATTAAATATTTCATTTTCCTTATTAGTGAGAATCGAACTTATAATCTGTCTTATAATTCGAACTTATAATTTTTAATTTTTGAGTCGAACTTATAATTTTTTTTTACTTAATTCAATCATGCAATTAGTTCGCCAGCAGGCAAACACAAATGGAAATAAGTGACCTTTTATCTGTAACTTTTCAAGGAGTTAGTCACATTAATCTCTTCTCCAGAGGACAGTCAAGTTCGAGCGGCAATTTCAAAACAATTTCTGTTAAAGATTTCCCAACAGACGCACAAAGCCGCTCTAGAAAATAGCTCATATAACGTATGAAAATTCAATTTCAAAAGAATTGCATGTAGTTCACGAATTTCAATATTAAGTTCTCCGTTTGTTGATCATTTTTCAAACATTCATACAAATATGTTTCATATTTAAATTGTAGCCGGAGTTTAAAATTGAAAATCTCTCCGCCTTTGATACGCGACTTTACATAACGAGTGTTTATTGTACAAAAACAAAAATATTTATACCGGTATTTCTATAAAATGGAATTACCCTCTGACAAAAATATATAAAAAAAATATTTTGTTGCCCTCAAGAAGACTAAAAGACTAAAAGAAAAAGATGGATTCTTGGTAAATAAATAATTGTAAATATAAATCATTTTTTTCATAAATAAGACCATGAGCGTAGGAAGGGATCCCCTGGCTGGGTGGTTTGTGTCCACCCCAAAAAGAGTTTCTGTCTAAACCAAAATTTTAAATTATAAATAAATTGCCCTAAAAAAAAGTTTACACGAACATATCAGTTTATAGCTTTATTAATATTTTATTTGTATGATTTTCTAGTCATAAGTGTAAGTATATACTAATAAAAGTACTTATATAATCTAATAAATCTTTATTTATTTAGGTAATCACAAGGACATAAAAATGTTATTATTGTCAATTCTACAGGAAGCTGCCATTGCTTCAAAAGGAAATTCTTATCATAGTCCGACGTTGGCTTGATTCTAACTAAAGACAGTAAATATTACAGATTTACTTGATAAATTAATACATAAATACTATAAACATATAATATGTGTACATACACATTTTTAAGCCTGATTTAAGGATGATATAGTAAAGAAAACACGAATGAAATGAAGCAGTAAATTTTGTAGAACATTATGAACTGATGGAGGTGTGATGATGGATGGACTGGTTCAAGCACTTAGACCCGTTTTTATTATATTAACTACTCTCAAGTCTGAGATCGATTCCGTTTCCATTCATAAATTACATATCTATGAATAAAAACGACATCTCAAGATCGATTTTAGACTTGAGAGCGATTTATAGGTACGGGCTTAAAATAAACAAACGCCATGTTGGTCATAAAAAAAAACTTAATGCTTAGCCTCTATATTGTCTCTATTACCACAAAAAGTCTCTTAACATGAGTAGAAAATAAAAGGGATGGATGAATTTGAACAACTACCATACATATGACGTGCGTTAAATATAGATGAAAAAAACCAATTAATAAACAATATATATATATATATATATATATATATATATATATATATACTCGATACTCATCACAATAAAATTTCCTGCGACTCGGTGAGTTCTCAATGTTGAATCGGTACGGTCATTATTTTCATTGCAATTGTTGCAATAACGTTCAATGGCCTATAAACCTGTTTAAGCACACCCCCCATTACCAGATCCATTTTATTGAAAAAGTTCGCGTGTATCCGTGGCGTAATGCTGAGGATACATTAATGTAATTTGATATACTCCGTTTGTGCTAAGTGTGCTAAGTGTGGTAAGTGTCTAATTTGGTGTTATTTAGTTAATGCGTTGTATAACTATTGTTATAGCGAAACTATTGCGGGTATATTTAGTTTTTCTTTTGTACATTTGGTTTGGGTAGAAAGAATTTACTTATAAATCATTAATGGACAACGTGTAATAATAATGAACAATTACACTACGGAAGATTTCATTGAAATAAATATGATTTATTTATATCTCTATATACAATAAATATATAACAATAATGAAAACAAATGTACTTGTCGCGACCTCATCTCTTAAGCAGCCATGTCTGCTAGATATGACATAAGCAATAGATAATAAATTATGAAAATAGTTAAAAATAAATATATTAATAAATGAAAATAATAATGACTATGATGTGAATGGCCGTCGCGGTGCAGCGGCACAAGGGTGTTATTGTAACGCGACGGTTGTGGGTTCGATTCCCAGTCGAGGAAGTGAAATATTTATTTACATTTATATTTCTATTTCGTCGGTATCGCGGCAAACTGCGACATTGACTTCTGCCACTCAACACGCAATGCTTCCAGAATTCCGCAGAAAGTGGGAAACGGAGTGTCTTAACATTAGGTTCCGTCTGTCTAGCCTGTACTGTGTGTGGGATACAGCGTGAAGTGACATTTAATAAAGTCTCTTTAGGAGGTAACTATAGTAAAAAAAACCGCCTGCACCTTTCTTTTTTTTTAAAATCCGTATCCTGAATTAAGTATCTTCTAGATTTTAATTCTAGAAAATATAGAATAAACTAGAAAGTTGTTGGTTGCACAATTTTGTTTGAATTGTACAAACTCGGACGACTTGGCGGGTAACGTCTAAGTTTGACGATTACAATCTAAAGGAACTGGAGCTGAAGAACTGGAAACAAGTATACAAAAAGGCGAAGCGAAAACGAATCGGGGAAATAAGATGAGCGAATTTACTTAGTAAGATTTTCAAGGGACAGTGTAAATTGTCATAAAATCTACTTCTCCTATTCTTATTCTATAAAGTTTGAAAGTTTCATGGGACTGTCTGAAGGCTTTATTTATTAAGAAACGTACTTGATACAAGAATCAGTAAATACATACATTTACCTTTATATAGGTTTATTAATTTATTTATTATTTATTAATTTATTTATTAAGGTATTTACCAAGGTGCCTGAAGTTTTTACTTACTAACTATATCCGGAAAATAGTTGCAGAGAAAAAGAGAGAAGAGAATATTTTGATATTGTAAAGCATTCCTAGAATTAAATGAATTGTCTAATGAGCTTCGGTCTTAAAACTTTCACTAGGCGTAGAAGAAATATGTCACTAGTATTGTTTTTACTTCCCATCTTAAGCTACGTTTGTATAAATATGTAAAATTTCTGAATTTCTTGAACATAAATATTAAAACACTTTTTCAAATACATCAAGGATTATGATAAATAGTATTATTATTATTATTATAGATTTTTGTATACCTCTTCAACTTAAATAAGTTAAGTTAAAAATAAGTTTATAAGATGTAACCTGACCTTTATATTAACGTAACATCAGGTAAGTGGATAAATAAAGACATTTACTTTAAGCTCCGCACGCGCTGTAATAGTGCAGGACTGGAACTTTTTAAACTGATCATAAACCCGTGTTTATAGTTGGCCTACAGCGGAAACCAAGCTAATTGCCGTGAGCTTTTATTATATTTGTATTATTGAAATAGTTCTTATTAGGTTGTATTTTTTTTTATTTACTCTAGAGGCATTAAAGCACCAAATGTGTAGAATAAATTTGTTCACATACTTTTGATTTATTCCATCCTCCACCTAAGCTTAAAAGCTGTTAAATTCAAACTCTAAATTTGACTTGGCTATTTTTTACCAAACTGTATATAATACAATCTAATAATGCGGTACAGGCTGGAAGCACCACTAACTTGCAAATATAATCAACGTAATTGTACGTAGAAAGATGCCAAGTGAAATTTAAAGCTTGCATTTTATACCGAGTAAACAAAGAACTCGTCATCCATTCCTTTATGTCGTTAATTTGGCTCTCATATCACTATTATGTTTTCAATGGGATTCACATATCTAGATTTTAAAAAATACATTGAACATTTACTAGATTTTTTTTTTATGGGAGAGGACAAGGCAAACGAGCGTTCGGGTCACGTGATGGTAAGTGATCGCCGCCGCCCACGACTCCATGCAACACCAGAGGAGCCACAGGTGCGTTGCCAGCCTTTAAGGTGGAGATGAAGGGCACCGGGGCCCGGCATTACCTAATGCGAAACGCAGTGGCAAAAGCCACTACTTCACGCCGGTTTAAATGCCGGGGGTGGTATTAAATCCGGTTGAGTCTGCCCATGCGTGTTGCCATTACTGGCGACGTGACTCTACCACACGTACTTTAGTCGCCTCTTACGACACCGACAGTACCAGGGTGATCCTATTCTAAGCCGGGACCACACGGCTAAATATAGATATTGTTAGAAATGGACAAAATGGCAATATAGTTTTATTCAGGCTTCTGTAACCTAATTATTTAAAACTAAATGTAAGATTGTATGCAATGACAGAAGTAAATAATATAATAGTAATTTCTAGAAAATTTCAGTCTCTAAAGCTAAGAAAAAATGCTAACATTTTTAACGTTTTTACGTAAAATAAGTTGTCCGCGAGAATGCTCACTGAATACTTCAGCTGAATAGCAATGAGCTCTTGCCCCTTGTACGTATTTATTATCTGCAACTTTACGTACCTCTGACCTAAAGGTCTATGGATGCTGTTTATTTATATTATAAGATATTTAAAAAGATGTATATTGCGATGGTGTGGTTACGTAGTCCAGGTAAATTAGACGATATCTTTAGCCTTAACACGTTGTATCCCGCACGTAGCCAGAGCATCCATGTAAGGATGTGACCGAAAACTAGTTGAATTTATATCCCATTTTTCAATTCAAGAACCACAGCATACCACACCTCCTTTCTGCATGAAAATCCGTAATTCGGTACTTGACATTGTCCATAGAACAATTAGTATGCTGTACAGCCGGTGCCAATACAGCCAGCGCCCGGGACACTCTAATGCCCACATTCGGTGACAAACACAATCATTTGTTATTGTTAATTATTAATCCCCAAATGAATAATAGTCGAAGCGTGCCGTTTCTAATTGGAGAATTATTTAGATGATTTATGGAAGTGCGACCGGGTTTGTTGTAAATTTGAATGATATTACCACTGTCTAATAAATAACCTGTGCCTCTTACCGGAGTAGGTAAGAGCTCGTGCTGCTGTACTGTGGGAGTCGTACAACACTTGTCCTTGTCTGGGCTGATGTACGGCTGCAGTTTTATTGTTGCCACAGATGGAGATATTTTATGTCATAACTTTAACTGTTGTATACTATCTAAAGGTTTTGGGTTTCCTTAAACAATCAAATTTTGAATGTTTTATTATTTTTTAAATAAAAAAAATGTATAAAACTGAATTAAAAAAGGTTAACCATAATATTAAGATATATAATAAAACAAATATAAAAAAATAAATATTAATAAATAAATTTATAAAAACTTAATTAATGTGTTAAAATAAACCTGCGAAATGATCCTAGTATTTTTCATATATATTATATATTTTTCATGTAAAGTTTTCTAGGGAACTCTTTGACCTGGTACTCCTTAGCCCACTGATATATATAATATGGACTGGCCTCTTATGTCCGAACTTATAAAACTTAGAATTAAAATATAATTTAGTTAAAAACCTTTTTTGTAATGAAATTAAAATTGTCGTTTACCATCCTCTACATACGCGAGCTGTCTCTAAAGCAGTTGACCCACGAGTACCGAGAATAATATATGATCCCCCATTGAATTTATGTAATGTTATCAAAAATGAAAAACTAATCTGAAACATTCTAAAGTGAATATATTTTTTAGCTACATGCTATATCCCGCACACAGCAGGGTAGGCAGAGGGAACATAGTGTTGGGACACTCCGTTCCTCACTTTCCGCCGAATTCTAGAGACATTGCGTGTTGAGTGGCGGAACTCAACGCCGCGCTTTTGCCTCGATACCAGAGCGAAGAAACAGAAATATAAATTTGGTAATGAAAATATTAAATAATTCATTCCCCCGTGTAGGAATCGTATCCACAACACAGTCCTCGCACAGTCGCCCTTGGCTTCGACGACCACAATTACATTTAAAAAATATAGAGAAAAATAATTTTAACTAAGAAATTATTTTTAATATATTATATATTTTTGTAAATAAATTCCACTATGAAGTTAAAAACTGTAAAAGCATTTACTTTTCACTTAGAGGTCTGTTTATTTTTTTCGTAAAGTAAATAGTTTTCAGTTGTACGAAAAGTCACAAAAGGTGAAAAGTTGAGAAAGGTTAGGGATTAGGATAGTGGCACAATAAGCTTATTATAATTTATATTATCAGTTCTTTTTGTTTTTTTAATTGATTCTGTTTATGATCTAATCTAGCTAGCTCGAAGCAATCTGACTGTAAAATTATGTGATTGTTGTATTTTTATCATAGTAATATTAAGTTATCAGCTTGACGCTGGACGCTGTGTCCCACACACAGCAGGGTAGGCAGAGGGAACCTAGCGTTCCCCACTTTCTTCCGAATTTTGGAGTATTAATATTAATTGACTTAGTCAAATGAAATAAAACAACAAACTAATGAAATTAAAAGGATAAAAATACAAATTTTAATCTTTTAAGGTATAATTTAAAATTTTAATAAGTTATATAATATATTTCATTGCTAATCAATGAAAATTGTAGAACTTTAATCAAATAAGTGAATGATAGAAAATAGTAAAATATTTGTAACGTATACAATCACCTCAATATGTAAAGGTTAGTTTAGGTACATCTAACAATACGTCGAGTCACATTCGCTGTAAGATGTCGTCCGACGCGTAAACTACTTACCGAGTACATTTCTGATTTAACGTGTGATATACACTACGCGTAATGGGCTGGGATCTTGAAGCTTTAATTTAAAATCCACTTAACAATGCAAAGAAGATTACTATAGGATTTTTATTATAGTAAAAGAATATAGTGTTTTATCTTTTTATACATACATATACATTTAGCATATTTTATATATTATGTAGTGCTCAGACACACAACATAAAATAGTATTTAAATACAGAATTACAATATTGCGTTTTACTGCAAACGTGAAAGGAAGTGAGTTCAATTCCCACTCAAGAAAATTACTTAACTTAGCTTCACGCTTTATCCCTAGCGGGGTAGTCAGAGAAAACGGAGCACCAAACACCTCGGTCTCTACATACTTCTATCGCCTCGTCCACTGTCATCAACTTCTTCATACATGCCCTCCGGCGGGTCCTAACGTTTTTTACGTGACCTTACCTCCAATATCTTTGATACTGTGTTTTTGAGGGTCAACTGAGATCTTGAGATCCTCTGATCCTCTGAAGACATCGCATCTGCACTGAATTCATCTTTCTTTCATACTTTTATTGTAATACCCAAGTTTCGTTGGCGTATAATAACGTCGGTATCAACATTGCAATACGCCTTTCCACATCTATCTAGTATCTTCTAATTAGAACTCCAGTGTGGAGAGCTGAGTGGATTAACCGTTCTCTTCCTCTGCATATCCTGCTAGACGTGGGATACAGCGTGAAGCTGAAAAAAAAAACTGCAAGGTAATAAAATATAAATACTACTGAAGGTAATAAAATATAAATAGGTAATAATAAAATAAACATACAATAATAACCCAATGTTACATTGCGGTGCAACTACCCCAAAAATATTATATTTCTGCGTGGAGTTTTGAGTTCAGAGTCAGCGGGTCAGTTGTCAGCGGTCGGTCTTTTGACGTCACTGCACAGTGGACACCCTTTGATGTTAAATTCAGGTGTAATAACTACTAATACTGTACTGACCTCTGACGGGGCGCTGTTACAATGATAGCGGTTACGTAGGATTATAGATAATTATAATTTGGTCTATTTTCAGATTTTGTGAACACAAACATATTAATTATTGGTTAATGCTGTCGTTGTAGATTAATTGGTAAATATAAATTACTTATATATGGTCAAGCGGTGGCGCATGACTGTGATTGTGACACAATGGTTTTTGGTTCAATTTCTATACGAGGAAATACATAAAGTTCCACCAGTGAACTTTGTTCTTTGTCTGTCGCTTACTCAGTAACGATCAGTTTTTTTATTTAATTCAGTGGAAGTTGGGGAAAGGCACTCCGTAGGGTAGACACTTAACACTAGATCCCCTTTGCCTACCCTGCTATCTGTCCTTACACATAGATCATATATAATATTTTTCTAACAAAAAATAGCGAAAAACGTATTCCTTATACACTTTATATCACGAACACAATATCCACGCTCGAAGTGACACCGCGTCCTTCGGGAATTACTCGCTTTTGTCGGCGACGGGAGGTTTGATGCCACTGTCTATGAACGCATTATAAGCTGTATGCATAATGCGTCGTTACGTAAATAGTAATGACGTATTTAGTACGTAGACACGCTGCCAGGAGGACCTGCTTCCTATGTACTATGTACATACTAGCTGTCATACAGTTAACGCTCGAATTTGCTGTTATTTTTAGCTTTACAATGTATTTCGGACATAACCGAGGGGAGTATTAAGACACTACGTTCCCATTAAAACACTTGCGTGCCCCACTCTCCTTCGAATTCTGGAAGCATCACGTGTTGAGTGGCAGAATTTAACGTGAGGCTATACCTTTACCAGAGCGAAAAAATAAACATATAAAATATTTAATTTCCTCGTGTGAGAATCGAACCTATAACCTGTCGTGTTGCCGCTATGTCTCGTGAAATAATTAATTATTACGCATATTTAATGAGTGATTAATACATTATTAATATGCATCAACTTTATCAATATTCATTCGATTTAATTTTGTTAAATTAATGTATTGCGTTTTATTGTGAAGTTTGAACAATTAATATATACATATTATAAATATAAAACTATTATTTAAAACTATATTTTAAATATTTCCCCTATTTTTTAATAGATACATTTATTCATCTTCTATCTACACGAGCCATCTAATACAGACTCAAGCCGCTATAAAGCTTATTGGAGTGTATTAAATTATTTCTTGGGACCGAAGCACTCAAGTAATGACATAACGTAAAAGTTTTCCAGTATTAAGAATGTCCTTGAAGTTGAGCCATTCGGAAAGTCTGCTCCAAATCACAGAGAAATTTTCCAAAGGAATGTGGAATATCATACGAATATCCTTCTCTAGATTATATTAAGTTCAATATTTTAACAGAAGTCAAAGCCATCCCGATGTCAGAGATGAAGCCTTAAGAAATCGAACATAAAATACTGTACCAGGTTGTAGAGCTTTTGTGATGTGAGAGCGCGGCGTCTCGGGGGCCGGAAATACCGCGCGAGTTTGATCTGATTCGTGAAATTCGGTGCCGTATTGAAATATTGCAAATTCAGTTTCACAAGTAGAGAATCAGAGTCGAGACGTGTACGCTAACAAACGACAAATCAAATATCGACGTTGAAGTTATAATATTATGGGATGGACAGTTTATTAAAGAGATATTGTTTGTTTAGAAGACGAGGTTTTGCTAGTTATTCTAAATTTGAATATCATTGATTTGAAGTCACTATACGTGAAGGGTTTCTTTCCCACTCGAGGAAATAAAACAGTTAATATTTTCATTTTCTTCTCTCCAGTGTCGAGGCAAAACGCGGCGTTACTTAACACGCAATGTCTCCGGAATTTGGCAGAAAATGGCGTATGGACGTGTCTTAATGGGAACGGATTGTCTTAATAGTAGATTTTCAGTTTCAAAAAGTATTTAACGATAATCGTGGTCGTTACGAGATTACCACTTGATGGTATGTATAGTTATCATGCCCTGACACTATATTCTCTCTACCTACTCCATTATAAGCGTGTAAGTAATAAAAAATTCATTGAATTAAATTAGTTATAGTTTCTAATTAATGAATCTCGATAAGCTTTATAAGATAATAATAAATTTAATTAATACTTTCTTTGGTATTCCAATGCGAGAATTGATTCACATTTCAGATAATAATGTTGAAACTTGCAATTTAAATTATTTTAAATGTAAACTTACAAAGACTGACTGAACGAACAGTGACCGAGGTGCAACAGCAGTTATGTAACATTTTTCTCTAAATAAAAAGCTCAGTTAAGTTTTATTTATTATTTGTTAAGAGATGACTTTTAAAATATTTCATTCTTTTGTTTATGAGAAATGCAAAATATTTTACTTGCTTTTATAGTGTAACAGTGAATTCACAGCGTTTTCCATTGTTTTTCTGTAACTTTCAAATTCTCATGCATATAATTCGCTAAAAATATAATACGTTAATATATATAATACGCTGAAAGCCCTCTCTCTGCCTATCTTGATATTAGCGGGATACAGCGTGAAGATAAACAACAACTCCAAAACTATTTCCACTAAAGACAGAAACAAAAAGGCCTAAGTGAGATCTAATTCGTATATTATTCTCGAAATGGTCATCTTAAATTTAGGGTAATGGCTCTTCTACGATTTAAAAGGGATTAAGAGTCTGGAAACAGTTATGTTCAATGGAGTATCAAAATATTAGAGTCAATTAGTCGAGCGACAATGAACACATTGGAGTCGTCGTTACAGCCGGCCGCTGTCAAGTCAATAGGCAGCCTCTTTATAAAGAAAAATCGGAAAACCCAATGGAAAGATTATAAAAAATTACAAATTCTAATTTGCGAGCATATGGATTCATTTTATATAATAATAACTATAAATCTAAAATTATAGAGGCCGTCGTGACGCAGCGGCACAAGGGTGTGACTGTAACGCGACGGTTGTGAGTTCGATCCCCACTCGAGGAAGTGAAATATTTATTTACGTTTATATTTCCATTTCTTCGCTCTGGTGTCGGGCAAAGGGCAGCGTTGAGTTCTGCCACTCAACACGCAATGCCTCCAGAAATTGGCAGAAAGTGGGGAAAGGACTGTCTTAACACCAGGTTTTCTCTGCCTATCCTGCTGTGTGCAGGATCCAGCGTGAAGCATGGTTTCATTTAAAAATAATCAAATTTACACTTTCGATTTCTTTTTTTTATTTGTGATGTAAGTTCAAATTTTGTGTTAAACTTCATAAATATATGTCCACGGGAAGTACTCTGTAATAACTATCGTAGTACATATATTTTGCCATGATTTATTTTTGCTATCTAAAATTTTATATTGTGAACTTCCTTAATTAAATGGTGAAGCTGATAGCAATTTATAAGCTGTGGTACATTTCAGCGTCGAGTGAGCCCCAAAGCGCTATAATCACCACTGTTTTAGATCTGGACATATTTTTCGGCCTAATGTCAAGGACAGAACTTATTGAAACTGCAAACGGCTGTCTGACTTTCAAATAAGTGTAAATAGTCTGCTTTAAATTGAAACGTGACGAAAATATATTCGAGAGGATTTTCAGATTTATTATAATTTATATATAGAGAAAATAAATAAGAAAAGTGTGACCAATAAATTATAATTGCAGATTATAAAATACTTACAATATAGCGTGAATCAGACGTCTAAGAAAATCGATTTACATTTTTTTTTATTTTTAAGTAATTAAAATATAAAATAAATTTTAAAGAAGAGTGAACTCCTTTTTATTAACAAAGAAAATTTATTTTACTATTAATGCTGAAGGTAAATTCAGTAACTTTTGAAACTTCAAAGTATTACATTTTTAATAACAATTATTTCAATCAAAGTAAAAACTAAACTTGAAGACTTGCAAAGAAAAAAGTTTTTCTTTGGAAGTCTTGAAGGGTACATTGTAATAGGGCTTTTTTCAGGTAAATTGGTTTGTGCTTTAAAAATATACATTTAAAATTTTATATTAGTGTTCATATAACAGAATAAAGTGTTCGGAAAGTCACATCATACTAATATTATTAACGAGAATATTAATTTTTCTACTCAACTGGTTGTTGAGAGACTTTGTACTTATCGTATATTCTAAGAGATATACATACGTAGTTTTTTACATAAAAATATGTTTTGAATATAATCTAAAATAAAATTTAAGCGAGCGAAGCCGCGTTCGAGTCTAGAGCAATAAATAAAATATATGTGAACCACTAAGTTAGCAGTAGTTAAAATAGTAATGATATAGTGAGGTTAATTAGAATTAATTTCGTCCGTGAGTATATGCTTTATTATTTCATTCCTATGCAAGTATCGGCCTGATTTCCCTGTGGATTTTCTATATACCATTGTATCGATTCTCGTATTTTCCATCAATTGCATGATAGGTTATAAACATAAAATGGCGGTGTGTGACGTAGAATGTACAACGGGAATTATGAAAAATATTCTTATGTAGATATTTGAAATGAAATTCTAATATTTTTCATTGATTTGAAAATATAAATAGGCTTTGTTTATGCAAATGAATATAAACGAGCCCTGTTTGTCCTTTGAATCACAACAAGAGGTCTGTATACAATAATTCAACATGATAACGTAATATTTAGGCATCGTTATGGCAAATGAATAATAATAATAAAAGGCTGTATTAAAAAAATTGCGGATTCTTTGTTTCTACGTATTGACGAAGATATATTTGTTTAGGTTGTAGTAGCGTTACTTGATTTGATTATAAGGCTTACGAGAATATATATATATATATATATATAATTTGATATATGTCATATTTTTTTTGCGTTTAGTTCCGGCACTCTTAATTCTTATAAAAGTAGATGATAGATATTTTAATATATAGTCTTGGGTTTTTATCTAAATAAAACATTTTATTACAACAGCAGAAATCTGTTCAAAGTATTTTTATTTAATTTTAGTAATCTATACAAGACTGTACGTGCGACTTTATCAGACACTTTAATACATTCCCTATGCACATATTACTTACAAATTACTTGAAGCAACATAAAACAATAAAAACAAACTGTGAAACAAATCAAATATAATAATTATCTAGGAAAATTTCAAAAGTGAGAAAACAACAAGGGACTTTCAACACGCCGGGACACGTGTTTAATAAAGGAATTATTTGTAAGTTGCAGTCGTCTCTCATACTTGTGGATTTAAACAATTACAGTTCGTTAGAGCCGAGCGCAAGCTTTTGTAAAGGAAATCCATTGTTTTTGTGCACCAAGTGTGCGTGTGTGTGTGTACTGCGCGAGCTTTACTATCTTCTATTTTATTTTCTAATTATAGCAGTTAATGAAAAATAGATAGTTAAATTACTTTTTTTTCAGCTATACGCTGTATCCCGCACGTTTCAAGGCGGGCAGAGGAAATCTGGAAATGTAATGTTAAGACACTTAATTCTCACTTAGGCACTACCGTTTCTCAATTTCCACCGAATTATGGAGATATTGTGTGTTATGTATTAAGCAATGACACAATTTGCTATATAATATATTATTACTTACTTAATATCCCTTCATAACACCTGTAAGAGTCTGTATGTTTTTATCTATTATATAAATCAGTCAATATAACGTAATGTTTAAACGCTATTTCGATGTTTTTCTTGTTATCTGATTTTTTCGAAAATTTTCATACGAATCCAGATACGAAAACAATATAATATTTTCATAGCATACGAACCTAATACCTTCCTTTGTCAGGACGATGGACGACAAAAGGAAATATTTTGAACAGTTGTGGCACAACAACAAGCGTGTGACTATAAGCGCGGTATAGAGTTCCACCATTTAACACACAATGCCTCCAGAATTCGGCGTAAAGTGGAGAGCGTAGTGTCTAAGCACTAGGTACTCTCTGTCTTCCCTGATACTGAAAATACTTTGAGTGTGATTTTTTAAACCATTTTGTGGTTACCTTTCGTTATTTATTAGATAACAAGAAGCGGAGTACTTTATTTCACCTAAGAGTAAGTACCTACTGCCTTACCTATCCATTAATTATAAAAATGATATCTATTTAAGTGAGTACTGAGCATATGTAAAGGCCATCCTTCAGTTAATTCGGTTCATATTACAACAAATGCAATATGCAAAGTGGCGACGTGTGGCGACGTGTGGCGACGTGTGGCGACTAATCGCATTAATTGGAACGTCGGCTAATATTTCTGAATGTATGTGTGTGCATAGTCAGTCACGGTGCAGGAGCACAAGCGTGTGTCTGTGAAGCTGATATATAAAAAGTAGCTTTACGTTATATCATGCAAAATGCGCAAAGGAAACCTAGTGTTAAGACACTCCTTCAACGGATTTTAGTGGGGAGCGGACTATCCTAACATTAGGCTACCTCGGTTTACCCTGCTACAAGTGGCATATAGTGTGAAGTTGATAAGAATATAAAAAAAGTTAATTTTTTTAGCTTTACGTTGTATCCCGCACACAGCAGGGTAGGCAGAGGGAACCTCGGTGTTAAGACACTCCGTTCCCCACTTTCTGCCGAATTCTGGAGGTATTGCGTATCGAGTGGCAGAACTGAACGCCACGCTCTCGAAATTTTGATTCATTAAGTACAAACATTACACATGCACACATTAAACAAATATTATTTATATAATTCTCAAGAAAACTCGGAAGACCAATATCCATGAGATAAGCTTAAATTTTGTTTTAGCTATATTAAAAAATTGAGTAACTTAATTAATATTACCAATTACATAATCTGTTCCTGCCAGGTCACGTGTCACTTCCGGGACGAAGCCTTTGTAAATGTGGTCATGCACTGGAATAGATAGATTTAAATGTTAATAATGTATGACGCGATCACAATAGTTTACTACAGCTCTATTATTTTGCGTCGCCAATGAACTGTGTTTCCGATATAACAGTTATTGCGTTTCAAATGAGCTTCCGAATAAATTTTAATATATTTTTTTCAGTTTCACCCGCAGATAGCAGGAGGCAGAGACGAGTCCAAGAGACGCGGGTTCGAATCTCGCTACGTTCAAAAATTTTTATGAATCCTAAAAAGTATTTTCCTTTCTTAAGTGTGGAATAACACTTTAAAAATGTAAAGAATACTCTTGCTCTAAAAGTTTAATTAAAATGAAACCTACATATTTGTACTAATTGTATATACAGTATGGGTGACCTTAACAGATCTAAGAAGCGCAAACTACTAAGTGAATCCAAGCCGTACCTTTGATAACTTATTTGAGAAGCTTAATCGTCCACAAGTTTGTTGGTCAAAGAGATTACTTAGAGTACAAGCCTTCACGTATTGCATCTCTTGCAATAATCCTAAGAGATAACTTGTAAATTTATTTATTATAGATTCAACTATCAAGGGTACCTTCGAACTTAATTTGTTAATTTGTTTAAATATAATTTGTTAGTAAGTAACTAACTTTAAGTAAAAGCTTACTTTAAATAAAATTTTAAATTAATAGAGTTAGATGGTCTAATTATTTTTCATATATTTGTTAACTTCATACATTTTTTCACATATTACAGGTTAAACAGAGGGAACCTGGTGTTAAGATCCTTTCATCATTATTAAACTTCAGTTCTCCACTTTCCACCGAATTTGAGTATAACGTGTGTATGTGTGTGTGTGTGTGTGGCGGTATCAAATCTGAGCTTTGCCGCATTACAATGGCATAAGTTAAGTCCTTTCGTTCCATTAGATTACACTGATAAACTACATTCTCTATATTACTATACGAGGGCGGACCCAAAAGTATCCGGAATGGTCACGTGGTGGGCGGGGCGAGCGCTATTTCGGACGACGAGCGCTAGCGTCGTGTCACGCAACTCCTGCCGAGCTCAATGCGCCTAGCGTCGTTGTCGGGTGAGGTTGTGTTCGGCTGTTTCGCGCTTTCTTCTAAGTCCTTGTTTCTTGTTTCCTCGTTTTTTCACAATGACGTCTTCGAGTGAACAGCGTGCGGCAGTGAAATTTTGTTTTCTATTGGGAAAAACTGCAGCGGAAACGGTTGAAATGATGAAAACGGCTTAAAAAAGGCCCGATTTGTGGAAGACAGAGGACTGGTTTTTTCACCACGACAATGCCTCTTGGCTAAAAATGGCATGACTACCATACCCCACGCCCCCTACTCACCTGACCTTGCTCCGTGTGACTTTTGTTTGTTCCCACGTATGAAGAGGGACATGAAAGGACATCGTTTTAATGACGTAGAAGAGGTGAAGGAAAAAACGAGGGCGGAGCTAGCAGCCATCCAGACAGAGGAGTTTGAAAGGTGCTTCCAACAATGGGAACATAGGTTGGACAAGTGCATAGCTTTAGAAGGGCAATACATTGAAGGTGTAAAAGTTGTTTTGTAAAAAAAAACAAATGTGTGGTTTTTATAAACAAATTCCATTTTTTTTGGGTCCCCCCTCGTATTATATATTAAAATTCAAACAGTAAATATTAATAAACAAAGGACATTACTAAGAATAAGGATTTGTTTCTGAAACTGTATTTCAAACTAGACATTTGGAGATAATGTCTCTGCCACTATTAAGATTGGAGCGTCTGTACCATTACAATAAACGGAATCTTAGTACTTTTCCAAATTAGTTTTCTGTTTTATCAAGTACAGAATAGCTTATTTAATACTAATAACTTATGTAGGTAGTTCTTATTTAATATATTATAATTATTATTAACGACAAATTCAGTCGGTAAAATATACGATATATGTATACACGTTTACGTTACATTTAATATAGGTCTATTATAAGATTTTATACAATATCATTTTACTTAACGTGTGACAAATTGATAAATAATGCTAAAGCTTCATATAAATGTCGTTAATAAAATTATTATCATAATTTTTTTCTCTTCACTTCTTATGCCGCATATAGCGCATAGAAAGGCAGAGGGAGTCACTTATCGCCGAATTCTGGAGGCATTGCGTGTTTTGTGGCGAAGAAATGAAAATACTAAATATCTCATCATTCATTTCCTCGAACGGGAATCGAACCCACAACCGCGTTTGTTAACGCGTTTACAATCACACACATGTGCCCCTACGCCACGATTGGCTTCATCTATTTAGATATTTTGATTGAAGTAAAAATGGAATGTACATAATAGTTATCTTAAACATAACAGCTTAGAGGTGGTTACCGTTATGTTCAACAAACTATCGATGTTATAATAACGATAGCTGATTGTTGTCTGGAAAATTGCAATCTCTCCCTATTTTCTGCCTGAACGAAGTAAGGAGGTGCTTACAGTGTATATGACGAGCGACAAATGTGAAAATAAAAATATATATATATAATATAAGATTTAATAAAATTAATTATTTTTGTGTTTGTATAACCTAGTTACTATTAGTAGATTATGATAGAAAAACATTTATTAATTTTTTTTGATAATCTGGCCTTACCATTTTTATTCGTCCTGGCACTGTTAATATTATTTCAAAAATATAAAACAAATTGTGTGGTCTGTTAGGCGATTTATAAATCGATAATTATTTACAAATATAAAATGAACTTTTAAACTTTAGCTGTAATGTATATCGGAATTAAAACGACTCGTGGGAAATCATGAAGCTTGATGACGCTTCAACGGTGTTACTAAAGAAATGATTTATTCTCAGAAATATTGTAATTGTTATATTATATTACATATATAATAAAAATCATATATAGAATTACTTATATTTTTTTGCAGTTTCACATGGGTGCAGGAGGTTGGTGGAATCTGGGAACTTAGTGACAAAACACTCTGTTCCCACTAAGATATTTCCGTTCCCCACTTTTAGATGAATCGTGGAGACATTACGTATTAAGTGGCTAAATAAAATAAATATCTAATTGCTTATTAGAAATTGCTTGTATCTTTTTATTAATACTTATATAGTACGCTTGTGTGCGTTCTATTTTCCATAAAAAATCGAATTAAAAAAGCCTACATCGTCTTTTATTAACCTCCTATTTTCCGACGTTGCGCAGGCTCTGTAAACGTATTATAATTTTAAATTAACTATAAAAGTGAATTGTACAATGTATTTCAATAATTTATTATGTATTAAAAATCTAAAAATCGCTCCCTTTGCCGCACATAGCCACTGTGAGGGATACAGCGTGAAGCAAAAATAAAGAAACTATTTATAGATAGATTTGTTAAGAATCTTGTAAAGAATTACCTTCTATTTCTTTAGGGTTTCTCAAGGGAAGAACAAAATGTAAATTTGAAAATTTTGGCTATTTCATTAATATATATCGGCACTAATCAATAATGACAACTTGGAAGTTGAGAACAAAAATATCGGGTTTAGATAGGACGATAAATTTGAAAGATATCATCATTGCTATCATTTAAGACTGTATTTCAAAATACTTTATCGGAATTGAAATAATAATTTTATCTGTATCCCTTTGATCACGCTTTATCCCTAGCGGGATAGACAGAAACGATGTAACGTCAAATGTTACTGCCACTAACCTCTTGAAAATTTTTTCAGCGTCTCTGAAAAGCAGAGGGAAACTAGTGTTAAGACATTCTTCATTTTCCACATAATTCTGGAGGCATTGCGCATCAAGTGATGGAACTCAATGCCGGGCTTTGCCCCGGCACCAGAGCGAAGAACCGAAAATATTAAATATTTCATGTCTTGAAGTAGATATCGAACCCATAAGCTGTATCCGTACCTAGATAGCTGTACCTATATAGTGGATAATACACATAATTTACTAGAACGTACCGACCGACGCTCGCATTGCACGTAATAAGTGATTTCCATCAGGTCGTCTCTGGCGACGTCAATGGAAGCCGCACAGCTGCCAATCTTCAAATGGCTGTCCCCCCTCTCCTCTCTGACACTCAGCAATCTATATGCAGATTTACACTCGATCAATTGCGACACTATTAACTCTCTAACGCTTCTCACTTATTTCAATGGACCCGCGCCGTTCAGAATTGCATTGCAGAGTGGAATAATTTAGTTTAGTGCAATCACTTAATTAACCACATTTTGATTTTTTTTTAAGCTTTACGCTGTATCCCGCGCACAGCAGGGTAGGCAAAGGAACACAGTGAAAGTACACTCTGATCCCTATTTTCCGATGATTTCTGGAGAAATTGCGTGTTGAGCGACGGAATGCAACGCACTTGACCTCGAAACCAGAGCGAAGAGAATAAAATTATAATTTTTTAATTGAAAATATTTTTTTTTTAAATATTTCTTTTTCTCGAGTGGGGACTCAAGAAAAACCTGAAACCATGATTTTCTCAAAACGTATAAAATAAAGTACTACTCTCACATAATTGAACCAAGAATGCATCTAAATTACAACAGTATATTTATATGTATAGCGGCGCGTCTCCGGTCTCTTCCGGCTGAGACCGAGTAAACATGTTGGTCTTTTCTAGAGCCACTCGCCACTTTGTTATCATTTAATTCTGTATCACTCAACATAAGTTTCCACTTTATTCGTGACTACATATGTTTATATACTTACGATGGAAGCTCAAGTAATTTTCATACATTACCATGCTTCATGAACGATGAAGTATAAATATGTTAATTTTGATGCAGTGTATTGAAAATACCATCTACTGATAATATTTATTATAATTTTTTCTTTAAATATAAACTTTAAACAATTTTTGGTTTAATAAGAACAATGCATTTTCAATTACAATATATAAAAACGTTGACTTTAATGCGTCACTGTAAACGAGTTAACGTAAATTATTCGTCGGGTAACATTTAACTTATTTAAACAGTATTCCATCAGTGTAAATATTCATTCAATTGTAATTTCTATAGAATTTTAATGGATCTCATTTTATTATTGTGAATTTTTATTCAATAAATATAAGAATTGGTCATAATAATAATGTAATAAAGCTTTGTGAAAGCATATAAAAACCGCTGAAAACAAGAAAGTAGAAAAAGTAGGTTCAAATCTAGCTAGGGGTCTTTTTTATACTTTTACTTTTATACTTTTTTATACGTATTTGTTTACTATATACATGATTTACAAACCTATTATTCCCAAAAATTTTTTGTGAAACAAGTGTGATGAAGTATGGCGTAGCGGGACACGGCGGGACAAGTGACTGTAACGCGACGGTTGTGGGTTCGATGCTCACTCAAGGAAGTGAAATATTTATTTACGTTTATGTATCACGAAATAAATTTCGTGATATATATATCCAGAATTTTTTTAATTTATTATTTTTAACCCCACGCTGTATCCTACATAGCAGAATAGTCAGAAGGAACCTAGATACCTAATATGTGGCACTTCACTTCCGTTCTCCACTCTCCGCTAAGTTCTGGAGGCATTACATGTTGAGTGGCGGAATTCAACAAGAGCAACTTATTAATAGAGTAAGATTAGAAATTGAACCCATAACCTGTCACATTGACGATCGCACGGATGTGTTCCACCGGGCCACTAATACAAATCTCGGCTCCAAATAAGTGTATTATATGAAATTACATTATTACTTGTAACTAAAAGTAAATTTTCCTTCAATACTTAGTAAAGTTGAAGTTAGTCTCCGAAGTAACTTAGCCTAAGCTTTGTTTGAGGAGACTGGGGCAAGTGAAATATTGGCTTTATGGGCAATTAAGTTTTGATAAAGGAAGTTGTTGATTACTCGGAGGCTGATCCTGGGGGGGTAGTTCTCTTGTCTTTAAAAAATATCCAAGTGCTATACATTTTTTTACAATCAATATTATTGTTTTCTGAAAGAAATATTCATTTCTTTAAAATTCTTTTTTAATATTTGAGATTTTCATTCATTCATATGGTATTCTTGAATAGATTTGTTTATATGTCCATCATGTGGACATTAGAGAACGAAAAAAGGAAAAAAAAAACTAAGACACTTCGCTCCCCAATTTCCGCAAACTCAACTGAACGCCACGCTTTGCCTTGTTACCAAAGCGAGGAAGTGCAAATAATTCATTGAAATTTTATAAAATAATGTAAAATTAAAATTAATATATTTTTTTCGGCTTCACGCTGTATCCCGCACACAGCAGGGTAGGCAGAGGGAACTTAGTGGTAAGACAATCTGTTCTCCACTTTCTGCCGAGTTCTGGAGGCACTACATGTTGAGTGGTAGAAATCAACGCTATATTTACTTATTTACTATATTTATAAACAAATTTATAATAATAATAAATTATACGTTTAAAAACAATAATGTAATTATTATTTAGATTAGAAAATTAAATATAATAATAAAGAAAAAGACTGTAGTGCTGAACTAAATAATAAAAAAAAAGAACAAAATAATTCGCCCGAGTCGAACACGAACACGCAGCTTTACGGTCAGACGGTCTTTACTTATACAAATATATTTTTTTTATATATAATTAATTTGATATATATTTTATTACCAACAGATGTTTCTCTTGTAGTCGTAACTTTTATGACCGCGTTTATACTTATTCTCGTCTTGTTCATCCCGATGTTTGGTGAATTAATGTTTTTGTTATTTATATAATATATAAAAGAAGCTCTGGAACGCAAATATAATGGAAATGAAAATAAGTCATTCCTTAAAACGGGAATCGAACGTACTACCGCTGCGCTTACAGTCTGATGGTAAAATAACGTTTATATTCGTTCTCGTAGGAATTACGGGATAACCTTTCTCAGTCCTGGCGTATAACGTCAAAGTAATCTATCGATATACAAAATTTTATCTACTTGTAACTAATTTAGATTTGCTCAGTTAGAGAAAAAAAAATTATATTTATTTATTTAGGTGGTAAAGAATATTGTGAAGGATAATGCGATTTACACATTAGTATACATAATAATACTCTGTTCATCTTCTTGTTTTTTTTCAACTCGACTTCACGCGTTATCCCGCATTAAGTAGGCAGGCAGACGGAGCTTAGTTTCTGCCGTGTTCGAAAGTATTTTCAAGCAATATTTCTAAAATTAGTTGGATATTGGGGAACACAACCTCAGTTCATTCTGATATACATATATACATGCATACATCTGTTGTATATGTATATTTTTATATATTTTAAAGCAGTTCATCAAGCATGTGGCCTGATTTCCCTCTGGTATATATATATATGTTCACATGTAATGATACTCGTATTTTAGCTTAATGGCTGACAATATGTTCATGTTTTTTTTTAAATTGTTATACTAAATTTCAAAGAAAAAGCACATTGTTTTTTAAAAAATTTAATATATTATTTCGTCAGTTTGTTGTTAAATGACGTGTAGCGAGTCCTGCGTAGCCTTTGTGGCGAAGCTACAAGTAATTCTAGTACGATTGATGAATATAAACGATCGCTTTGCTAATTGGTGATCATCTGAATCTTCGGGCGTCAACTGGACTACGACGATGTTCACCGCTTTATTATATTTTATAATTTCATATGCAATCTACATAACAGAAACACAAGGACGGACTTGGACTTGGACAATAAATGTAAAATTTGTTAGAGACAAAGGCGTATGTGGGCGACTGTGCACTTGGAAACATAATTGCTTACGCGCTCCGAGGCGCTGCCGGCCGCACGTCTGTAGGGGCACCATACTTACATATCGTCTTTTATGTCTCTTACGGCTGTTAGAACGTTGGATTGTATTTGGAAATAATATTGGCTTATAGTTTGAATAAAAACTAAACTTTGATAAATGTTGTCAAAGTTTAAAAAAAGGTAATAGACTGTGAACTTAAGTAGATGATCAGGACCCATTTTTAAATTTAAAAGCTTTTATTTTTGTTTTTTTTATTGCACCTTGCAATCAATGGAATGACAGATATTGTTGTTTTTCCCAAATAATAAAATAAGTGTTTCTTTTGTAAAATACTATGAAGCGAAAACAAACTTTCTAGATGAAAGTTTATGGGTAGGCTGAGGGAACTCAGCTCTTGAGGTATTGTGTCTTAAGAGGCGTAACACAACGCCACATTAACTCTTCTTCTTATCTAAATCTTCACCACAGCGAGGAAATCATTATTCATTTATTAACATTACATTTATTAACATAATAACATCAATATGGCCACTCTACCCGACAGACATGCACCGTACACGTGACGATGCAGGACGGCGAGTGTTTTCAAATGGTATGCCATGCAAATGGTCCATCTTGTATGACGTTTGGATGTCTACATACTGATGCAGTCTTCCATAAAGTGGATTTGTACTTGTAACTATAGCTTTGTCGCTATGTAATAAAATCTGAGGAACTGCTTTGACTCATTTATATTGATTGTACCGCTATACTTAGCTTAGGTGACCATATAATAATAAGATAACATGATGGAGCTAGGATCTGATTGGTTGAAGTACTCCGATGTTCTTAATAAGTTATTCGGGTTTTATGTTCATATAATCAACGTCATACAAAATTGATCTCTAACTAAAATAAAGAATTAAGAAACTATTCTCTTATTACATACTCTCACACATCTCCACCATTTAGAGTGACTAAACTAGAGGGATATCTTATATATATGACTTCGCAGCTTTTCTCTCTTTTCTATATATATGTATAGAATATAAGTTTACTTTTTTTTATTCGTTAACTACGGTGACATGGTTCTTATCACTTAATAACTTTTTATCATTCTATTTTATCACCGGTATACTAGCAGAAATATTATTTCTTATATATAAGTATAATGCTAGCGGATAATTTTAAATTGTACTGAAATAATAAATAACAATAAATTACTTTCGTAGCGATATATCTTTAAGGATAATTGAATTACATTATATGTATGATATTATATTTAATATTTAATATATATAATTTTTATCTTAATAAAAAAAATATTTAAGGGATATGAATTAAGCGGATAAAGCGTCAAATTGTTGAGTTTAGAATTTTATTTAAAAAAACCAATTTGAAAATGTACAATATCTAAATTTAAAATTAAACGAAATGAAATATTCAAATATTTAAATGTCCAAATTATAATTGTAGAAACAAATATGGGAACACATTCGAGTGACCTGGAAACTGCAATTGTCTAGTTTAAATTGTTTCTGCGTTGCGGTTTGTTTGTTGTATTATGGAAATGGATAAATTAGGGTTACTCCACGTGGACGACACAGTGACTGCGACGTCGTGGCCCGTTGCTTGCAACGGTGTGCCTGTAAACGCGATGGCTGTGGGTTCGATTTCCACTTATATTAAATTTATTATTATTATTATATATAAACTTAATATTATATATAGAAAATTGTTTGTTATATAAACTTTATATAAAAAACAATTTTCTATATATTTATTAAGTTAAAATATAGCTACATATTAGTGCAATATTGCAGTTAGACTAACTAGGCTAAAAGTGGTCCCGCATTTCGAAGTAACGCTCTATTATGTATTATCATAATTTCTAATTTGCAGCTAAATTAACGTTTACAATTATTTATGAACACATATTCTGTTCGGTCGTCATGGTTGAGTTTTTGGGTGAAAAATATGTGCTATAATAAATATTTAATATATATGTAAATTGTGGGTTCGAGTCCCACCGGAGTCATCTCTCTGATGTCAGGGTAAAGCGCGTCACTGTTCCGCCATTCGACATACAGTGCCTCAAGAATACGGTGGAAAATACTACTGCTGTCACATATTGTGTCGAGATTTTATTTATATTATTCATATTTATTTTATTTATATTTATTTTATTTGACATATTGTGTTATTGTTTTGTACAAAAACATGATGATATTTTCTTTTAATTACAACATATAATTTTCAATGAATGTTGAACTGACTGGCCGCCAATGGTTTGGTAACTCGGTTAGTATTCGTAAAATTATTCTACGGAAGCGAAATCGTTATATTCGGAACAGTTAGTTAAAATTATCATATTCGGAAACCGTTTTATTAGTCCGCGTTGGCTTTACTTTGATGAAAATTTAATGTTCATACCGGGAGTTGGGATTGAAATTGAGGCAAAATTAAGACGAAATTTTTAATTAAAGTCATTTTTCTACATAAAAATATATTAATTTCTTTTTTTTTTTTACAATATTTTTGTAACGTTTCCGTTTGCTTTTTTTTTTTAGCTATGGCTCTGGTTAATTTGTCAGAGGCTCTTTAACTTATTAACGTTTGAAAAGAATAAGCTGAGGCACGCTCGCTATTTAAATTGCTTTAGAAATATGTAGTAATTTATTCGTTCAACTGAGATATATTTATAAAATTATTTCGCGGGTATGAATTGTTTTCATATTTTTCACTATTAGTTTTACGGTGAACCCTGCATAGTTTTGAGGCCAGTCGTGGCGCAGAGGCACAAAATGTGCTGCAAAATCGACTGGTTGTGGGTTCGATCCCGAATCGAGGAAAGAAAATATTTATTTATGTTTTCATTTCTTCGCTCTGGTGAAGTCAGCCGTGTGGTCCCGGCTTAGAATAGGATCACCCTGGTACTGTCGGTGTCGTAAGAGGCGACTAAAGTACGTGTGGTAGAGTCACGTCGCCAGTAATGGCAACACGCATGGGCAGACTCGACCGGATTAATACCACCCCCGACATTTAAAACCGGCGTGAAGTAGTGCAGTATCCCGTACATAGTAGTGTAGGCAGAGGGCAACTGGGCACCTCGTGTTGACACTCTGATTCCATTAAGAAGAAGAAGAAGACGTTTCTAGAACATATTAAATATGGAAAAACAGTAGACAATTTATAAGCTTTCAACAAGGTACCAAATTTGACATCATACATGCGTAGGACTATTTATCAATTAACAACTAAATTAACACACTAATTGCCTAAACAATGATGTGTGTTCGTTTTTAATAATGTCCTGACTTTTCCGCTCAGGTAATAATGAAAATAATCCATACTTCATTCCCTCGAGTTGAAATCGAACCCACAACCTATTATAGCACTAACAGTCGCACGCTTGTGGCCCCTATGCCACGACTGGTCTTCAATACCACTACTACTACTACTAACTATTATTTTCTTAACTGTCTATTTTAAAACGCTATATCCACAGATGGTTGCTTTGTTTTTATTTGCTTTTCAATGTTTATATTTATGTGATTGCGGCACTCGTTCCGTTACGTTATTCACATCTATTGTGTTAATATGATTGTTTTTATTAAAAAACTGCGTTGTTTCTTATTTTATCTCCATTTAGAGGTTGTAGGTTTGATTACCGTTCAAGAAAAAGAAAATAATAAATATTATCACTTCTTCGCTCTGGAAATGAGGCAAAGAATGCCTCTAGTATTCGGCGGAATGTAGAACGAAAGTGTTTTTATGGAAACGGGGTGCTTTAACACTAGGTTAATTCTACCTATCCTGCTATAGCAGGAGACAAGCTGAAAAAAAATCTTCTTATGTTTATGTTTACTGAGTTATAATGAAGACAGGTGGAAAATTTAAGAAAATATGTTGGAAATTAGAATATTATTTCGTATTACTCGTTTATTATCTTATATAGAGAGAGACATAGATAACTCAGAACTTTGACTTTTCAAAACATGGAAATGATAATAATTTCAAATAAAAATATAATTTGCTGTGTGGATATCCCACACTGTCTTGTGTATATAGAAGGGTATGCAAAGAGTCCATATTTCTTCTACAGATATTGCGTCTTAAGTGGCGGAACTCATCACTGTACATTGTCTCTTTATTCACCTTTAGTTGTTGTGCCACAACGGCTTCCATTTGTTAATATCACTATATATCTCTTAAACCAATTTACATATAGCACATATAAATCCAAATTATACATTCATAATTTCAAATCTACATACATACAAAAAAAATATTACTTTAATACAGCAAATTAAAGTTTTCAAATTAAATCCAAAAATTAGTAACATATGAAGCAAATTTACTCGCCGGCTCCGATCCCCACGAGGCCGTATGTACCATACATACAAGCTGAGAGCACTTAGTGTATTTCCCAGGGCGCCGCCGCTGTCACAGCGCTCGTGATTGACGGGTCGAAAGGATTTGCTTCACGGTACAACACACAAATTTCATCACACAAACTTTGGATAATTTGTAGAGTTGCAAAAACGAGGGTATTTGTTTATGTTATGTCACATATTCTCGTTTTGTATTGCTTTTGATACGTTTTAGTTTTTTTTTACCTTCACATATATGTATTGTAGGCAGAGGCAAAGACGTTTTCAATGTAATACTTAATTTTTAAGGTATTGCGTGTTAAATGGCGGAACTCAACGCCGTGATGTCTTAACACCAGAGCGAAGTAACGGAAATTTTAAATAAGCTTCAAATAGGCTTCAAGAATTAGATATTCTACGTACACATGGCTCTATTGCTTCGGATGATCTATTGGCTGAAATATTTTCCATATAAGAATCGGTAGACAAACGTTATAGATAGCATCTTATATATTTTCTGTTCGTGATTACAATACAACTACTTATATAAGAATGTAGCTTCGTTTTGTATATTTCAACACATATGCGGCGTTGAATTCTGTCATTCAACTCGCGGTGCTTCGAATTTGGGCGGAGAGCAGAATTATCTATTTGATATTTAATGAAAAAAAAACTATTTTAATATAACTTATATTTTTATCACGTTAAGCTTTTATCAATAATGTATTTTTGCTTATGTGATGGTACTGGATTCGATTCTCACCCTAGAGAATAAATTATTTCTGGGTCTAGAAACAGAAACGCACTGTTGAGTGGGACTCAATACAATTATAGAAATAAATATCATAGTATTTTGAATTTGTTTTTTATTTCTGTTAATATACAAGCGTTGTTTCGGATAAGTTTCTTTTTTGAAAGAAAAAGCGCTGTATTTAATTTTGACACTCGACACGAGACATTTCATACTGCCCAGTTTTTTTTTTTTTTTTTTTTTTTTTTTTTTTTTTTTTTTTTTTTTTTTATGGAAAAGGACAAGGCAAACGAGCGCACGGGTCACCTGATGGTAAGTGATCACCGCCGCCCACGACCCCGTGCAATAGTTTAAGGAGGAGTTTTCAGTTAAATTAAAAAAATATATAGAAATGGACAAGTTCAACAACCTTGACCCCTTTCTTCCAAACGTTCTTGTTCTCAAAGATAATTTTCGCTTATTCGAATAATTTTTTAATTAATTTGTTCTTTTATTTCTTTGTTTTGAGAAATCTGTTAAAAACAGCTTCATCGTGCATTTACATAAATGTAGAGACTAATGGATTGTTATTATATATTCAGATATGATATTTGGTAAGTGCAGCGGTGAATTCCGCCACTCAACAAGTTATTTCTTTAATTCTGATAAACAGTGGAGCTAAGTTCTTTATGCCTACCATTATATACTATGCTTGTATTTTAGTTTAATATAAATCAGATCTTGTATCTTTAATATTTAAAAAATCTTTTTATAGATCACATACATTTTCAACATTTAGTTTTTTATAGCTTAACGCTCAAAACCTGGGAATATGTGTGTTAAAACACTCTGTTCTCATTCACTCTCTTTCTATCTATCGTCTTCGAGGAGATTTCTCGAATGGGAATTGAACCCACAACCTATCGCGTTAAAAGCGTCACGATTGCCCTAACCAAACATCTACAACACAACAAGTCCTAATATATAATAAAGATAAATACAACACTGACTTCTTATATAAATTGTAAACTGTAAACACGACATGGTATGCTAAAAAGGTGACCGGCGGTGACAAAGCGACGTGGGAGCCTGAAAAATTGCATCGTACGTCAAGGATTACAATCGACATTTGTAATGCTCAAGGCCTAGGTTATCTCTGGAATATAAGCAAAATTGAATTGAAATATTTTAATACGTTCCAGATTTTGCGCAATACGCGGCGTTGAGTTCCGTCTCTATATATGCAATGCCTCTAGAATTTAGTGGAAAGTAGAATGTCTTAACACCAGGCCCGCCTACCCTGCCTGCCCTACTCTGCTTCATGTGGATACAGGGTCCACATAGGCTTCCATACCAATTTCACGTTTACAAATGAACTAGAATTTAAAGTTTATAATGATTTTTTTCTCTGAAATATTATTTATTTTTTCTGACACTATTTAATAGATATAGTATTTTTTTGTTAGTAAATTCACCGCTATTCACCGTCGTACAGTACATATTTCAATTCTGTAAGAAATACATAACTGTGCCATCGGGATCTGTACAGCATAACGTATCTGAAGCTCTTATAATAGTTGGAAGTTTCTAATACTAGGCCGAGTAGAGGCAGAAAATATAAAGCATTGCTTGCAGAAACTATCACTCAACAAATGCTTAATGCATTTCAGTAATGCTAGTTAGTAATTTCTGTATTAAACGAGAAACTTAGATTTTTTTTTTCATCTTTACAATTATTATTATTAAGAAGATATTAGGAAATTAATAATTATTATAATTCTGATTACATATTTTAATTTAGATTATATAATTTAAATAAAAATAAATCAAATCAGTTTCACGCTGTATCCCGCACACAGCTGGCAGAGGGAATCTTGTGTTAAGACGCTCCGTTCCCCACTTTCTGCCGAATTCTGGATGCATTGGGTTTTGAGTGGCGGAACTCAACGCCGCGCGTTGCCTCTATATTAAAATATTTCATTCCCTCGCGTTGGAATCAAAGCCACAACCGTCGCTTTTACAGTCGCACACTTGTTTCTCTGCGCCACGGCGACCTTAATTTATCTCATACTCTGCCATATGTGTAAAAAAGCGTGAAGACGATTTATTCTTTTCGTAAGTATTTCTTAAAAAAAAAAAGATATGAACGAAATAAAACATTGTACATAATATACATTCACGTTCATATATTTTTGTAATTGTTTTCCATACAAAAATAAAAATAAATTATATATTATACATACAATTCGAATAAATAAAAACCCACACCATTCAGACCTAGACTTTCTTTCAATATTTACTGCGTCGTTGTTACAGCGAAAATTAATCTTTTGTGTGCCTTGATTATCTTGTATTGAAGGCAGAAATCTACGGGAAATCACTTATCCAACTGTGAGTAAGAGTATAATGTTTACAATTTATTTTGTATATATATTATCAGAAAAATGGACGTGTTTTATTTTTATTTATATACTTTAATGTACTTTAATTATGAAGACTTTCTCAGTTGGTGATAATTCTTTGTTTATAATTGTGATATGTAAAAACAATAATACGTCTACAGCAAGGCAGGAGTTTTTACAAATATTATCCAGAAGCCTTAGAGTTTTATATAGCTTTATCTCTTTTTATTACCGTACAAACCCCTTGGTGTCCCATACAAGTTGACATTATCGAACTGGCACGTTAGAAACGCTTATTTAAGGAACTTGAACTCAGCTTTAAAGTTGCAGGATGTGAACGCAAATGGGCATTTTCAATTAATCTGACTCCAAATATAAGCTCAAATTCAAAAGTTCAAAAGTTTCCTATACTAAATTGAGTTATTTAATTGGATAAATTGCGTAGTATTATACATTTTTGGAAATCCGACGTTTTGAACACTTTACAGTAGTACGTAGTCAAACGGGGTGGTAGACTGAGGTGGTATTCGTCTGTCAGTTGATATCATTATTATATCAAGGCACCACCAGCGATTCCTTAATTGCCTCCTGCACTATCTACTCCTGGATTCTTGCAAAATGAGCTCAGTATATTTTGTCCTCAGGTGTGTGACGTTTCTTGTTTTAACTTGCACTTATCAAATAGTTTAATAATGAAGTCTGGCAAACTCTGGAACTCGACACTATATCCTGTATTTAGCGGAACTTAAAACATTACAAGTTATTATATAAATAACTTACAAAGCATTTATTTAGATAAAAAATTCTTTGTAAGTCATTTCTTTTTCTTTTTTCAGTTTAACGCTGTATGCTACAGACAGTAAGGTAGGCAAAGGGAAGCTATTGTTAAGAAAATTGTATGCGTTCTCCACTTTTCGTCGAATTCTGGAGTCACTGCGTGTTGGGTGGCGGAACTCAAATATATGTATATATATATATATATATATATATTTAATTCAGGATATAAATTATTTAAACGAACACGTTTACGGTTGAAACCATACGGGCCTCGCCACATCGCCGTTACATTTCTAATTATAAAATTGTGAGTTTTATTTAAATGGAGAGCTCGTGGTTGTTTTCATGATTAATTGCTTCCTTGTTAACGTGTGGCCGTCGTTCTTTTATTTATCAGTTACGTTGTGAAAAATTCAGATGTGATATACGATATCATGATGAAATATTTCAATGATTTTTTTGTTATCACAAGAGAATCGATAAAATAACGCTTTGTAAGAGATAGAGGAAAATAAACCACATTTTCTTTTTTAGCTAGTTGCGGGCAAATGTGACGTTAAATCCTCGACGGCATCGGGCCGCAAAAGAGTGTGCGTGCTTGGTTTAGAAAAGAGAAAAAAAATATTATTAACACAAATATTCTTTGACTTTGGAGTAAATTTGAACCTCTACCCCGTTACGCTTCCTAATTCACATCCTATCAATAATTATTTACTTTTACACGTATATATATATATTTGTAAAATTAAAATATAACACACAAAATAAGTAAGTAATAAGTAAAAAAAAATATTATATTATAATACAGACATAAAAATCAGATAGCAGCAAGCGCTATCTGGATGCTGAGCTGGGAAGATGGATGGGTTCCTCGGGAGTCGGGAGTCGGGAGTCGGGGGCCGCCGCTTAAACTTGCAAATTAAAACGGGGTTATTTGTTAAGGTACGATTTGTAGCGTGCTCGCTTAATATTTCATTGGATTGTTTAGGTCGGAGGGTTAAACTGCAATTTTTCCATTTTATTACGCGTTAATTTACGTATTGTATGTGCTACAAATGTGTGAGATGTTATCTTTTATACGATTTATGTTATTTTTGCTTTAGCTTCACGCTGTATCCACATGTTTGGGTCGAGGGAACCATGGAATCGGGATATGTAGTGAGAGTCTTTGTTCCTATTTAGACATTTCTGTTCCCCATTTTTCGACGAATTTAGGAGGCATTGTATGGTGAGTGGCGGAAGTTAACCCGCGTTTGAATTCACTGCCATCGTTGCAATGAGTGATTCGATCTAGTCAAGAATGTCCTTTTATAGGAGTATCTGCTTTATTCTTCATAAGTTATTATTATAATTTTTACCTTAACGCTGTATCCCGCACATAGCAGGATAGGCAGACCGAGCCTTGGAACCTACTTTGGAGACATTTCCGGTCCCTACTTTCCGGCAATTCTGGAGGCATTACGTGTTGATTGTCGGAAATCGACGCCGCATTTTGCCTTGTTACCAGAGTGAGAAAACGAAAATATTTAACATTTAAATTCCTCGAGTGAGAATCGAACCCACAACCTATCCCGACTAGTCTACTATAGCTATTTTCACAGTATATTATTTTATGAAATGCTGCTATGGAGCAGTGCTTCTAATATAAATTCTATATTCATTCTCCGAAAAAGGGCCATGAGATATATTTATTCAAGAAAGAGTTCGAGAGTTTGTTCGACAAAATATACATACAGTATCATAGTAAAAATAGTAATAAACATACGATAGGAACGTGAAATAAAAATAAACTTTTTACACTAATTTTTCGACTCCAAAAAGTTAATAAATCTGTAAAAAAATATTAACAAGCTTTATTACACTGTTCAAGAATATTTACAGGATAAACATGTATGGAATTAATGTCTATTGAATGTCACGTAGAATAGCTGACAGCCAATGTAATAATTAAATTATGCCATCGACATTGTCATCGTGGCGCAGCGGCACAAGGGTGTGACTGTAACGCGACGGTTGTGGGTACGATCCCCACTCGAGGAAGTGAAATATTTATTTACGCTTATATTTCCATTTCTTCGCTCTGGTGTCGAGGCAAAGCGCGGCGTTGAGTTCTGCCACTCAACACTCAATGCCTCCAGAATTCGGTTGAAAGTGGAGAACGGAGTGTATGAACATTAGGTTTCCTCTTACCCGCTGTGTGCGGGATACAGCGTGAAGCTGATTTATTTATTTTATTTGACATTGAAAAGGGCAACCGTTGAGTTTCTCACTCTTCTCAGCAGAACTGCCTTCCGAGCCGGTGGTACCTTTTTTGTTTATATATTCATTCAACGAGTGAAAATGCTATTAATAGTCTATTTGAATAAAGACTAATTTGAATTTATCACGCTTATAGTCGCGTTCTTTTCAAATTTTCAATTTAATTTCTTATTCAGTTAATAAATTACATAATGCATGTTTGCCACGTTTAATTCCAATGTTTTAATGGGTTATTATTTCAAAGAGAAAATCCATATTTTTCCTTTGATGGATCTTCTATTCTATTTCCATTCTTCTAAAATTTTTTGAATGAAAAATATTATCAATTCATTTTGTATAATTGGTTTCCAACTACTCTCGACATTTCTGTATTGCTTGTGTTAATACTTCTATTAATATATTATATAATTTTTATCTCAACACTAGTAGTAACCTGCGGTTTTGTATAAAAACGGTTATAAACATGTAGATACAATAAAAATCTTTCTTCAATTTTATTTTCCTTTCCGGATTCTAGCAACACATGGCGCGGAGTAAAGCTTCGCCACTCACAACGTGATGTCTTTAGTTCAAGTTGAAAATTGAGAACTGATGAGTATATTAACAAGAAGTTTTCACATGAACTAGAAATAAAAATTAGTGACTTCATTCTCTTAACATGATAGAAGTGTCATAAATGTGATGAAAGTGTCTTAACACTAGTTTCTGAGGTTCCCTTTGGCTACCGTACATACATGCGGGATATAGCCTGATGTTAAAGAAAATATTTATATCTGTATAGAATTTAGTATCAACATTAGTCAAGATGAAGATGTAAATTACATGTGCATTTTAGATTCATAATGTTAATTTCAATCACGCGGCTCGCAGTGATTACGACGCGTCACTTGTGACAGGTAATTAGTATATTGCAGTGTTTGGGGAAGTGAGATTTATAATATAGTACGAGAGGCGGCAGATATTTAGCGAGTCTATGGATTTTAAGTAATACTTGTTTAGTAAAATGTTTATTGATTTTTATTGTATTCTATGAATAATTGCACAGGATTTTAGAACGATTAAAGAAAAAGAAATGTTTTTGTTAATTATACATTATCATTTTCTTTCAGAGAGAGAGAGAGAGAGCTTTTGTTCACTTTTTTTACCAATTTTGTGAAGGTACGTAAAGGGTGCAGAAAATCTAAACAATGAAAATGATGTCAATTTAATCTTTATGTGTTTTTTTTTAGTTCTTTATTTATCATCTTATCATAAATACATATAGAAAGTAACAAAAAAATACCACAAACTAAATATACTTTAACATTAAAACTATTTCGTTTCGAGATCATCTTCTAAACTATTTGTTAACTAACTTTACAAGTATAACGGTGCTACGTTCATATCGACCACAGTGATCTGTTGGGAATCTCCTGCATCTGAATTATTTCATATAAATTAACCTTAGCATAATGCTAGCAAATTAAATTTAAATATAGTTAGTAGATAACCTATTAAATAAAAACGAATTATAGACTAGGTATAGATAGTCATACATTCAGTTATTGAATTTTTAATTTTACAAAAAGCATCACAAAATATGACTGTAAAATCGATTGTTTGTGGGTTCAGTCACCACTCAAGGAGATGAAATATTTATTTAAATTTATATTTTCATTTCTTCATTCTGGTATTGAGGCAAAGCGCGGCGAGGAGTGTCTGAACACTAGACTCCCTCTGCCTACACTGCTGCGTCTGGGATACAGCGTGGAGCTGATTTTATGTTATTATAGGGGCATAAGCGTGTTATATATAAAGCATAACTGTTAACGGGATAGATTGAGGGTTCGATTCCCACTCGCGGAATTTAATTTTTTTTTTATTTCCTACCTCTGGCAACGAGTCAAAGCGCGGCTTTGGGTTTCGCCATTCAACAGGAATCTCCTTCGGATTTCGGCTTGATGGGTACGGCGTGTTTAAGTACTATGCTTCCAAGATCCTTCTATCTACTCTGTTATATGCGGGATACAGCGTGAAATAAAAAATAATAATGAAAGCCCTACCTTTATATTTCTAACCTTATCCTTCCCGTAAGAATATTTTATTTTCATAGTATAAATCAAAAGTGCAAGAGGTGACATGGTATCTATGCTATATGCACGTATAAATGTATAGTAACTATCACGAAACATCTCAACAAAAATTCCAAGTTTTTAGACTATCTCCAAAAATAATACAATAAAAAACAAAATGGATTTCCAAACATAATATAAAGAGTCAGAAAATACATAAATCCCCATTCGAGAACTTATAAAAACGTCGTAGACGAGATATCCAAAGTTATAAACAAAACGTCTGTAACAAAGAAAAATTGTACTCCAACCAACGTATCTGTCATAGAAAGAAAAAGATAAAAGAAGCCCCGGCTGAATAAATTTATTGATAGTTAGGTAATAACGATAAAGTCGAAAATACATATTATGGTTTACGTATATTGCGTTAGAAGCCGAGTAGAGGCGGATATCCTGGAACAGTTTGAGTTCCAGGGCGACGTCTTTGTTACTATGAATTATATAAATTTTGTATGAAATGGACGGGATGGAGATATTTATTGAGGATAGTAAATCACGTAAGCTTATAACGTGTTTGCGAGTCGCTGCCGTTCCACATATATGACAGCGTCTAATTTATTTTCTTTTAGTGCCCCTAATTTCATGGTTAAATCTATGGGGTTAAATCGTGACTAATGGGACCGCTTCCTTGTATGGGTTGAGATAGCTCAATAATTATATAAATATATTACTTGTAAATGTTTAATACTGCCAGTTTCAATATAAATAAAACGTAAACAAATGAGGCCGTAGTGGCGGAGGGGCACAAGAGTGAGATTTTAATATCACGTTTGTGGGTTCGAGTTCCACTTGTCTTGATACTAGGCTCTCACTACCCTGTCATATGCGGGATACAACGTGAATCAAAAAAAAAATTTTCGCTATATAATATTTATTATATAAAGACCCGTGTAAACATAATATTCAGAGCTTTTAGAATCCAAAATCGCACACCGACATTATACACTCAATCAACGCAAGTAAAGCGAAGTGATACTTAAATTGAATTAGACCACTTTAGTGTTAATTTCTCCGTTTAATCTCTGTATGTATTGCCGCGTAATTCACTCGCATGTATGTACAGTTTACGGCAATTTACGCTTCATTACTCCGCGTTACATTATATAGTATTTGCGATGCTTTTACTGTTGATTGTAAACGGAATTTTTAATTATATTTAATCGATAATGCTGATTTATGTGTTGTCATAGCTTCACACTGTATCTCGCATGAAGCAGGGTAGGAATCTAGTGTTGAGACACTCTGTTCCCTCCTTTGCCCTTCAATTTTTGAGACATTGCGTGTAGTGCCGTGACTCAACGCCACGCTTCTTTGTGATATTGGAGTAAGGAGATGAATATAATTCATTTCTGGAGACGTGTCGAATCCACAACTGTCGTTTTGCAAGGAGACGGTTTGCTGCACCTTGAAGCTGCTGTACCTGAGTACTCGTCTGGTGTATTTCATTAAATTTATTAAGCATTTTAATTTTTCTTATATGTATATAGAGGTGATATACAGGGTTAAAATAGTGTCAAAATTATTCATTCATCATCATTAATCTCTATCTTCCACTAGAATTCGAGACATTATCTCCTGATTTACAGAATTTAAGGACGTGCTTTGTGTTTAAAAATAGGAAAAATTTATAGATCGTAATTTCTAGATCGCACTCTCAATTATGGTATTACGAGCTAACGAGTGCGACACGACGATCTACTACCATTCCTTAATATATTATTTGAACTAATTTAATTTCTGCTAGTGAGAATTGAACCCACACCTCCCTGTCGTGTTAAGAGTTCCACGCTTGTGCCGAGCTAAAATTAGATTTACTCGTTTCTAAACTTAAAGGTTTATCAAACAAAACCGCAGTCAAAAAAACATTCAAAACAGAAATGTTATCATTAACCTAATTACATATGCTGAATCATTTATGGTACTACTTTAAATGAAAAACGGAGGTACTCGCGAACAAAAGGAATGTTTAATAATGTACAAATTTAAGGGAATCTGGAGTGAATGGCCTTCATCAAGACAGTTGTTTAAAGAGATGTGCCTTTTTTTTTTGGTGGAGCTTTATTTAAATGGTCCTACAACTCGACGAAAAGCCTCCCCGGGCGGGACGATAAATATTTACAGTAATTTTTGCACTCTCCCTCTTAAACTTCAATTTGATAGATTAAAACCTTGTTTGATATTTTGCTTTGAGCGATTTTGCTATTTTTGTAAAATACGTTTTATTTTTTGCGTTTTACTTTTTGTACAAGTTATTTTTATGCTTTTCTATTTGCGCTTTTGAACTTGATGTGTTTTTAAATTATGTCTATATGTTGTCAAATATTTTTCAAATATATTACTATTTTACAAGCAAGAACAGGCGCTGCTGTTAATGTTGGACGGAAAGTGGGGGACGGTCCTTTTTTTTTACTATAGAGTGGAGTTAAAAAACATTACCTACTTTTGCCAATAAAATATATCTAGTGTGAACTCATTCGTATCTTTAACGACTTTTTATATATTTCTCTTAACGTTTAGAGATTTTGAGGCCACTCATGGCACAGGGGAACAAACATGCGACTTTAAAGAAAATGAAATACTTAATATCTTGATGTATAATTTCTTCGATATGGTGTCGAGGTACTGACCGACCGGTGAACCGGAACGTCTTCTGAAGACGTCGGCGTAAAGTGGAAAACGGAGTGTTTTAACCCTTGAATTTCTCTGCCTACCCTGCTACATGCGGGCATGTATGCATACAGTGTGAAGCTGAAAATAAAAGGAAGACTAACTATTATTACTAAAATTTCAATACAATTTCTCGTAAACAAACAAAATTATATTCAAAAACACAATATACGAACAAAAATGTATCAAATTAACTTTAAATTGTGGAGCGTATAGTATTTTTGACACGATTAACAATAAGCTCACATAATGCGGGCTTATTATGAGGTAGAGAACAATACGCAGAGCCGTCTTTGTTCAATTTGCTGTGGATTCGCTTTGCGAGCGAAGCGATGCATGTAAAACAAATAGTTGTTATATAAATAAAGTGTGTTTTGAACTAAGGTAATAATAACTTTTATATTATGCGAGTGGAATTTAAATGTGCCTCGTGCCTCGGGGGAACTTCATTAAACTAGGTTCCCTCTACTTACCCTGCTGTATGAGGAACGCGGCGTAATAATTTATAATGCAGTAAATTGTGACACATAAATAATTTTTATAGACGTAAAACATAAATAAAAAAAAATTACAAATATTTCCAACTTTTTTACCCATAGTAAGCTATTTGTATTTTTCTTCATAAGTGGAGCGAATGGCCTTCATCAAGACAGTTGTTCGAAGACATGTGCTTTTTTTTGTAGAGCTTTATTTAAATGGTCTACAAAAAAGGTTATGTTACACCTTATTTTGATAGACTAGTGAAATAGAAATAATTGAAAAACTGCTTTTCCGGCACTGGTAGACAAAGCTCGACGTTGATGTAGATGTACAATTAAGAATTAATTCATAAATAATATGAACCGACGACGTTCCCTTTACCAGCTGAAACGTAAATATTATATCTAACTACAACACTAAGGCTTTAACATAAAATATAATATTACCTTGCCTTCTAAAATCTCAAAAGCACACATTTAAAATGAAAGAGGGCGATTTGGAAATCTCTTTTCTGTGTTCAGGCTAAAGTATAATATATTCAGATCTAAATCGTTCAGAGCCTGGACTAGTACTAGTTTGATAGCGCGACG
>JBAIZZ010000138.1:204901-271522 GCA_037355905.1 Heliconius aoede
TTTTTTTTGTATTTTATTGTGGCACTTATAAATTTAATCGAAAATCGTGTAGGATACTGGTTCGAATTCAATTATAAACAGATATGTATAATATTGACTGAAATTACATATGTGGACATAAATTTTTCAATTATTTTTTATTAGTTTTTTATACTTTGTCACCTTATTCAGCATATAACGGGAAAGGCCAAGCGAACTCAGTGTTAAGACACTCCAATCTCCGATTTCCAACTGAATTTGAGACATTACGTATTCCTCCGAGTATTGAACCCACGACCACCTCTGTTAAAGAGTCTAGAGTCTAGTAATTACTTCTAATATAAAAAATTGTCGGTATATAGGTCGGTACATAGACCTACATGATATTTATAACAAATTCCTACGACATTCTAAAAACAGATTTCTGTTTCTACATTTACCACATACTTTTGATATTTGACATGATTTCATTTGAAAATTGTCTTTTTATAAAACAAACTATTTTCTACTTTATAAACTACACAAATACGACTCAAATTACAACAGCCGTTACAAAAATTTATATTTGAAGAAGTTTTAATGATACGAGATGTAAAAACTGTTGTAGAAACTATGTTTTTTTTTAGAATTGTATCTTTCAAGATCTATATGACATTTATCTAGATCAACAATGTTAAATATGAAAATGGCTAGGAATATTTTTTTTTATAATAATATATTGAGGCCAGTCGTGGCGCAGAGACACAAGTGTTTGACTCTAAACGGGACTGGTTGCGGGTTCGATCCTCGCTCAAAGAAATGAAAAATTTACTATTTTCATATCTTCGCACTGGTGTCGGGCGTTAGTGCCGCCACGTACCACGTCCAGAATTCGGCAAAATTCTTGTTATACTGTAAGAAAATACTTAACAAATGAGGTTTGTAAATTCAATCAATAATATATAGCAGATAATCTAACGCTTAATACACAAAGTCATAGTATTGATATTAGAAAGGTATATCCTCGTAAAGTGCTGGAGTAAGGTCACATGTATACTACGCAGGCATAGCAAAGTTTTCAACTTATGATTGTTTGAGGGAGATTTGTGTAACGAAATCTTATAATAATTATGTCCCAAACGACGTTTTCTCTACAACTCAACAAAACACGACTCTTAAAAGGTTTTAGATATTGTTCCCATTGTAAAAGTAATTTTCTAATAAGACGTATGTATGTATTACTGATAAGCTCTTGGCTATATAAATATTTTTAAAGTAGTAAAAAAATATATCCCGCATGCAGCAGGGTTGACAGATAGAATCCACTGTAGTAACATTCCATTCTCAGGTGTTGGAATTAATTCCGTTCGATTCGAAGGTAGTTCGATTCCTGGAAAATCCAGGAATCGAATTTTATACAATCTTCGTCTTCTGTTGGCATAAGCTATGAGCTTATGATCGAAACAAGTGGTAGTCGCCAGGTGCAACATCAGGAGAATACAGCGGGAGTGGCTGCACTTCCTATTTAAATGTTTCCAGGTATGTTTTTACCGGTTTTGCAACGTGTGGGTGAGCATTGTCGTTCACCAAGATGACTTTATCGTGTCCTTCACAGTATTACGACCGTTTCACTAATAGTTACTGAATCTACTTGTATGACGTTTTTCATGTAATTTGCTGGGTAGTAGTATGTTTTATTGTGATACAGTATAAAAAGTAGTGCGGGTTCACTTCCGAGTGAGTTCTGACTGTGAGCACTGACCATGGCAGCCGCGAACATATTTTTTATTGAGAATTTTGTTTAAAACTGGGAATTTACCGACATGTATATACCTGTCGTTTTCGTATTGTATTTGTACTATGAGAAAACAATACGCTGCACAATATACTGTACATTTAAAAACGAAAATACAGTACCACAAACGAGAGGGATACGAATCCGCGACATTTTCATATATATATATATTTCAAAAAAGTTGGTCTAATGTTTAATTTTTATAGACAGAAAAAAAAAATTTTGTGACGCTTCAGGATATCGTATCGCAGTGTAAGCGTAGAGAACCTAGTGTTACAACACTCCGTCTTGCATTTCCTTCACATTCACTACACAACATTTTAAAATATGTCGCCGTCAATAACCCTTAGATTGTCTTATCACGAGTTATCTTATCATACATTATAAATCAGCCCTACAATATAAACTTATTATAAGTGCGTACAAGTGTGTCACGGTTGTCTCTCACGTCAGCGCCGTCACGCAAGCTATCATGTCATGGATTTGCAGATGACGTATGACATGACATGACATGACGTAACGTGACGTGACACGACGAGCGATTACGACACGCGACCACTAATTGATATAACGAAATGTATATCTAGTGTTATAAATGTAACGATAGTTTAAAATAATTATAGAGCTCTTACACCAGGCCAGGTTTTATAAGGAAAATAATGATTTTTCATAGTATTATTATTATTTAAATAAATAAATCAGCTTCACTTTGTATCCCGCACACAGCAGGGTAGACAGAGGGAACCTAGTGTTCAGAGACTCCGTTCCCCACTTTCGGTCGTATTCTGGAGGCATTGCATGTTGTGTGACAGAACTCAAAGCCGTGCTTCGCCTCAACAGCAGAGCGAAGTAATGGAAATATAAATTTAAATAATAAACCTATAATATGACTTTGTAACACAGTCTTAGTAACTTATCCGTCTCACTATCATTTAACTAAATTTGTCACTAAACTAAAGTTGTCATTTCCTGTACGTACGTAATAAATAACTAAACATTTTTGTATTAATTATAACATTTTTTGTTATATTTAATACAAAAAAAAATATTTTTTTAAATACACTTAGTTAAATATTCATATAGTTCAAGCGGACTAAGTCGCGCGAGGCCGCTTGTAAACAATAAAACTTCTATACATAATTGTGTTTATTTTCCAGCCCTAGTCTGATAGACAGGCGGCATTAAGGATGTCTACTCTGCTGTTATTATAATTAATATAACTAACCTCAAATACATATATATAAAGACTATAAATATTTAAGATTTGAGGCCAGTCCTAGCGCAGGCATGCGAATATAAACGCAACAGGTTGCAGGCTAATTCTACCTCGAAAAAATAAAAATATTTAATATACTTTCTTCGTTATGGTTATTAACATAGACAAAGCACGGTGGTGAGTTCCACGCAATACTGAAGAATTCGGTTTAATCTGTGGAAGGGAGAATATTCTAATGGAAACGGAGTAACTTAACTCTAAGTTCCCAGGCTCCCGCTACCCTGCTACATATGCGAAATGCAGTGTGACGCTATAAATATATATATAAAATTCATACAATTAATCAGTAATTTCATGGCAGGAATTGAACCTACACACACGTGTGGGTGTCGGACTCTTTCATGACATATACACAATTTCCACTGCATCGCTGCCACCGGAAGTCAGATAATAATAAAGTTTCCGTTGCGGTATCGAGTATGTAAGCAAGTCGAATATTAACATTGCTAAGTATACATCCTATTCAAAATTTCGCAAAATAGACCGACCATCTAAGCACTAGTATAGTTTTGGCAAATATACTATGTCTACGGAACCCGTGTTACGTAGCCCGGTCGTAGCCTTTCCATACTTTATGCTACGTAACGCAAACTATGTAATATAAAGAAGTAATTTAAAATGTAGTGTCACTATGATTTTTTGCTGCATATGAGGTAGACAGAATGAATAGTGATATATGTTTTTGTTGTTTATTTTCATCTTTTTTTATTCATGTAATAATTAGTGGTTTATTTTTAAATCTAACAAGAGGTTCGTTATTTGAAACATAAATTTTGAAGGCAGTCGTGGGGGAGGGGCAAAAACCGATGACTGTAAGCGCGAAGGGTTGCGAGTTCGATTCCCAGTAGAGGAAATAAGAGAAATAATTATTTCCTTTACTCGCTCTGGTAACGAGGCAAAGTAATAACTCCAAAACTAGAAAATAAAGAACGCAATTGTTTTAATAGGGCAGACACGGCGTAAAGTTAAATTAAACAAATATTTATTATATGATGTATGACATTAACTGCCCTACCGTCTGAATTACAAATAATTCTAAAATTAATTACGATGTCGACAACTTGAATAATGGTGACTCATTACAATTTGTACCAAGGTTCACTTATACAGAAGAAAACATATAAATATTTTCATTCTTTATTAATAAGGTTTTATATTAAATTAATTTGTATTTTTATGTCGAAATCAGGCATATTTTCGCAAGTTTATTGCATATATGTTATCGTAAACACAATTTTTTTTATAAATATGCTATATTAGTGCTATGGGTCTTATAGATGTTTCAAAGAAATATTATTTGATAACGTAATGTGATGACGAGACGAGATGATGGCCAGTAGAGGTGGAGGGGCACAGACGAGGCGCAGTGACAACAATGTGTGACTGTAAACGCCACCAGTTGTATGTTGGATTGCAACTCCAGAAAAGAAAATATTTAATATTTTTATTATAAAAATTAAGTAACAAGAAAGAGGGATTTAAAAATAAACAAAATCAAAACTTCGCCCCTAATAAACATATTAAGCTACGCGAAGTCCAAAACCGTGTATGATGATTCACTTACCGAACCGCCACAAAAACTTTAAAGCTCAACAGAATTACTTTTTACTGCCGTCTCTTAAGCAAGCGTGGAGCGTTTTAAAGAAATTTAGATTGGCTGTACTCGAGTCAGGTCTAAGAAGTTAATTAAGTTAGACCTCGTTGTTTTTGCGGTAGCGAAGACTGCGGGTAACCACCCGCTACGAACTACTTTACCTCTCTCAGTTACTTGAGTATGAATTAAAATGTAGAACTAACGAGATTCAAAGTAACTATTTAAAACTCAGTTAAGTTCAATTAGTGGAATGTAAGTGAAAATGTGCTCAAGTTATAATGGAACTCGATTTTAATGCATACTGACTCTTCACTCTTCATTAATTATTATTTTGATATGATTTTAAGCGCCACGCTATTAGGTAGCGGAACTCAGCGCCACCCTTCAGCCCTCGACTCCAGAGCGAAGAAATAAAAAAAAATATTAAATTTTTCATTTCCTCGAGTTGGATTAGTCACACCTGCGCCATGACTGACCTCACAAGTAACAAAACTAAATACATATAACAATGTACTTATTTTTGATAATAGAATTACGTGTATCACCGCATTTGCACAGGTTAATGAAGACAGACATCACGACGTTTTTGGTACAAAAAAAAAACGAATATAGTATATTGTATAGATATTAACTCGCATTCGTATATTGGTGCTCTTAAAGTAAAATATTCGTAGTATTTCCCTAGTCCATTCAATGGTAACAAAATCTAAATTCTTGGGGCGTACGGTCTAGCGTTTCTCATTTGCTCGGGCATACCTGCGTGCAGTTTAGAATGGATGTGAACGTTTTAATAATTCAAATAGAAATACATTTTCAAACCGGTACTGGTGCAGCCAAAAATTTCGCTTTTATTATTCTAAATGTACATATTAAACACAACGTGAGAATTCCTCATTTCTATGTAATAATTCCATTGTAAAAAATTGAACTCGTGACCTCTGGTGTGGAAGACGGTGTCGTTCCAGTATTTTTTCAAGTATTTTATGATGAATTTTTCATGTATTTTTAGTTAAATTCAGAATAATACATATTTTTTTTAATATATTTAATGTAAAACACCAATAACTATAAAAAATAATTAAATAACGCTGTATCCCGCACACATCAGGATAGGCAGAGGGAACATAGTGTTAAGGCACTCCGTTCCCCATTTTTCGCTGAATTTTGGAGTCATTGCGAGTTGAATGGCAAAATTTAATGCTACACTTTGCCTCGACACCAAATTGAAAATATAAATTTAAATAAATATTTCATTACCTCGAGTGAGAATCGAACCCAAAGACAGTCGCGTTCACTTGCACAAGTTCACTGCAGTCAATATACATATCATCTAAGTGCAGTGAATGCATTTCTTTATATAAAAATAATAATTTTAAAAGCAGATTAGATTACTTTATTAGTAAACACTTTTGTAAAGGTCGTTAACAGTAAAATATGAGTACATTACAAATACAAATCATTGTTATGATATTTTACACGGAGTCGAGTACTATTTAGAATATTTGTGTAAATACTGTCGGTCACTGCAGGCGAGGTCTGGAAAGTATTAAAAAATTCCTGCATTTATTAACCCAGTTGATGGATGTACGTTGCGATTTTTTTAGAAAACGAATTTAACATATACTGGCTTTGACCTGAATGGGGCTGCACAGTCGCGTTCCAAACGTTCACAAGTTTTACCCCAAATTAACATATGCACAATATTAAATCCTGTTTTTATTCTGACGTGTTGATAAAAAGGTAAAAATCGTCGAAATTTGTTTTAAAAAAATACATCCTATATATATATACATCCGCATATTAGAAAAGAGAATAATTTTAAGGATTTGAGTCTACACCTTTCGGTATTTCATTTCATTCATCAAGGCGCGGCGGTGAGTTTCTCCACTCACCACGCATTGCCTCGAAAATTGGATGGAAATAGGATAGCAGATATCTTAACACTAGGTATCTCCCACTTATCCCACTTTGCAGATGACAATGCGAGCGTAAAAAAAAAATATATTTTCGTATTAATAATCTGCATCGTGTCATTGTGATGTAAACGGCGTTCCGCGCCCCAAGTGCCGGACGGGTAATATCGAGCAATAAATAACAACAAACAGGCCACGTATATTGCAACGGAACGGTACAGGAATAACGGAATTAGAACTGTTATTAGCGATGAACTAAACTCGTTACTAATTTCGTCTGACGTAAATTGGCTTATATGCTAATGCTATGTGACATCTGTGATGCATTTAGAAGTTTAATGTCGTTGCATTTCAATATTATAATATTTTTTTTTCTGTTTTACGCTGTATTCTCCATGTAGAAGGGTAGGCAGAGATAGCCTAGTGTTAATATACGGTACTCCCGACTTTCCGCTTAATTCTGGACGCATTGCGTGGCGGAGCTCAACACCGAGAGTTTGTCTCGACACCAGAGCGAAGAAAAGAAAATATTAAATATTCCGTTTCTTTGAGTGGGAATCGAACCCACAACGTCGCTGACGCGTTTTTAAAAACTATTTAAAATAAATACAGTACCATCTAAAGAAGAAAATGTATCACTAAGTGCCATCATCTTTTTATCATGGAAACCACTTCACATCGAAATTGTGATCATTTAGTATAAAAATCGCGATGAAGGCGGCGAGCCACTCCGCTACCGTCATTATCAAAGGGAGAATTCCTTCTCAGAAAATTGGGTAATCGGCGCCCAACAGGGCTCAGTACTTTTGATATCGCGCCTTGAGTGCTGCGGTGTCACTAACGTTGGTTAGATTTTTTTAAGTTCCTGCCATTATGTTGATGAAACTATTTTGTGATTTTTTTAAATTATAAACCTCTAATTTTGAAGCTAATTTACAAACAATGGCGGAAGCTGAATTATCTGTAATCTGTACGTTTTGAGTGGCAGAATTCGACACCGCTCTTTGCCTTGTCTCCAGAAATGAACATATAAATAAATAATTCATCTCTTCGGGTGAGGGTTGAACCAGTCGCGTTTACAGTCACTGTATGCGCCACGTGCCCTGCGCCACGATGAGCTATTTCACAGTAATAAAGCATTAAATCAACAATTTATTGAACAAATATTTTTTGTATTCAAATATACTTTAAAATTCGTTTTGTACGTAAAGTAAAGTTGACATAGCCTAAAGAACCGTTAACGAATAAATTGACACGGGCTGAGCATATGCCAATGTATAATAAATTATTTATAAATAATTGAAGCCCGTAATGTAGAAAGTAATAGGTAGCGAAGTTTAAAATATTTTTATTATCGAATCAATTGAAATCTACTCTAGAAATTAATTATTATCATTTCTCCGCTCTATCAAAGCAAAGCACGGTGTTGAGTTCCGCCATTAAAGATGCAGGGGCTCGAACTCGGGTGGAAACGGAGTGTTTGACATAATCTTCTAGATTTATAGACTATATTTTTTACCATATTTTAAATAACATATTTCTAACAAAATTTGTCAATCTTCATTAAAAAGATTACTCTTAACAGAAAATCGTCTCAACTTTGTAACTTACAGATCAACTTTTCTGGTAAAAATCCCAGCGATACAACTTTGCCAATAAAAGTCTGAAGCTGCGAGACGGATCGCTTGTATTTACAATACAAGTAAATATAAGTTTTATTGTGTAGAAGAATCTTATATAAATGTCATACATATGATACTTCATACTGAGGTCGTCGTAGCGCAGGTACTCAAGCGTGAGGCTGTAACGCGTCGGTAGCCGTTCGATTCTCACTTGGGGGAATGAATTATTATTTATTAATATTTTCGTTTCGTCTCTCTGGTACAAAGGCAGCAGCGTGGCGTTTAGTGCCGTCACTCACCGTAATGCGTCGAAAATTTAGTGGTAAGAGGGGAACGGAATGTCTTAACACTAAGTTCCATCTTCCTACTCCGCTATAAGCAGGATACAGTGTGAAGCTGAAATGCCTGAAGAGCTGTCAATGACATTTTGCCACGTGTTGGCTGTAGGCTATATATCGTCCGGCTATAGGAATGGGGGGCAGAAGCGGCTGCACCTTGACTACCCGAGAAGCGTAATTATTAAAAGAAATGTCTCAATAATTAAAAAAAATCGTACACATCTCAAACTTCGCCACTAATCATCATCACTAATACAACATTAATAAATTTACATTATTTTTTTTTTATTTTATTTTTATGTAATTATTCTGTTTGTTTGTTCTAATTGAAAGCTTAAATAAAGCTTAGTTTTAATCACTAAGGTTAGTTAGGCTTTCAGGAAAGACAACATAACAAGAGTACAGCTAGCTATTAGAAACATACATATGGGAAGCGCTTCACTACAAAAATTAAAAAGCTAAAGATATAAAATAGCGAAAGAAAGTTTGAGAGATTTGTTTTCTTTGTTTCATTTAGTCTCAAGCCCAAAACAGTTGTATTACAAAACTACATTTGTATTTATAATTTGAAATATATAAATATATTTTTTTCTGTTTCACGGTGTATCGGCATTTTTAATCTGCTTTGGCATTTTCAATCTGCTTATCTGCATTAGTCTACCCAATTTTCTAGTTTCCTGTATGTTTTGCATGGTTTTTTATGTATTTTGTTATTGTTTTATAAATGTAAGTTTGTGATATATCGAGTCTGTCTATTTGTTTATGAATTTCATTTTCTTTTATATTATACATGCTATTCCATTCCATTTTTTTGTGATAGACTCATTGTATCACAAATAATCGATAATTGATGACAGACTTGCATCCGCCTTGTTTTAGTATTTTATTTTATGTCATTTTATTATAATGATTATAGTAATGTGTAATGATTTTATATAATGTAATGTAATATCCATAATTATATTTTAAAAAGAGCAACTATCGAGTTTCTTGTCGGTTCTTCTCGGTAGAAGACGGCACGCTGAACCGACCTTAATTCAAAATTTTGACGATTCAAAAGAGCTTGTTAAATGCCTACTTTAATAAAGAAATTTTTGATTTGATTTGATTTGATTTGATATCCCGCACATAGCAGGATAGAGCAAACCTGATAATAAGGCTTTTCCCACATTTCGTTGCGCTTTGCCTAGTGATCATGTATTTCACCGAAAATTTATCGAACTCGTCTCGTTTATTATGTGTTCCTACGCCACGATGGCTATCAAATAATATATAAACATATCTATTTATATAAATACAAATTCATATGTTTGTTATTATATATGTATTTACACAGCGTGGGAAGAATTATTAAAGAAGTAAAGTAAAAATATCCTAGCGACCTTCAGCCCGGCATACTGAAGGTTGAATTGTATTTGGATGGTAAATATTGATATAAGAAAAATTGTACTTATATTATTATCATTTAGCTTTTATATGAGTGATAATACAAGCTGTTTTCTATTCCCACTTATGTTAGAAAAATTGTGCCTGTCTCGGCAACGGTCTCGCCCACGGAAGCTTCCGTGCCTATTGACAAACTTAAGTTTGAGAGTATATGCACTCAATTGGTATGACTTGATCTACAAGTATAAAATTGTAATATTTTTTTCTATGAAATATCTCTCTTCTTAAATAGTTCTCACTTCCAAATGCCAAATTTTATAACTATCGGTCGACGGGAAGTACACAAAGACCGATGAAGAGACGAAGACGTTTTGATTACCCGGCGAATTTCACAAAATGCGGCAAAATCTTGTTTTTTTTATTGCGTTTTTCCTGTGCTTTTTTTGAACGTGAAACGGAAGTATTTCAGCTTATTTCTTTTATTTCTCATAGACAGTTACAGCAGCAAAGTGAATGCAAACCAACAGAGGAGACTTTCCTACTACAAAGGAAGGGCCTTTGTTCTGCAGAATGTTCAGAATAAAACAGTTAATATCTCGTTTTGAGAAAATTATCAAAACGATTTTTTTTTTTAAACGAATTCTCATATATATATTTTTTCCGGTGTCTATCCACTTACCACTATATGTAGGCTAAAGTTGTTTCCATTCACGTTTTTATAAAAAGCTTCCCCGAGCCAACAGCGCGCTCATTTTGCAAATTGTTTCGTAGTGAGCACAACGGGAAAAAAGGAAGTCGCCGGTAAACGAAATGAAGCATTTTAATGTATTTACCGAATTGAGGGAACGGTGGGATATAATCCGCCTCAAAAGTTGGTATCGTGTTAATCAAAAAAGCTGCTATATATACGAGCAAAAGCTCGTAATAGTTGTAAAGTTGAATGTAGTTACTTTTGTAATTACTCAAACTCACTACTCCCTCATCTTCTTACACGGTTAGTCAAAAAAGGGAACGTAAATAAAAATGACATAATATTTGTTTCACGTGAAGTGTTAAAACAGTATTATAGATGCTCTCTGGCTAAGCAATGTATGCGAAAAAAATCATTACCTGACATTTTTTTTTGTTTTGAGCTTCACGCTGTATCCCGCACACAGCAGGGTAGGCAGATGGAACCACAATTATATTCTCCATTTTCCGCCAAACCCTCACGAAACTGCGTATTGAGTGACGGAACCAAATGCTGCACTTTGTCTCGAATTTTTTTTTTGGGAGAGGACAAGGCAAACGAGCGTGCGGGTCATCTGATGGTAAGTGATCACCGCCGCCCATGACCCCGAGTAACACTAGAGGAGCTACAGATGCGTTGGCCGCCTTTAAGGTGAAGGATGTGGGTCGCCGGGGCCCGGCATTACCTAATGCGAAACGCAGTGGCGAGAGCCACTATTTCACGCCGGTTTTAAATGCCGGGGGTGGTATTAGTCCAGTCGAGTCTGCCGTGCTGTGGCGACGTGACTCTACCACACGTACTTTAGTCGCCTCTTACGACACCGACAGTACCAGGGTGATCCTATTTTAAGCCGGTACCACACGGCTGACTTCACCAGAGCGACGAAATGAAAACATAAATAAATATTTCCTCGAGTGGGGATCGAACCCACAACCAGTCGATTTTGCAGCAAATTTTGTGCCCCTGCGCCACGACCGGCCTCAATGACAAATGTGAAATATTTATAAATGTGTGTATGTGTGAAATTAGATATTTCAATTCCTCTAATGGGAATCGAATCCACAACAGTCGTGCTTATAGTCGCAGTCTTATCCCCGGCTTTACGACGGCCTCTTTTTAATTTTAAAATTTCTTTAAAAATGTAAACGAAAGAAACGCTTATAGAAAAAATAAATTTGTTCTCATCATAGAAAAAAGTAGTAACTCAAGCGGAGTTAGTGCGGCCGCTTCTTTTTAATCTTTCCATTAACTTTGTGATATCTTCTAACTACAAGACAGGAAAAACAACAATATCTGTTACGGAGATTACGTTTGTGAGATTAAAATCTAAGTGCAACTTCTTTATTCTTAAAGACTTGATTTCATATTTGAGAATAATTTCAAAATTTAATTATGAATTGTTTTTTTTTTCTTCACAATGTACACTGCATATAGTAAGGCAGGTGGAAAGTACCGATCTGGCCAGTGTTAGTGTTAAAACACTCCGTTCTCATATTTTCGTTCTCTCTCTGTCCCGTGGTTAACTAAAAAAGGTAAAAAATTTACTAAAAATATAAAAGAAACAGCCGTTACTTAGAAATTATTTTACTTTTTACCCATCAATATAATTAATATCTGATTTATTCACAAACATAGTTTAAAAGTGACAAAGCGAAACCAATCACGACGACTCCTGCTTGAAAACTTAATGTAGTTTTAAGTTAAACAGAATTAAGTTATATAAATACTATAAAACTCGACATAAAAACTGTTTGAAATTGCTCGCTATGATCTTGCAAAGACTCTTTGAAGAAAGAAAATTAAAATTCTTGTCGGGATATCTTACAAACAAGTCCCGATTATGCCTTTATAAGATGATAGCAATTTGTGGAATATATTACTAGTGACATACGCGCGGCTTCGCCCGCTTAATTTTTTTTCATGAAAGCCAAATTATACAAATTATTTACATAACTTTTAACCTATGTTGTGATGTATAAGCTATATTAAAATTTCATCATTATCTGTAGTTATTTTGCGTGAAAGTGGAACAAGCATTCAAAAGTTGTCAAAATTAGCTTAATTCAATTATCACGACACTGATGAGTGGTAAAATCGAACCTACAAATGCCTCGTTCACGTTCAATCCCGCTGCGCCACGACGGCCTAAAGTATTAAAATCGTAAACACTCACAACGTCTATTGTATAATCAAGTGTTCCATACACTTTTGCAATTATTGGTGGCACTTGCACTTGTATTGCACTTTTTGTCGTTTGCATCGTGAGTAATGAAGTTAGTGAGTTGCTTCGTTCCATATTTCAAAGCTATCTCGCGAGTAATTTTTCAGCCACCCGTAATGTTGGGTGATTTTAGATTAACTTTGTTTTAAAAATACATTACGCTATATTATATAGACGAGTGTAACGTATTTCTTCATATATGACGATACTAAATATAGACGATTTAGTTTTTATTTTTTAGGGTAGGCAGAAGTCTGGGAACCTCTTAAAACACTCTATTCCCATAAAGACAATTCTGGGAACATTGTATGCTTATATCGCAATAAGCGTTGTCGTCACAGCTGTAATAAGAAAATCATTAGGGGACACAAAATATTTTATAGTATAATTTTTCTTTAAATGTTTTATAAATTCAATTTGTGTCAAAAATACTATGCAATTTGGATCACGTGGACAGACCACGTATAATTCGTTCAACGTACCGCGTTTGTCAGTTATCACATAAGAGTGTCTCTCTAATTAGGGTTCCGTTGTAATTCGAAACTTTTAGAACGTTTACACAGGATGTAGCAGCATTTTAAGGCTGTTCATTCAAACGTTTTATAACCGCGCGAATGTTAGCCTTACAAATTGATTGTAGTGCCGTTGCGTTTCATCAGTCCACACGAAATGAATTCGGCAGGATATGGAGAGCGGAGTGTCTTAAAACTAGTCATATAAATAAATTGTAAAAAAAAAGCTTTATATGTGCCCACTTAATAAGATACATTTCAATTTTAAGACATCAAGTGCACAAGGGCAGCCTTATCACTAATACAAATCTATCCAGGCAAGATTTAGATAGATAGATTTTTTGTGAATTATTCTTTTGTTCATAAAATCTCTTTAAAACTCTGATAATAAGAAAACGTGCTTTACGTAGATATCTTTAGCTGACAAGCCTTCATCCCTCCTACGAATTAATTAGCCGCCTCATCTGAAAACCCACCACGCTCACAGTGTCTACTACTTTGTATCCGCTGTTATTTTATTGTTTTTAATTAAACGTCTAATTAAAAATGGTGAGTGTAAAGTGCTGTTCGCGCATAATTTTGTATGAAATATTAAGAACAGAGTTAAAGTGCATTTCTGATTTGAATTAGACGGAAGTTGTGTGACTGTCTATATATACAAATACTCATGTATTAAAATTACGAAATGAATACAAATTAATTATTTATAGCAATTAATAAATATACAATACTGCAATATTATAAAGCTGAAGAGTTTGTTTTGCTCAGCGAACTGATCTCACGAACTACTGGTTCAATTTTTTTTTTAAGCAATGGACATAAATATCATACCATGATAATAATTGTATATTTTTTATTTTTGTATAATTTATACGAAATAGGCACAGAAAGAGTAATATCAAGAAATACAATACAAATTTATATTTTTATCTCATTTTTTTTACCTCAGTCATAATAGAACTCTCAACTCTCCGTTGAATTTTCGGGGCATTACGCATTGAGCTCACGCCACTCTACCATAACTATGATTATTACTTTTTCATGGTAATGTCAGAAGAAAACAACATAAGTACATATACATAAGATAAAACTGTCTTTCACTCTTCTGCATGACTTACTGTTTGCCCACATTTGTCATAGAAGACAAACTAATAGTTACTCTTAATTAAGTAAGTTCGTTTCATATAATTCGAAACCTTAAGCCGTAGCGCCTTGGGCGATGTCACTAATTAATTAGATTCGTGTTGGAAAATACGATTTCTTAGTATTTTCTATCTCACATATATTGTAGTGAAATGTATTTTTATATATTTTTTCTTAATTTCACACTTTTTTCGTCATAAAAAAGTGATATTACACTACTTTCTATACTTTTCATCCATTTTGGATATTTCCATCCATTGCGGTATTATGTAGATATACCTATGAATATAATTTATGTAAGTGAATATTTACAAAGAATTAAAATGTAATTCAAGATGACTTTGGAAATATTTAAATTACCCATTTTCGTGGATCAAGAGATATTTGTCACAGCTGAGGGAATTTATCATTATGTAAATCAAGTAAATTTAATTTTACAAGTAACAACAATATTATTATAAGTATTCGATCCTATATACTAGAAATATTTTCATTTCTCCACTGTAGTAGAATATGGCGCGGCGTTTAGTTCCACCACTGTCACGCATTGTCTCGAATTTCGGCATGAAGTACGGGGTGTCACGCTGTATCCCGAACACTGAAGACACACAGAGGCAGAGGAAACCTAGTGTGAAGCTCTGTTCTCCATTTCCTGCTGCATTCTACATACGTACGCGTTGAGTGGCAAAACTTAGCGCCGCGCCTTGCCTCAACCCCAAAGTGAAGTAAATTAAATATTTCATTTCCTCGAAGGTAAAGGGCGGCGTTGAGTTCTGCCACTCAACACGCAATGCCTCCAGAATTCAGCAGAAAGTGGGGAACGAAGTGTCTTAATACGAGGTTCCTTCTGCCTACCCTGCTGTGTGCGGGATACAGCGTGAAGCTGATTTAATTTGAATGAGAATCGAACCCATCACCGTCGTTGTCGTGTATTCAGTCACACATTGCGCCACTACTGACCTCTAATTCTATATATTAGAAGTGTATATATTAAAACACAATACAAGGATTCAATGTGGCTCCGATTCAGGTTTAAACCGTTATATATAAATATAACAAACAAGGACAATATTAGCTTTGATTCTTTGTGAGTTGACAGCAGTGAAGCGTAGACTGGAGCGCCGTTACTTGCCGTTACGGGCGGACTTCATAAATAAACAAACTCCGATAAGATAAGCCTATAGAGGGACTATATTAAACGTTTACAAACAAAAGATTGTTAATATTATACTGTCAAACTAAAAGCAGTTATATTTTAAATAATCTTTTGGTTTTTTTCTTACTTTCATAGAAGGGGAAGGGGACGAAGAGGGAATCTTGAAAGCTTGTGTCAAGACAATCCGTTTCAATTACACTTCCGTTCTCCACTTTTATAACGTTGCTCTGAATACGTACGTGCTCTAATAAATCCCCCATATTATTTTATATTTTACAAAATACCTTCATTTACATTTAATATACATTCTCAGGCCGCCGCAGCAGGAGCGCAAAGGTGTGACTGTAGCACGATGGTTGTGGGTTCGATCCCGCTCGAGGGAATGAAATATTTAGTTATTATTTTAATATTTCAGTTTCTTCGCTATGGTAACGAGCCTTCTCTGCTATATGTTTTTGTTATAAGAATTTATTTTATTGTGTATCTATAAAATATGCTAATATTTAAGTGGTAAAAAGTTAAATTTCAAACTTAACTTTGTAGATTTTTTTCACGTAATTAAATATTTTTCATTTAACGGACGGTCCTTAGAACTTTATGAACAGAATATTTTGTCTTAAAGTACACATGTCACAAGTGTTCCAAAGGGAGAAATATAACTTTTACTGGAAGCGTTTTGATATAAAAAAGTGAAATCGATCGATCTGCAATTGTAATTCCTAGAGATAGCCAGATAGATAAGAAAGTTTACAATATATTATGTCGTTAATTTTGTATTACAATGAATTATAAATATCATCAAATTTAGAATTATCAATAGATAAAATCAAAGTTTCTAAATAGTATTTGCACATATAATGACATAACTATTTTACTTATTAGAAAAAAAGTGCAATTTCATTATTATTGCGGCGTTCAGTTCCGCCAATCAACACGCAATGTCTTCAGAATTTGCCAGAAAATATGCAGCAGAAGTGTCTAAAAAGATCGTTGTCCTAAAGGTCTGTTTCCAGAGTCCGTGTGCCCTGCCCTGTATCCTGCTATGTGCGGGCTACAGCGTGAAGCTAAAAAAACTTATTATTGCACCAAATAAGCGATATTAAAACGTAGATACAGGCATCATATGCATGTATATATTATTTATTTCTGCAATTGTCTCTAATTTACAAAAAAATTCATATGAAAAAACATAAAAAGATAAACTTAGTCGTAGTACCTACATAGTTTTTTTTTTGTAAAAATAATATTAGCATTGCACTTTAAAAAATATCTTTATTTCAGTTTCAGGAATTTAATCTCATGGAGCTGTGCGAGAGACATTTCAGAAAAAAATACTCTCAGCATCTGGAGAGCCAGCAATTACAGTGTAATATAACAGTTTTGTTTTTCGTGTTTCTATTTCTACTAATAGCGTTTGTTGCATTAACAAACAAAAAAATCAGTGCTTTTTTTTCATTTACTTTTTAACCTACATTAAAATATGTATTGAAATTGTAATAATTAACTATTATTCATCGCTATACGTGAATAATATAACTTTTGTTCATACGTGTCGAGGAATAAGCAAAAATTACACGAAATGCTTACATTAAACTCAATACTGTGAGATAAATCCAACTATATGTGATAAGTGATTCATCGAATTCCATTATACTATATTCAAAAATGTATATTTAATACTTACATATACATCATATTGGGAGTTCGATCCCCGTTTGGCGCAAAAAAATATTATGATAATCAAAATAAATCAAGCATTAGTGCGGCGTTGAGTTGCCCATCATTTAACTCGGATAGAAAGTGAAGAATAAAATGTGCTTATAATATAGGTTGCCTTTACCTACACCGCTCAGTGGGAAAAAGCGTAAAGTTTTTTTATTTAGTTATATTCCATGGAATCTAACTGAAAAAGTTATTAATTTTTTTTTTTGGGAATCCCCTGCGCCAAGACGGATCTCATATATATATATATATATACATTACATACGTTATAATAATACATTATACTAATAGTAAGCCTATAAATAAATACCATTAAATAATTTAAATCTATGTTTACTTCAGTCGAGGTGGTGTAAAATTTCATCTACTCATTTCAATTATTCCAGCTGCAGCTAAAGGTTTATTTGTAGAATTTCCAACTTTCTTACTTGAAAACTTTTCATACTTGTTAAAAGACATTCCCTAGACTACGAGAGAGTATCGAGTTTCTTCGCCTTATTCTGGAGAGTTTTCTGTTCAGATGATAAAAAAATGAATCGCTTAAAAATAAAATAGATTTATCTGTAGATGTATAAAGAATAAGTTTCGTGCCTAAAAAAGGTAAAAATTACGCATATTGTAGTAACGTTTCGAATAAGGATCGAACCCACGACTATCACGTTTATAATCTAACCTGATCCTATTGCACTACGATAGCCTCTTCAAAGTTGGAGAATTTTAAATATGTAAGCCTACAATTATTTATTTATAACGTGTCTCTATTACCATTAGACAATTAGCCGCCGCATATTCATTAATAGGAATCAACAAGCGGCTCTTAATACAGTTACTGATGCGATTTCTTGATTATATTATAATTGATATATACTTGTATATATATACAAGTTTTTGTAATTTTGTAATAAATATTATATATTTATAAATATATATATATATATATATATATTGAGATTTCTTTTACTCGGGTGGGGAACCCACAACCAGTCGCTTTTACAGTTACGCACTTGTGCCCCTGCGCCACAACTGGCCTCAACATCAACTACCAATTATATAAATTTCACTTTGACTTTACTATTAAATCTTTCCATACTGAACTAATATTTAGTTTCAAATCAAAAGCAAACTTTTAAGTAAACTGAGTATCGTAGCGACCTAAAAGATTTCATGTAACTCGATGTTTGTTCGATAGCTCATAAAACTTGACTTAGAGCACTAGCTAGTCCTTCAAATATATTGCGGCGTTTATTGAAAATCTCAGTTATATGCAACCCCATATTTGGGAACCACTTCAAATCGTATGAGACCGTGAGCGAAATTGAAACGCGGTGTAGCGACCTTTGAACATTTGGTGGTATTTCATTTTGTGTTAATAATAATAATATATCAACTTTCACGCTTTTTCCCTTAAAGGAGGGTAGAGAGAGGGAATCTAGAGTTAAGGCTCATCGTTCCCCGCTTCCCATCAAATTTTTGAAAGTAATGCGTGTTTAGCGGCTGAGGTCCACGCTGACGCCATGCTTTCCAGGGTAATTAGATGACTCGACGAGGACTCGACGGTGTGGGTTCGATTTCCACTTGAGAGATTGAATTATTTTTATTGGCTCGTTAACGGAGCGAGCAAATAAAATAATTCAATCTCTCAAGTGGAAATCGAACCCACACCGTTCGTTGCGTTTATAGTAACAAGCTTGTGCCCTAGCACTAAATTATCTCGTATATACGAGATAAATATATATATATATATATATATATACATAAATATATTCTTATCTTATCTAATTTGAATGAAAAGCACAACAACAGTGAAAAGTCATAAATGTTGATGCAAGCATGGAAGCGCACTTAACCCATTTCTCCAATGATGATACCAGAAACATAATTATATTTACCGCAAATATGATTAATTCTTCATCATTTGATTCATTTCATTTTAAATCAAACAATGACATTATTTTTTTCTACATAGTTGTCTATTTAAAACCTTACAATAGCTGCTACAGTATATAATGCCTTTTGAATTAATTTTTTTTTATATTTATATGAATTATTTGCGTTTTGCAAGTTGAGCTCCACTCAGAGAGCATTGTGTCGAATTCAATAGAACGAAGTGTCTTCAAAGTCATTTACCTTAGAGACTCCTTTAGAGATTCCTTGTGCCTTCCCTGAAGTGAGAGCTTAATATTTTTCTGACTTGAAAACAACAGAGGGCCAGTCGTGACAGGTTTTGGGTTTAATTCCGCTCGAGAGAATATTTGATATTTGTTTTCGTAGAGTAGCTCCGGTAACCAGACAAAGTGTGACATTGAGTTCTGTCACTCAACACGCAATGCCTTCGAAATTCAAAGAACAATGGGGTACGAAAATGTCTTAATAGCGACGGAGTGTAACAACAAATTCCCAGGTTCCCAGGTTCCCTCTGCCTACCCTGCATACGCTGGACACAGCGTAAAGCTAAAAAATATTATACAATTCAGTTTTTACATTTTCAAGCTACAGTAGTTCACATGACATTTATTTTCTAGAGTTTCCCACATACGCAGTAGGTCATTGATGTTTTGTCATTTCCTTGTGATATGCAAATGTTGGTAAAAAAGAGAATACTTGTTTGATTCATTACTGCGCTCCCGGTAATATATTTGTTTATTAACAGTACATTGTGTTTTAGTTTTCCTTTGAAATTATTCATGGTAATATGATTTTTGAAATATTTAAATTTTATGACAAATACATTTTTTGAGGGGCTGTCGTGGCGTGGTGGTGGATCTATTGCTACTCATGGGTATAGTAATAATTTTTTTAACAGCTACCCGCACACAGCAGGGTAGGCAGATGGAATTTAATGAATAATATTTTTTATTAATATTTTCATTTCTTCGCTCTGGTAGCAAGGCATGGCGTTGAGTTCCGTAATGCCTGAGAAATTATTTATAGGATAAAGCATGAAACTTGGAAAAAATATATTTATAAGACCATATCGTAACGTACGCACATAGGCACAGTAGGTCAACAGTAACTTGGGGAACCTTGTATCACGACACTTCGTTTTATATAATAATATAATATATAATTAAAAATATTATATTTTCATTAAGTGGCCGAACTCTACTCCACTTTTTGTCCATTACAGTGAAAAGATACTTTAGTTTATGCACCCGAGCGCGGATCGAACCCCACAAAAGCTCTTAATTATTAAAAAAAAATTGACAGATTTTTGACTAGGTTGAATTTTCTCTCTTGTTTGCCTATATTTAAGATATTTGAAGTTCAGAACTATCCTATAGAACACAAAGACGGACGAACGATATTATCAAAGTAAAATAAATAGTAGATATTCAACAATGAAATAACTTTTGCTCGAAAATAGCTCAGTCTCAATGGCGCCGGTAATATCCGGTGGAGTACGTTGGCATTAACTTCATCATACATTTTTATTATCTGTGTTAATCTACCAGAGTGCATCATGGTGTTTTTCAGGAATTAAATTTTTAAAATATCTTCTTTATTCTCACGGGTTCCTTCGTGATTTGAAGTGTAATTTTTTTTAACGTATGGTTTATTGGTCAGGGTGCTTGGAACGGTTTTCAAATCCCGATATATTCAATTTCTTATACTTTTTTCGAAGAGTATTTTGTACCGTTTTTTTGTTTTGTTGTTTTGTTCCGTACTTTTAAGGAACCTTTATAAGAACACTTTGTTTTCCGTCTGTCTGTCCATTGGCCTGTCACGAGCCTTTTACTCAAGAACTGAACAAGAAATAATAGCCTTAAGGGGACGAAGCCCTTAGTGAGCGAGCCTGACTTGCGCTTGTCCGGTTGTTTCTGTATAGTATTAAGATACTCTGTTCCCAATTTCCTGCTGGATTTTCGAGACAGTGAGTGGTGTGACTCGACACTGCACTTAATCTATCAAAGTGAATAAATGAAATTACCCATCACACGCGATCCCCCTCTCTATGTAACATAAATAAATAGAACGAATTTTGGACAAAAAACCAGTGTTAGACATTCCATAACAAACAATATTTCTGTATATTTTTGCAGAATTCATGGAAATATGTATTTGGAGTCAGCGCGGCGCGAGTAAACGACGTCACATTCGGGTACATTACAACTGTAAAAACGCCTCGTTTGCATTGTAAATGCCGAGGCGGCGTGGAGCTGGTGCTTCACGTAGTAGATATAATTGAATCTCTTTTGATATTCCTTTTTTAATTCTTCCTGTAAAGTAAGTGATACATGATAGGAGCAAAGTGATAAATTTCTTTACGCTGGTGTCGTGATAAAGCGCGGCGTTGAGTTCCACCACTCACCACCCAACGCCTCTAGAATTAGAAAAGTAGGGCGCGGAGTGTATAGAAAACTAGGTTCCCTCTACCTATCCTGCTCTGTGTGGAATACAGTGTGAAGATGAACAAAAAATAGAAAGATTAAATGAATAAGTATAGTGTATGACTAAATATAATAAAATTACTTTAACACGAGTTAATTTCTCCTAAACTAGTATAAATAAAGTAATTTTAGTAGTTTTTCAACTATACAACATAGTTAAATAACAAGTGAAACTTCACCCTAAGAACCGCCTGGTTGGAATTTCTGTCAGAGGCACAAGCATTTTGCGCCCCTTTCTATAAAAAAAAACAAGAATTTGTGGAAAAATAAAAAAAAATTTTTTTGAAATCACTCTAAGCTCTAGAGTCTAGACGAAATAAAAATATATGTTTATAAACAAATGTTGTAGTATTATTATTTATTGAAATAAAAAACGCCTCATATTTATATTATCTATACCTAATTTTTTGTCTAAAGTCGGGAACGGAGTGTCTTAACACCGAGGTTCCCTTGGCCTACTTTGCAGCGTGAAGCTGATGATTGCACTATTTTGCATTTAATTCATATTGACGTTTTAAAATTGAATCTATTAATATATAACTAGAGTTTAGTCTAAGTCTTAGTTAAATAACAAAACCCTTAGATTACGAAAACATTACAAGCTAAAATATAAAGGAAAATTTTCATTTAATCATGTTTCATCGATAAGTTATTTCTTGCAAAATTAAAATCCCTTTAAAGTTACCAGCAATAAAAATGAAAAAGGAAAATTTTGAATGGAATTAAGCGAATTTTTCGGCGGTATAGGCGACGGCGTCTGAATACTCAATGGCGGGCTATTGTAAAACGGCGTCGTTTACTTTTACCGTCTAAAACGTGATTTCCTTGGAAAAATAATAATGAATTTTCAATGTCATGTTTGAAAATTCTCTAATACACTCAACTGATAAAGGTTTGTAAAGTTTGTAAAAAGTAACGCTTAAAAAATGTGATGATGCTGCCATTTTATTTGTAATTCTGAACAGGCTTTCTATATTATATATTTAAAAAGACTTCAATGATATATAATCTAAACAGCGATCTAATTAAAAAGAAAAAAAAATCTAGATATATTAATATTACAAGCTAAAGAATCTTTTTAGTTGAAATGCGCTAATCTCACGAACTACTATTGTGATTTGATCTTCAGGGTTGCTAGCCGTAAAGTTCTCAGATCAGTGCGTTGTCTGTCTGTCAATACTCTTTATCTCAGGAACGCTTGGAGATATCGAGTAGTAAATCAAACTACATTAGAAAATTCAAACTAAACTAAAATATATACTCAGACCTACAGCCCTATGATTTCCTGACAAAAAACATATTTCTATATTTACTTAGAAAAAAGATATGACCGCTTATACCGCAATAAACGCATATTTCGACACTAAAAAGGAAATCAAAATTAACAGACTACTTCTGGTTAACCTAGAATTATGAAAGTATAAAGTGGTAGCTATAAACTATACATTTGTGGTAAAATCATAAAATATAATAGTCTTAAAAGGAGCAAAATTTACTATTAAAACCGCTAAGTCTAGTGAGGTATCAGAAGAAGGACTCAGGCTAAGCTGAGCCTAATTTTCAGAAAAATCTCGAAACTTCATTTTTTGTACGGAAACCTCGGTGGACGAGTCTGACTCGCGCTTGTCTGATTTTGCTTGCTGCGGAAGCTTCGATGGGCGAGTCTGACTCGCACTTAACTGATTTTAATTTTTATTTTGTATGCGTCCCTCAGTAACAAATAAAAATCATTCACCATGTAATTTATTTAATATAAACCAATAGCAATATTGTATATTTCGCAACTCCACTTCCGGTGGCTTAATAAATATTTACAACGCCGCGTCAAGTCAGAAACGTGCACTTTCGCACATTACCATCTGTTTTCCTCCAGATTTCCCTCATCTTATCCTGTTTGAAGCTCACAATGTATATTGTCGGGTTCTTGTATTGAAATATAACAATGGCCTGCAGACAATACCTTGTATTCCCTACATTAGGTCCATATCCGACGTGGCGTATACTTTGTACGTAATGTGATAAATTCATACTTGTATATTAGAATTTTATACATCTACTTTTGTTAAATGTCGGTAAAGGAAGAGCGAGGTGTGTATTTTTATATCTTAGCGTGTTATTTGTATGGTAACGAGATAGTTTATGGTGGTGAAGACCAGTTGTGGAATCAAACCCCATTCGGGGGATTCCATTCATCACGTCTAGAAGTGGATAAGGTTTTTGATGAATGAGTGAAAATGTCACAACATTGTCCTCCTCAAAGGCCGGCACTCCTCCTTAAAGGCCGGCAACGCACCTGCAGCTCCTCTGGTGTTGCACGGGGTCGTGGGCGGCGGTGATCACTTACCATCAGGTGACCCGTGCGCTCGTTTGCCTTGTCCTTTTCCATAAAAAAAAAAAAAAAGAAGTGAATATATCAATAACCGTTTCAGTTCAATTATTATGAAATTTTATACACTTTATTTGCTCTTAATTATTATGAGCTTTTAATAAATTCATGTAGATTTAGTAATTAAAGAGCTATGAAAAGCTCATAAAAAGCTTGTAAATGATTCCTGTAAAATACATATTAGCCTCACTTGTGAAAAATATCATAAACATATTTTTTTCACATATAATTTATTAAAATAAATCAGATTAAGAGCAACATATTGTACTGAAAGGAAATTGTAATATGTTCAAAATTATTTACAATTCATTAAGAATATTATTATTTTTAAAAACTAAGGTATTTTTACATTCATTAATGTCTAAGTGGCTGGTGTAATTAATTATAACTCTTAAACGTCTATTATCTAGCCTAACACTAAGTTAATTCCATTCTAAAAGTTAACAACATATAAATTAATAACTAATTAATATAACAGTTAAACCAAACAGTTTTTTAACGAAAACACAAATGAAACAAAAACTCTGTTAAAATGTACATTTATTTAACAAAAAACTCCAATTTTAATTAACATAATACTTAAAATAAAGAGTAAAAAGATATTCAATAATAAATGACTTGTATTTGGCCTGAGCTCGAGCGACGGAAGCTCGATACATTTAAATTAAAAGCTCCAAGTTCAGTCGCAAACATCGCTAATTGGCGTTACTATGTAGTTGTCGTTTCCTGGGAGCCGTGTCATTTGTGATTGTTTAACAGCAAGTACAGTCAGATAATTGTTTATATATTTTTTTCAGCTTCACGCTGTATCCCGCACACAGCAGGGTAGGCAGAGGGAACCTCGTGTTAAGACACTGCGTTCCCCACTTTCCGCCAAATTCTGGAGGCATTACGTGTTAAGTAGTGGAACTCAACGCCGCGCTTTGCCTCGACATCTGTGCAAAGAAATGAAAATCAAATTTAAATAAATATTTCCTTTTTTCGAGTGGGGATCGAACCCACAATCAATCGATTTTACAGCACACTTTGTGGCCCTACGCCACGACTGACCTCTTTATGTTAATTTATCTTTATAATATAGTTGTTGTTACTTTTCGGGGATTTACTTCACACTATATAATCCTACTAAATGTAAAGTTATTATAGTTACTATATTACGTATAGCCTATAAATTAATTTTATTTCATATAAAGCGCAAATTTTTCTAGTAAAAATAGGTTTTTAACAAAGCAAATAAGGATTGATTAATTAACTCGTAACTCCATTTATCACGTCTTTTAACAAGACCAATTAGGTTCTCGTCGCGGTCTATTCTTAGTGAAGTTTGTTCGTCAGTCCAATATAAGACTACAACTTTTCTCTCGAAATAGACTGAAATTGAAATTTTTGAAAGTTCACTCAGATATTTTGAATACTGTACATGTAGAATGTTGTTTAAATAGCCCGAGTCTTGACCAGCGGGGCCGAAATCTTTCAGACGGAAATTATGGTAAATAAGAAAGGTAATTAAGGAGTAATATTGTGATATTTTCGAAAATTCTTGTCAAAAAAAATCAGCTTCACGCTGTGTCCCGTACACAGCAGGGTAGGAAGAGGGAATCTAGTGTTAAGACACATCGTGGCGCACCGGCTCAAGGCTCAACGCGACTGTTGTGGATTCGATCCCCACGCCAGGAAATGAAATATTTATTTATATTTTCATTTCTTCGCTCTGGTGTCTAAGCAAAGTGCAGCATTGAGTTCCGCCACTCAACACGCCATTGTGCGCCCATAATTCGATGGAAAGTGGGTGTTCTTTTTTAACGGAGTTTGTTTATTTTAACGGAGTGTCTTAACACTAGGGCAACCTAGCCTACCTTGCAGTGTGCATGATACAGTGTGATCCTGATTTATTAGTATTTTTTATATTTTATATGCTGCGGGATAAATAAAGATGTCCACCGTAAAGTATTACAACCCAAAACCACATGCCAACGAAAAAACTGAAAAGAAAAATATTATCACTCATTTCTTTTCACTTAACAGAATCGTCGTCAGTTAAAAATATATACCTACAGTGCGAATAGCCTGAAAAGAATAATTTCAACAAAAGCTAATTAACGTTTGATAGACACCTCAGAAATTTTCTTTTTAGATCAAAGGAGAAGTTAATTTTGAAACGGGACGGTGGATTGCCAAATTAAGTTAATGATAACTGACGTTTCCTCGCCTTATCTGAAACGATGATAAGAATTAAAAATTTGATCATTCATGAATAATTATTTGTTTTATACGATATTAGCGTTACGTGAACTTAACTGGCGTCTTTTCAAAAATCTCATCATGTGTTTTCTGTTCGAAACGCAATAATTAAGCAAAGGAACAGAAATCTATTTGTATTCACAGTCATACGTATTTGCCCCTGCGCTCCCACTGGGGTTATAAGTTATTCTTATTTTTACATTTTAATAAATTTTAAGTCATTGTAAGATATTGAACCCGGTACCATTACAGACATATATATATAGACATAACTAGTTGTTATGCTACTATGTGAATTTTACATGAAGTAAAATTATATTAAGTAAAACATGTCAAATGCATACAACAAATACACAAAATGTGTGCGCGCGGCGAGTATAGCAATTCCTGTTGGAATCACGCCGTCGCTTCTGTATAAATTGGCTATTTCAAAGAGTTATGAAACACGAATAAATCACGCGTATGGTGACACAAAAATCGTTATCATATATTAAATGTCCAATGTTTGAACAAATATTTGTTATTTTGTTTAGTTATAACTCGATAAGTCATGGAAAGGTACATTCAGAATGATTTGTCTCTAATATATAATAAATACTTCTTAAAATTTACGAAATATTATAAGAAAATTGTGTCATTTTTGTGTGATATCATAAAATTTATTTAACACAGCTATGTACGTGAAATAAACTTTTTTTGCAGCTTCACGCATTTTCATTTAGTCTAGAGGTAACTAGTGTCAAGACACTCCTTTGTGGACTTATGGTCTAACTTTAGAGACATTGTTTGTTATGTGGCGAAATTCAACTATTTTACAATATATGATTGTAACTCGCCAAAGAAAAAGGTTTTAAAAATTTGCTACAATTTAAAAAACATAATAAAACTATAGTACCACGAACGACTGTTCAATCCTTATATATTCACATATATGTAAGTATATAAAGTTATTTAGACCCATAAACAGCATGAAGTAATTAAGTACACCACATTTGAATCCCCGACCACCACCGCCACCGCCTATATCCACGGCGACACCTCACCTATTGTCACAAACTAAACTTACATTACTCAAGTCAAAAGCATTCCACTACCCCTGCGTACTCTAAATCTAATGATAAACTTTCACAGCATGGATGTTGTATGGTAAAAAAGTTTTGGATATTGCTTTAAATTTATTTGTTTATTTTATTACTTCACGCTGTATCCCGCATTAGGGAAGTAAGCAGTGAAAACCTAGCGTAAAAAATAAAATATATTATATTTATTGCATAAATCTTATACTGAAGTATTTTTTTTAATCTATGTATCTTTTGTTATTTTTTTTATTCTTATAATCTTTATATGGCCAAAACTAAAAATCTATATCTCAAGACAAATATATTTATTATAATATAATTAAGAAAAAAAATATCACAGGATACTTAGTAACACACACCTAATCCAAAAATATTTGTTGCCTCTTCCCGTACTCCATTTACTCTTATTTCAAACAACTTTTCGCTTATTAATTAGACCATAGATTATTTATATATTATGTACTTGTCAAAAGCCTAAAAGACCATTGTCGGTCATATGTATCCCTAACCGCTGACGATAATAATAAATCTGGTACAATGCTGGAAGGCCAGTATTGTCTGTTGTGGCCCAGGCTATTCAACCTAAGAGAAGTGCTCTTCTCCTTATTGAAGTACATAAATCCAGTTCATTTTACTAATATAATACATAAAATACGTCTTACAGAAAAATACATTCATATCATCATTTCAAATTATATTGAAGTTATTGCGTGCTGGTTTGCGGAATTTAACTCTGCAGTTTTTAAAGAAAATTAAACAACGAAAGTATTTATTTACAAACGCATTTTCCTAAATAGAAATTATATAATAAGTTTTGTAATCTGGACTTGGAAGGGATTTTGAAAATTTTTAACCCTAAAGCGAAGAACTAGGTGTTGAAAGTTTGTATGGATTTTTTTTTAAATCGCCACCGATATTTATAAAATTTGAAATTAAGACTCTTTAAAATATTTAATTGAACACGTGTTTGATGGTTTTATAGAATTCACCTCTTCGGGTGTAATTAAGCAAGAGAAGCTGCGCGCGTCCGCTAGTCATTCTATATTTTAATTTACCGAAGTTTTGATGACAACCTAATAAAACTCTATTATTACTTGTAAAAAAAAGATTAATTAACATAAAATCACTAAAATAGTTTTTCCCAAAATAAGCTCGAAGTGAAAATCTATAAAACCTTTTGTACTTGTAGCCGCTGTAAAAACAATGAAATGACTTTCTCAACTCTTCTATCAAAGGGTCCAATGAAAGTACCAATTTCCACTAATTATTTCGGGACACAGCAAAACTGATTATAGACAACACTCGTTTTTGCTTAATTATTACGTAATTAGCCACTCTGTCCTAATTGCAGAAAAACGGTCAGCTAACCCTTCTCCAAGTGTCTGCCGGCCGGCAAGGCTTGTTGAATCGCTTTTGTTTTTATTGAATTTCACAGTTTCACGTATATAGAGATTTCGAGATTTCGACTTTGAGGCAGAAGCGAGAGAGATTCTCTTGCTTCTATGTGTATTATTCTGACAACTGATATTAAAAAAATATCTGTACCGAAAAATATTAAACCTACGGTTAATTATGGGTAGTCAAAATACTTTATGGTTTTTTCAAAAATCGAACAAAATAAATAATTATTTAACATGTCCTCACGAGTACCTATTAATGCGAATGTTTGTTGATGAAATGCCCAGCAGGTAAACTGAAGGAACCTGATATTAAGACATTCCGTTCCCCACCTATTGCTCAATTGTCAGGACATTGCCTGTTAAGTGTCTTCTCACTCAAGGATTATTTTCTCCACCGCATGGAAATCGACCCTTTTACAATTATACGTTGTGTCGATGCGTTGTGATGCCTTTTAATCAAATAAAGCCGGTTAAGTGCGAGTCGGTATTGTCCACCGAGGCTACCGCAGCAATTGCAGCGGATATTTTATGAGATTTAATGGAATAAATCTCATAAAATATTATAATTTTAATTAAAAATTAATATTTAAGTATACAAACACTTAAATATTATGAAATAAACGTTCGTATAGTTCAGCGGGTGAAGCTGCGGGAGCCTGCTAGTTGTAAATTAATTTTACCTTTCAACTCAATTTTCTTTTAAAAAAAGGAAAATCTGGCATAAAAATTAAAGTTGTTTGTTATACACAGCATCCTTCTCACAAAGGACCCTCACTCCCGCAGCATTTGTATCGCGAAAGATAAATTAAAATTCCATTCTTAACCAACTGGTAGAGATATTGCTTTTACAAATCATATTTTCTCTTTAGCAAATAATTTTCTTGTTCCGATTTCTTGCCACACTATTTGAACGCACAATATTTAAGTTTATATTTTGCTTACGATATTCATACCACCGCCGGCATTTAAAATCGGCGTGAAGTAGTGGCTCTTGCCACTGCGTTTCGCATTATGTAATGCCGGACCCCGGCGCCCTAAATCTCCACCTTAAAGGCCGGCAACGCACCTGTAGCTCCTCTGGTGTTGCATGGGGTCGTGGGCGGCGGAGATCACTTACCATCAGGTGACCCGAACGCTCGTTTGCCTTGTCCTCTCCCATCGAATTCTGCCATTCAACTAGCAATGTCTCGAAAATTGGGCGAAAAGTTGCAAAACGTGTTCTAATTAAAGGTTCCCATCTCCTGTAACAAGTAAAGACTATTTTATAATTTCCACTAATTATCTTAATGTTAAATGTCAAAGTTTAACAGCAATTACCGACAAAAATGCTGAAGTGGTCTCAACAGATAGTTAATGGAGTTGCCAAAGGAATTTCTTCCCTTTAATAACAGAGAAGACTACGATACAAATTAGCTTACACTTTGAGGGACAATTTAACTTTAAAAGTTTCGACAGTAAATAGTTATTGGAACGTTATTATATATAATACATGTTTACTGAAAGTTGCCAGTTTTCTATAATGCATGTCTTCTATTATTATGTAATTATTTTAATACATTGTTATGTTAAGCTAAGTTAATTGTAATTGGAAATGGACGGGTGTACAGATGGCTGGCTTTAAATTTTTCAATATAATATATATATATAATAAATAAATAGATTCTTTTTGATTACGAGGATTATGTGAACAGAAATGAAAAAGCTTTGGAAAAAATCTTCTTTAACAAGAATGGTAAAAAAATGGTTCGGTAAAATTTCCTAGAAATACAATTCACGTATTTACAGTATACAATTCACGTATATATAGTAAATCCCCATCACTCTCGGTAAAATCTTCGGCTTCTTGGAGCCGTCTTGAGGTCTTAGTTCTCCTATTTAATAATTAAGAAATTGAAAAAAAGTTTTCAGTACGTACATACTCAACTTTTATTAAAAAGCGGACAGAGCCCAGTGGCGCAGTGGCATAATCGCACGACTGTAATATGTAAAATGTAAAAGAGAATGTAATATGTAAAAATTCAGTAATATCTTAATTTCTTCACTCTGATACTAAGACAAAAAATGGTTAACAGAGTTTCTTAACACTTACTTCCCTCTGTCTACCCTGCTACGTGCTACGTGCGGGATGCAACGTGAAGCTCAAAATAATAGACAACAAAATATATAAATGAAAATGTAACGCCACAAATAATCAAATATTGTAAACGACCGCAAATTTGATTCACGAGCAAAATCATAGCTTTAGTAATAATTATTTGTTACAAACTATTTATTATTGTCGATGAAATCAATTTGAGTCACAAATCGAGTATTAATTTGACACAATTATATTATAACATATTTAAATTGAATATTGTTTTATGTATATATAATATATGTGTCATTTAATTCACATAATTTTTGCTCGCACAAATATTGTATGGGCACATTTATATATGTATATGTAGAAATGTGAAACTCTTCTCACTGACTGACTGACAGATTGCAGTCGTGGCGCAGGGGCAGGGGTCGGTTGTAGGTTGTTCGATTCCCGCTCGAGGAAATAAAATGCTTTATATTTTGATTTTCCTAGCTATGGTAACGAGGTAGAGCATGGCGTTGAGTTCGGCCACTCAACAAGCAATTCCTCCAACTAATCCTAGTGGAGAGTGGGGAATGGAAACGGAGTGTAATATAAGGTTCCAAAAAAGAAGATAACACACAGACACGGAATATATAGATTTAGCATGTAGTCCTTGGGAATTCTATGGGAACCCAAAAAGATTGAATTTTTACGAGAACGAGAAAAAACGGGACTACATTTTGTCGCTTACTCACACGAAGTGGATTATGTAATAACTAATTAAACATAAATTGGAGCGTTAATGTTATTAAACAAAAACAATTATTTACTTAATGTCCAAGTCAAAAAGCACAAGTAATCTTATATATTTTTTTAAATTATGAATAGTTATTATTCAAGCGATTTTAAGCGACATTCAAGCTATTTTTCTTGCAAAAAAAATTATATATACTTTATGAAATTTTTCAACCTTTATCTTTGAATGTCTAACATCTGTTATGGGTATTGTAAATAAAATTATGAATAAATTTCAAATTGTACTAGAGTATTTCTCTTGTTGTTGTTTTTCATTTATGGCGTTACGAGCGTGCCAGTTCAGCACTAATCATACGCCCATGTCACCTTGAATGGAGAACGTGACAATGTGGTCACCGAATTGGAGCATTATCGACACTCAATAATGAGTGACAGTAAGCAAAGCATCTGTCTTGAGCAGACTAGAATAACCAGATGTACATATTTTTTGAGTTAGCTTTTCTAATTGGTTTCTTCAATATTAAACTTTTTCTTTATTCCTACGCATTTGACGCAAAAATAAATAATGAAACATCGAACAGATTCAACCAATTAAGTATTATATATATAAAATAAAAATTATAAATATTAAGAACTTAACTAAAAGCTCTGCTGCGCGGGATAAAGAGTGAAGATGAAAATTTAAGTGTAAGCTCTATTGCCCAGCGCACTAGCAAACGTTATGCTTTTCGAGAACACGGCAAACCGCATCCTGTATATAGGTACTGGAAACGGAAAAATTGGACGCTCCGTTCATCCATTTACTAACCCCCCCCCCCCCCCATTTTCAAGACTCAATGATTGAACTAAAACTATTTTGAAATAAAAATAATTAATTGTCTCGGATAAGACTCGTACCCACGACCGTCGCGTTAACAGACAGACGCTGCAACGTTGCGCCTGTCAGTAAGCGCTTTTAAACGTTTTCTGAGTTTTATTTGTAAATGATATTTTCTCTTTTCACATAAAAATAAACTTTTATTGTAAAAGAAAATGCATAAATATCTCGTCGTAAATCGTTCAGTGAATTTCAACTATGAAAATTTACTTAATATGCAACTAATAAATACTACATGCTAAAAGGAATTTCATAAAATTCTTGCATATAAAAATGTACATGAAATATAATTGGACTATTTTAAATTATAACATATTTTTTTATAGCTTTACGATGTACACAGCAGGAATGGCTGAAGGAACCTGGCAATTCTCCATTAATTCTGGAGGCAGTGCATTTTGAATGGCGGAACTCACCTCATCTCTTCGTTTCGACACCAGAGCGAGGAAATGAAAATGTTACATATTTCATTATCTCGAGTGGAAATCGAACCCACAACCTGTTGCGGTTACAGTCACATTCCCTACTATTATTAAATTAATTGTTACCATAGTATAAATATTCTTGAGGCTGTCGTGGTGCAGCAGCACAAGGGTGCGACTGTAACGCGACGGTTGTAGGTTCGATCCCCACTCGAGGAAGTGAAATATTTATTTACGTTTATATTTCCACTTATTCGCTCTGGTGTCAAGGCAAAGCACCGCGTTGAGTTCTGCCATTCAACACGCAATGCTTCCAGAATTCGGCAGAAAGTAAGTGTCTTAACACTAGGTTCGCTAGGCAGAGGCTTACCCTGGTGTGTGCGGGATACAGCGTGAAGGTGATTAATTAATTTTAATTATATAAATAAGCTTATAAATATTGAACGTTAATCTTAATAGCCTATTTAGACGTTTTGTAGAAAGACGATTACATCAAAGAAGAGAAAGTTGTAATTATTGTTACAAAAAAAAAAATAAGCAAAAAATGGTAAAAACCGAGTTAATTAAACGTCCCGTTGGGCGAGAAGATTACAAAGTTAGTCGTATTAAGAGACGCTATTACAAATTAAAAGGGAATTCGGAGCTTCGCCTGCAACTTTCTAGCCGGTATTAACTCGTACTTGTCATATTTAAAAATATCTCATAGTTGTGTATAGAATATATTTACGTAATATATTTTTTAATTTAACTCTGTATCCCGCAATTATCAGGATACCTGGGAAGCTAGTGTTAAGACACTGTGCTCGTTAAGACATTTCTGTCCCCTACTTTCGGCGTATCCGAGTGGAGAAATGAAAATCAAACCCACAACCCCCGAGTAAGAATCGAAACCACATTCGCACTTACAGTCAAATGCTTGTGCGCCAGGCCACCCGCTACTATAAAATAACTTTAATTTTACTATCATACATTTTATTAATCTTAAAGACACGTCTATGAAAACAATTGATAAAAAAATACGGAAGCGATATAAAATAAAAATTTAATATCAATATTAATAACAAGGTTCTGTGAGCTCTCACTCTAAGCGTTCCATGAGATACTTTGCTGAATTAATAAAAACTGAAAAATAAATGTAAGATCTTGACATCTTCTATTTTCAAGGAGCTTAAAATAAAAAAAAACAGCTTCATGCTATACCCCGCACAGAAAGCGAAGAAATTAAAATAAAAATTTAATTTCCTCGAGTGAGGATCGAACCCAAAACCAGTAGCGTTTACAGTCACACTTTATAATATACTTCTCCGCCACGATTGACCTCAGTCGCTAAGACAAAAATTAACAGAAACACCGTACGCACAATATTTTTATAAATAACAGTGTTTTATTAAGAATAATAATTAAAAGTGTATAAACTGGGACGTTTTACTTAATTAAATAGAGAGTGGAGAGCAGGTATAATACGTTTCAAATTATGAAGGATGCATAAATACGCAAGCGTATTTTTTTGTTAATAACTACAAAACTTTCGCATAGATGAGAGTCTATCATTATAAAATTTTAAGTTAAAAAAAAACCACAGCAATATTTACAAATGCTGCCAGCAACATCATTTAAGAATTAAAAATTTCGACAAAGAGACAATACGTCGATTCAGAAACGAAAGACTATATTTAAGCTGAAAACTTTCTTTACGAAAGCCTTAAGAATGAGAAGTAAAAAAAAATAAGAAGAGACAAAAGTCGAAAGGGAATTTTAACAATGGCCAGTCAAATTTGATGGACAGACACATCCGAAAATTAACTTTCTTTTGTTCAAACAAGAAATAGAAATTAATTTAATTTTGCTCAAATTGGGCGGCGAGTCAGGGAGAGTTGCCCACTGATGTTTCTACGTCTTTCGCTAATTATCTGCCACAAAGGATTTTAAGATTGTGGAAAACAACTTAATATTTGTGATTTAAGCTTTTATTTATTGAGCGAAGTGGTGACGAGGAGTTCTGCCACTCAACCAGCGATGCCTTCAGAAATCGATGGAAATTTGTGCATGTGCAAATGTTGAGGGGAATATTGCGGGATAGAGCGTGAAGCTAAAAAAAGTATTAAAATTATTCTGGTCTTTGGAAGTGCTTGTATTTTAAGCAAATCTTGTCCTTATAACTTATAAGTAGCTTTATATAAACAAGGTAGATATAGAAACCCTAGTCTCTGAGCCACTTCTTTTGGAGTGGAGTGGACCTTTTGGAGACAATGAAAGGATATCGTATCATTAACCTGGTTTGATAATAGATCCAGGAACTGAATAGCGAAACTTTTCAAAGCACACAATTGTTTGATATTTTTTAATACAAAATAAATATATTTTATGAAATATATTTTTTTCTAAATCAAATTTTCTTAACTTTTTTCCACAGATAAGCACATTAACTTATCTCAGAATGTATTAAAAAATGATATTATCTCAAGACATTTATCAAGCAGACGTTAATTGATGGATCTTTGTTCGTCTAAGCTTTTGATAATATTAAAAATTATAATTAAATTTTTTATTTTTTTTTAAATTTAATAATCACATTATAAGTAATAAATTATCAAATTATACATTCGAAGGCAAATGCTTGCCATGTATAATTTGATAATTGACATTTTTATTTTATTACATAAATTTGGTGTAAAGCAAAGCCAGTCTTTTTATCTATATTTAGTTAAGTAGTTATAGTTATTGTAACTGTGGTGTAAAACGAACACTTTTTTTTAAATTTATTAAATTATAAATAAATATAAAATTTTATTGAGCATCTTCATTTTCCGAAATGATAATGACTTTTTAGAATGTATTATTACATAGGGTGGGCGGTGTAAGAGAGATCCTGGGAACCCAGTGTTAAGATAACCTAGTGTGAAGAAGCTTTCATTTCCAACTTTCCACCGAATTCTAGAGGCATTGCGAGTTGAGTGGCGAAACACAACGCCGCCGCTGCTTTTGAATTACACTCTTTTATTTCTTCAAATTTTTAGGCTATTTTAAACGTATTTTCATCGTAGAAGATAGATTAAATTCCAAGTGCATTGTCAGTGTATAGTTTTCGCTCTGCTAGTGCAGTGCGAACTGTTTCAATATGAAACGTGACTTGGAATGTGAATAAACTCATGATTGTTCATTCGTGATGTTTATTTAGCGAAGGAAATATTTGTATGTTTAAATATTCGTCGTATTTTGCCTCTTTTTATTGGTATAAAATGGTCATAAAGATTTATTTGGTGTTAAATTATTATTATTAAAAATTTTATTTTTATTTAGTTCTTTCTTATATTTTAGATTCAGGCTATATCCCGTATAGAAATCTAGTATTTGAACATTCTAACCGCCTAATATTTTACAATATTGGGGTTGCTTTGTCTTCTTGACAGAACGAGGAAAATAAAAATAATTTATTCCTCTGAGTGTGAATCAAACCTACAACCGTGGTGATTACCTCGGTACGAATCAGTGGCTGTGCCGGTGCGTCACAATGGCGGTATTAATTTTTTAAAGTTATGAATAATTTTATTACATTTTATAAAAAAATACAAAATGATGTGAGGCTGTCGTGGTGCAGAGGCACAAGCGTACGGCGGTACACGTGATTGTTGTAGGTTCGATTCTGAAGTGTCTTAAGACAAGGTTTCAGAGATTATAAAAGATTATGTAAACATTTTGCAGATACGAAATTAAATAATTACCAATTTAAAAGAAGACTAAACGTACAGCGTTATTTTCTATAATCTAAAATCAACATATTTCACATTGAATATAACGGTCGTAGCTATAAATTACTATCCCAAGTAGGTCGAGCACACGCCACAGTCACGAAAGGTCAATACAATATCTGAATTGTGTGGATGCATTCTCCTTTAAAGTTTCCAAACTTGGTAAACATGTTTTCGAGTCGGATGTAACTTGGTTCAAGCTATAGATACCTATAGGTCACTTATTGCAGATTCAATGAGCTAATGAAATGCAAGTAAATTTAAAATATATCTAAATTTAATTAAAGACGTTACATAAAAAAATGCTTCATGTAGGGTAGGCCAAAGGGACCTAATGCTTAGACAGTGCGATCTGTTAGCCTGAGGGAACCTAGTGTTTAAGCACTCTGTTAGTAGCTGAACTCACTTGTTACTAAAGCAAAAAAAAATTGATATCGAACCCATAACCATTGCGATTAGTCAGACTGTACCATGATGGCATCAAAAACCTTTCAGAACCGAATGCCGTATGAAAATATTTGTATTTGTTTGTTCTTATTATTTTGACACATATTTATATATAAATTTTACTACAGTTTCACTCAACACTCAATGCCTTTAGCATTCGGCGGAAAATAAATTACTAGGTTCCCTCTGCCTCTAAACTGTTGTGCGCGGTATACAGAATAAAGTTTAAAAAATTACTTGAATTTATATTAGAATTTTGAAAACCTCAACCTCCACTTATATCCTTCTCAAATAAAATAGAAATTCACAGTGTAATAGTAAATAATATTACATAAATAAATTTACGTTACAAACAAATTATAGTTAATAATAACACAGAGATAGTTCAGTTCATATTGAACGAAAGTTACTCCGAAATTTCTCCTCCATACCAAAACCGCAGGAAATACAGTTATTACCAACTAACTATATAATGTATCCTCAAAGGATCCAACAATAAATTCGGTAATGAATATTACTTAGTATTACGCTACAGCCTGTAATAGAGGGCTAGTGGTTTTTTTATTATGTAAACGAAAACAAAAGATGAAAGATCTTTTTCAAAATAATTTTCCTGATTTATATTGTTTGAAATGCTATTAACTAATATTGCTTATACTGAGAGGCTGTTGTTGCGCAGGAGCACAAGAAGAAGGATGACTGGTAAAGTGTGGGTATGGGCTCGATCCGCACTCAGGAAAGTAAAAATATAATATTTTCGCTTCGCTTTTGTAGCAAACCGGTTGGTGGTGGTGGCGTTGAGTTCCGCCATTCAACTCACGATGCTTCTAGAATTCAGCGGGAAGAGGAGAAAGGAAGCTTGTTAACCGGAACGGAATATATTAGCCTTTCAGTATCAAAGTACGTCAAATGATTTTAATGAGAATGAATACATAAAGTAAAAGCGAACGTTATGGATAGCAGGATAGAATAAATTGTTACAAAATTTGTAAGCAGAGAGTTCCTCCCACAACCATTAGGCCAGTCGGTACTCTACTTTTCACCCGATCTTTCTAGATCTTTCTAGATCCCAGAAGTTCGTTTGTAAGCTAACAAAAATTAGCCCTGCAGAAATTAAACTAAATTTACACGAAATTATTAGCACAAAATTAAAGTCCAGAACCGACCAACCCCCGAAAATACCTCTAGATGACACCCATGATAAACAAGTATATGAATAACAAAAAAAAAGGTGTATCACGTAAACTTATTACAAACTTAAACGCTTTATTAATTGGAAAAACAAAATTTAAATGTAACAACAAAGATCAGCCACTTAAGTTTACTCAACAGTTTAACCATATTTCATGTTGAACTTTTAAAATAAAGTAAACGATGTTGTTTATTACCTAAGAACAGGAATTTACCGCAGAGGGTATTACCGTAATATGAATATATATATATATATATAGCATTAAGCTCTATCCTGTATATAGCAGTGTAGCCAGAGGGACCAAGTTGTAAAACACATCGTTTCAATTATGACATATAAGATCGAAAGTGCCGATACTGCCGATTATGTACTCTCTATTTTCTGCCAAGTTCTAGAATCAATGTGTGTTGAATGACGCAACTCAACGCCGCACTTTGCATTATTACACCCCGTCGCATATGAACTTCTCATATTATCTTACGAGAGCATATAATAAATAGGAATCGAATCCATCACATAGACACTACCCCACTCCACTATAGTGTTATTATATTTCATCAAAAACGTATTATTTAGTTAAGCTTAGTTAAATAATAATGATAAGTATTTATTACTTAAATGCGCAGGGGCACAAATTCTTTCGTAGCACAAAGTCCGACGTTGAGTTCCGCTACTAAACACATAAAGCTTCCAGAATTTGACGGAAAGGGGGGATGGGGGGGACGTTCTGTCTTAACACAAGGTTCCCTCTGCCTACCCTGTTGTGTGCACAAGACTGTGTGAAACTGATTTAATTTAATCTTTAGTCTATAAATATTCTTGAACAGTTTTATATGTATAAATGTTTTCCATTCTACGCTTATTGTCCAATCTATATTATGTTTATAGTTGTATTTGTTGTTTGCTTAGACTCGCAGTTTACCAGATTTTATTAAAGGCAATAACGTGAAAAATTGAAGGAAACGGACACGGATATTGCGCTACTAACTAAGGTTTTTAAACTTTTCCAATAGCTATGTTACTTCAGTTGAACGAAATGTGTTCTTTGTTTAGAGCATTGTGCCTCAGTGTCTGTTACTTAACGTTTCTTCATTATCCGAGGATATTAAAACAATATTACAAATAGTAAAATTCCTGAAATATTTTTTCTCTAAATTTTTCTCTTGTATGTATCGTATATTATACTGCATACGCTATCTGCGCTTCGTTTTTTAATCTATCGGCACGCAAGGCGTAAAATTGAAAAAGGGTTAAACCTATGTATATAAAATAATACAATAAGTACCAACGTGATATTTAAAGTCCAAATTTGTTTTAAAATGCTATTATACTTATTAAAAGCACACATTTTAAATAATATAATTAAAAATTGATTCTATGCATTAAAACAAGGAAAAATATATCAAAGAAAATCTAATAGTTTGTTCAAATATGATACAGCAGCAATAAACAATATCCGTGGACATTTATTTTATTAATATTGAACTACTTTTACGATATCAACTGCTCTGCGTCGTTTGCGTTTAATCGTGCATATAACTTGCTGAAGTCGTTCGGAGACGCTCGAAGTCGATTCGATGTTTTGATTTTATACCGTCTTTGTGTCAATATTGCTTAATAATTTCCATCTATGTGCACCGGAAACAGTAATTGTTTATAGCAGTATAGAATAAATAGGAAAAATATATATAGGTATAGAATTCTGAATTGCTCGTTGAGTGATGGAACTCAACGCCTCGCTTGGACTCGTCACTTTTACGTAAATCTATTACACCTGTCGGCACCTTACAGAGCTTAAACATATCGTAAAGATATATCTTAACAGTAGAGATAATAACACACTTTTATTTGTCAATGAAATATTTATGTCTGAAAATACTGAGTTCGCCTTTACGCGCCGCAGTGACCTAGCGCCCGATACCTAATATCTAATGGCAGCCCTTAAATTTTATGTCCAAAACTCGACAAAGATAAGCGTTTATATTTACGATAGTATTAAACATGGATATTTTTCGTATCTTTGGCTGTTAAAATATTATTATTATATATACGAAATTATTTGTTTCTTTAAAACATTAGAAAGTAAAAGAAACAAAAATATATTTGTTTGGAAAATATTTTAGTTACGAGATAGTTCGTTAGTTAGTAAGCTTTTTTTTACTTAAATTAATTTGGATAAATAGAAATATTAGAAAAGTTTCATCTTTATTTACTCCACTTCGTTATTGGTTTTTCGTCTAACAATAATTATTTGTTTACATACTCGTATGCATAACGTTTCTTTTTAAAGAAACCGGTTAAATGTTGAGTTGAATTCGTCCATCGAGGGTTCCGTACCTATAAAAGTTGAAAAAATTTGTTTGCACTGATATGCACTGATTTTATGTGGAAAGAACTACAACGATGATCATGTTTTCCTATGAAATATCTATAAATTTTCCCTTTTCGCCTTTTTTTTTATAATGGGTTCTCTAATTATTTGTATATAATATTGAAAAAAATAGTTTCTATTTTGAAAAAATACAAGTCCGTAAATGTTGTGTCAAATGAACGATGTGACATATAATGAAAACAGAATTAGAGCTATTAGTATTATAGTATATATAGAATAAATAATATACTTCATAGACAGATTTGCAGTTTTAATAGATAAATAAAAAAAATATTATACAATATATAGCTTTCATAGGAAATTAAATATAGTAAAGTATAGAGAAGTTAAAACAGCACATATGGAATAAAAGAAAAAGGAAAACCTTCAAGTCAACCTGTTTACACAAAATAAAATTAAATCGACCCTCAAACGGTCAACAGACCAACAGACTATTGTGAGGACCGCAATCTCAAAGAGGGTGTTTTCATGTTAACCGGAAAGTTATTTTTCGTAATAAAATTCAAATGCATAGTATATTTTGCTTATATACACTTTATTACTTTTGCTCATTATTTATATACATTTTCAGCTTCACGCTGTATCCCGCACTTAGCAGGATATGTGGAGGAAATTTAGGAATCTAATAATGAAACACTAATATTTGCTACGCGTTCACAGTCCTTGTCCATCTATACCATTAGGAAATAAAATATTTAATATTTTCGTTTCTCAGTGCTGAAGCGTGGCGCTGAGTTCCGCCACTCATCAGGCAATGCCTCCAGAAGTCGGTCTTTCTCTGCTTTCCCTTGTGTGTTTTGTGGGTCACAGCGCAAAATTGCGAAAAAAAATAATGAAAATACAATAAATATATAATATGATCGGGTCTTAATAACTACAAAATTAATTATAAATTCCTATCTAATTAAGAACACATCAACTAGAACCATCCCATACATTTCCCGTAATATTTTCTGTTTATAAAGTTCTTAAAAGTCAAAACTTAGCTCTACCTTATAAGTGAGTCAATTAACTTTTAGTTTGGATGCCAGTCTATGTGAGGAGCACTTATAAGCACACCTGCGCCAGATATCAAGGAAATGTGAAAACTTCCATAGTTTTCTATTTTTATTTGAAACCAGTAAGAGGAAATTAAGAGCGAAGGGGAAGCCAGGAGTTCAATATAGAGTGGAATTGATGACGGGCTATTTTGTGTCGCCTTGTAAGAGTAGGTACTTAAGATGCATTTTTATGTGTTTTTGAAGGAATTTAAAATGTAGGATATTTTTATGGTTATTCTTAATGACGAAAATTGAGATTGAATAGGCCTTCGTGACGCAACGACACAGCGCCTGTAAACGCGATGGTTATGAGTTCTGATCCCACTCGGGGGAAAACATAATTTTAATTTTTTAATTCTGGTAACAGAACTAAGCGCGTTATATTCCGACATCCAATACATAATGCCTCAAATTAAATGAAAACGAGAATACGTGTTGTAAAGCTAAAAATAGATATGAGATGGCACACGATAAACACAGAGTGTTGTAACACCAGATTCCTAGGTTCCCTCTGTCTATTCTTCTATATGCAGGATGCAGTGTAAAGCAAAAAATATATAGGAATATATATTTTGCACATTTGGTAGAAAACAATACACAGAAGGAAATATATTGTAATATAACAAGTTGTGTTTACTAAGCTATCGCAATTTTATCAACATTATAACATGAAGAAATGTATTCAACAAAGGGAAAAGGGAAATAAAAGAATTCATTATACCTTTTTATACGGTGTAAGACATCTGTACAGATGTCGTTTCAGATTATACCAGCTTCCACAATAAGATCGCTATGACAACCGCAGGTATTCGCTTTGGCCTCGTTTGTAAATATTTATGAGACTAAAATATGCTATTTATAGAACGCAGAAATTATTTTTATTGAATGTAGAATTGAAGTATTGACGAAAAAAATATGTAATTTGAGGCCGGCGTGGCGCAGCGGCACAAAGTGTGTGTGACTGTAAAACCGACTGGTTGTGGGTACGATCTCCACTCGATGAGATGAAATGTTTATTTAAATTGTGTATAATACAAATGATAATCTTATTATTTTTGAAAGTAATTCAGATAAGAAAGTAAATAATAGTGTGTACAAAGGAACCAAGCTGCGAGCAGGACGCTTAAATTTAAAAAAAAAGAAGCGGATAAAGCCGCACGGGGCCGCTAATTTAAAAAATGAAAATATATTTATTGACAAAAGAGCATTTACATTTACAAATTTACATTTACTACTTACACTGGGTATTCTTGTATAAATAAACATTTTATCTAATAGAGTCAAGTAGCTTCAATATATCTGGCTTACGCTGCTAAAAATACTTAAATCAACTGAAAATGATGATCTAAATGTGTAGAACTCACGAGAGAATGCCATCCACGTATTCATTTATGAATAATGTTTTAAAATATTCCCGCTATTATAAAGTTCATCCTGAATTACCACCTATTCCTAGTTTTGTAGGGATTAAAATTTAATGATAAAATCAACATAAGTAGGCTAAAAAGGCATTTAGAGTCGTAGCTTAATACAGGCTCCACACTTACCGCTGCATTTCAGCGGTCTTCTCTATAGGTGGGGGTAGGTACGAAAACTTTTTAATTTCCCGGAATTATATGAAATATTTTTATAATGCGCAATACGTAAATGCAATATTTCAGCTCCGCTTTGCTATTCTAGTATTGTATGATATATAAAAACGTGGGACTTTCATACGTACAAGCTCGTGTGTGCATCCTTTTCTACTTGGTTTCTGGGTCAAATGTGTTTTAGCGTAATAAAGCTTTTTTTATAGCATTCATCATGACGCCAAGTACACCTATAAGTAGTTTAGAGAACATTTAAAGGAGAACGGCCAAAATAAAATGTATATATTTACATCTGTATACAGATAAAATATACATTGAGGACAATAGTGACGCAGGGGCATAAGCGTGTGAATGTGCTGGACAAGTTGAGAGTTCGATTCCCCACTTGGAGAACTCTCCGCTCCGTTGTCGAGGTAAAGCGTGACGTGAAGCGTGACCATTTTCCTGGAGTGGGGGAGCTCACTCCAGGAAAATGGGACGTGTCTTAAGACTAGACTGCCTCTGCCTATCCTGATACGTGCAGAATACAATGTGAGAAGCTACAAAAAATTCATTTCTCTTACAGAGTAAACCTTCACCTACTAATTTATTTAACTATATAAATAGAGTTTTTCATTACCGAGGTACTGTCAGGCAGCAAATTAGCATATACTTTTCTTGATTAGTGCAGGAGAGAATTGTAAAATTTTTTGAAATTTTACATTTAGATTTTTATAGAAATTACTCGTAAATGTTAACTGAGCTCTATTCATCATACAATTGTTAAATTTGAATATTTACTAAAAAATAACTTAAATACGTCAATCATTTATTTCGTTACTAAATTAATATATATATTTTTTTAAATATAAATTTTTGTATATCAATTATAATTTCTATAACAAAAGAAAAAGTAATGCTATTTTGTCTATATTTTTTTACAAAACATAAATTTTGGTTGAACATTACATATTCATGGTCTGTGGTAAAACGGTATTTTCAATTGCAAATCGAGCGGTGTTGCCAGCATTTAGTAAAATTATACATTCGTCGTTCATTTGTTTGTGGTTTGTCAATAATTTTATAGTATTATAATAAAAATTTGCGTGAAATAATACATTTTTCGTATAAATCAACAGACAATTGTTCCGGTTGTTGTAACTAACTAATTTAATTGAATAGATATTAAATTTTCTCTAATTATAATATTTAAAATGTGATAAAATATGGGCATAAGTAAGTTAATATCTGAAATTCTATATCAGTGACTAATTATATCGTTTACTAAGCCTAGTAATATATAAAAATTTAAAAATACGTAAGTGATATCTCCGCTTAAAATTTATTTACCTAAGCCTCGAGAATTCGGCGAACGTTCCCGAGTCTTAACTCAAGGTTCCCTCTTCTAGATTCAAGATTACCTTCTCAAAGTTAATTTGCGGTATACTTTTAATACAAAAAATTTCAAATTTTACTGCTCATGAAATAAATGATGGTCATAATAATGGTATGGTTTTTTCTTGATGTGTGTGTGATGAAAGTTATTTTGATTGTAGCCATAGAAACTATTTTTTTTCTATTAATTTACTATAATTATTTCTATTTATATCAAAATAATTTTATTTATTTGACATAAATACTTTTGTATATTGCCGAATAATTAATTTATTTTATTTTCTATAAATACACACACTTAAAGTTTAAAATGCGATGTTTTAGCGCATCAATATATATTGATATATAATAACATGGCAACACAGTTGTTTTTATAACTTTGACTCAAGTTTTAATTCAGTCATTTTACCAAGCATTATGCTAAATATGGAGATAATGGACTACTATTACTAAATAAAATAGATATTATCTTAATCCATTAAGCCCAAATAATGTAAATATATACAGACATATGAATAATTAGAGATGGTTTCGGGCACATGTTTATTTGGGTTGAATACGCCGCATCGTACGCCGCAGGCCACTTATGTTTATTCATCGGCCGCGTCAGAATAGATTCATCTGATTCGAAACAAATTTTTGTAATGATTGTGTAAATTTTGTTTAATTTTTTTTTCGTGAGATTCTGATTTTCATTTTAGTTTAGGTAAAAGATAGATTTACTTAGTTGTTAGTTTATACAGAAACGTTGGTATTACAGAAGGAGATGAATGCTGTGGAATTGCTCAGGAAATAGGACACAAAGTTGAACTAGAACTATTTCATATAAGTATACTAAAATTAAAGTTTCTCAATTTTGAGCTTAGCTTTAGTGGTTCCCAATTCATCTTGGCCGTCATATCACGGTCTAGTCTAGGCGGTCATTCGTCGTTCCGGGTCTTGACATACCTAAGAATAACGTTACATTCTTGCAGAAAGAAGTCTTTGTCCGTATATGCTACATCTCTTTGGAACCAACTCCATAATATTGGAAGATGAGCCCTTCTCTAATATCCTTTAAATCCCAATGAAAACAGCATTTACTCTCTAGTAAAAATAATTCATTTAGGTTCAAACAATGTTCTACGTATGTGTAGCAACTGCATTGATTATTTTCTTTTAACTTATCTAAATATTTTTAAGTAATATAAGTAAGCGACGTTGAGTTACGCCACTCAACACGGAATGCCTCCAGAAGTCAGCGGATAGTAGAGAACGGAGTGTTTGAGAGTTTGACTAGGTTCCCTCTGTCTACCCTCTGCAGGATACAACGTGAAGCTGTAAAAAAAGTATATAATAAGTATTTTTATTAATTATATATATAATTATATATATATTATATATACATATAAATGTATATTTTCTTATTGTTAATTATATCGTACTCTCTCCCCGTTGTTTAATAGATATTCACATCCACTGGTTGGCTGGAAGAGATTTCTCTTAGAAACAAACCCACCTAATCAATTAACCTTTTCATTTTATATTTCTGTAAATTTTGTTTTGTTCAATGAATAATATATCTAAATACATATACGTATAGTTCAAACATGCGTAGTCACGCGGGCTAATATAAAACAAGTTGTAAGATCCAAGTGAAATGTCAATCAATAAGTTCAACTACGAATTAAATAATGAAAGTTTTAGTTTAGTTAAGCTTTTATCTCACAATGTAATACATATGAATGGACACGTCACTTTGAACATTATACGTCATACACGTCATGCATATAGTATTTATTCCATGAAATAAAAACGGTGGCGTTTTAATAAATAATATCAAAAAATCCCCATATTATCCCCCCTAATAAATATATTATCCCCCCTAATAAATGTGTACGTCAATGTAATTACCGATCAAATGAATCGGATAACATAAATACGTTATGAAACGTAAATATGTATAGTAATTTTTAAAATAAGAAATAGTCACGCTTCAATATATGAAATTTGTACGTAAAATGGTGTCTTTGAATAATTAAATGCAGAACTAACAAAAATAAATTTAAGCTTCTTTAGGAGTTCTGTATGCGGTCATTCTATTGCTGGACTAGTTCAGGTTCCTTTGATCGTCCCAGCTATGCTTGAAGAGTTTTCTTATTGAAGACTTATCTTAATATCGTTTGTTACAATTCTTGATTTATTTTTAACTTCACTACAGAGTGCGTTGGCAGAGGGAAACTGAAGTGAAAGACAAGCCAGTACCATTAAGACACTACCTTTCCCCACTTTCGTCGAATTTGCTTCGTCACCACACTGAAAAAATGAAAATATTAAATATTTAATTTCCTGGAGTAGGAATCGAACCTACATCCTAAATCTGTTCGATTTTGCAGCCGCGCGATTAAGCACCAGATTAACGACTGGCCTCAATAACTAGATAATAATAATATTTGAATGTATCTTAATATATCTACACATTTGAAGGTTTATAGATGTTAAGTAAGCTCATAGAGCCTTATAAATAATATACATACGTACATACATACGTGACAACGTAATAGAGAATATAATATCCAACCGATATTAACTTCGAGAAGACATTAGCAAGACTATAATTGCACAGATGAATATTTAATGGTACACATTCGCACTCCATCTCGAAATGTAATCACTTGTAGAGACACCTGTTTACAAGGGTTGAAATCCTGGTGGTATTTTATATAATGATTTTTATTGTAGCTTCATTTTTATGAAATTTTATTCTCCGTGTTGAGTTTCGCCACTCAATAACGCCTCTAGAAATAGGTGGAAAGCGGAGAATGGAAGTGATTAAAAACCATATATGTGCCAAGGTTCCCTGCTATGTGTAGACGTGAAGCTATAGAAAAGATGGTTGGAAAAAGAAATTAAAAACAATGAGAACGCTCAGTTAAATGTGTTTTCGTTTTGGAATTTTTTTATTTTATTAAAGTGAGTAGATTTGAGTTTTAAGTTAAATAAGAGATACAATAAGTAATTTTCAAATAAATATATATCATTTTAAAGGATATTTATTATACACATAAGACAATCGAAAATGTAAATAATTCCACTGACTGACTAAATCTAACTCAAAGCTCACCAAAAATATGAAACGTGTCTAAATCTTTTCTGGAGCAAACTCTGTTGGCGAGCTTCCAAACGGTCGTACCTTCGCATTCGACGTACACTGCTAGTTGACGCTAGGTTAACCTAATAGATTCAATATTCAATTTGAATCACTATTTTCTTCTTCCTTAACGATTCTCTAATAAGTGATGTATTTTTTTTTATGTAGAGTAAGCTTTTTTTATTAGTGTTGTTATAGAACTTGAACTATAATCGGATAAAGTGGTTGTTCATTTATAATGTAAGTACTGGTTATAAATTAATTGAGCATTAAATAATTAATTATTTAAATTTATCAGCACCTAATTTTATCTTAGATTTTTTCTTAATATAGCACGTGCGATTATATCTACCAAAATATGTAACAATAACACTTTAAACTGAGAATACCTGCACTAACTAACATTTACAGAGACTGCAGAACTTATTTAATTTTATAGCCTCCACGTTCGTATCCTAATTAGAAATCTAGAACAGGAACAACGGATGGGCCTTGCCGGCTTTAATTTGATTATTTATCATGAATTATCCCCCACCAGCAAATCCCTGGTTTGCAACTTTGCTCTTCATATTTTATCAGGGGCGTCTTATCAATGTTTCGTTTAAGTGACTGTTTAATTAAAATAATATATTAATCCTTTTTTTTTTATCATAAATAGAAATTGTTAATTATAACTCAGTTCTAAGTGATAAGAGGTAGTAATATCATTAATAATCTTGATAATAATATTAAATTTTAGTTTGTCTTCATTGTTGTTATTGTTACATTTCAGAGTTGCGATGGTTTTGTGTTAGTCATACTTGGTATTTATTGGTAGAACATTTAGATTGGGCCATCGTGGCGCAGGGGCATAAGAATGTGACTGTAACGCGACGGTTGTGGGTTCGATCCCCTCTCGAGGAGAGGAAATATTTACTTAAATTTATATTTCCGTTTCCGGTTCCCTCTGACTACCCTGCTGTGTGCGTGATACAGTGTGAAGCTGATTTATTTTAAGAATTAGATTATTATGGAAAAGGTAAGAATTATTCTTATCTTTTCCTATACTAATAATTATTATAAGAGTAATTTTTATAGGCTGTCGTTCCACAAAAGCACAAACATGTGACTTTAAAAGCTATAAATATTATGGGTTTGATTCCCGCTCGGGGAAAGGAAATTATGGTTTATTAATATTTTCATTTATTGGCTGTGATAATAAGGCTAAGCTCAGCGTTGTGATCTATCGTTAACTTCCAACGGAGTGTCTTAACATTAACATTCTCTGCCTACCAGGCACTATAATATGCAGAACACAGCGTGAAAAAAAACTAGGTTTACTAAAAGCATAATATACAAATAAAATTTGATCAGATTTTGTTCGCAAAAACAAACGATTTAGCGCTGTGTTATTTGTGCTTAGCTCTACAAAGTGGAAATTTATTTTTATTACCTTCCCAGTTTAACTGTTAACATTAAAATGTTATTTCCATTTTAAAATGTTTAAGATAAATATTTTTTTCAAATAAGCTTCACGCTGGGAGAGAGAACCTAGTGTTAAGACACTACGTTCCCTACTTTCTGCCGGATTCCGGAGGCGTTGCGTTGAGTGACAGAACTCAACGCCGCGCTTTGCCTTGACACCAGAGCGAATAAATGAAAATATACATTTAAAATATTATTTCATCTCCTCGAGACGGGATCGAATCCACAACAAGTCACGTTTACAGTCACGCATTGTGCCCCTGCGCCACAACTGGCGTCAGCTCTCAATACTTTTTTCAATACAACTTATTTAAATTTTTTGCTTGTTCGCGTTAAATATTTATATTTGCAAGGCTTTCATTTGAATTGCAAGAACACAGCAATGTTCAAAATAACCAATTTTTAATAACCTCGTTTTTCTTTTGTCTTCACTGAGGTCACCCAAATTTAAAAATTGAATCCATAAAATCAATTATAAGGGTTCGGCTGTCTGCTTGTTTGTCTGTCATCATTTATCTCAAGATTGCGTGGAGGTTTTAAGTTACAAATATTAAATATCTAAGTCTAGAATCCCTTGGAGCACTGAAAAATAAGCTTCTAACTCAACACAATCAAAACATACTAGATTTAATACATTTTATATGAAATTCAGCGCATAATTAATACCTATACTATAGGTAGGTATTTCTAATTTCTCGTTGACCTATAATAATGAAATTTGACAAGAAGTCAGAACTTACAGTACTAGCAGTATATAAAAAAGAAAGAGAAATGGAAATTTGTGTTTACATAGCAGAGTAGGCGGAGAAAATCCAGTGTCTAGGCACTCCGTTAATCACTGTTCGGAAAAGGTTTAACAACGAAGTGGCGAAACCCACTGTCGTGTATTATTTTACGTATTACCGGAGAAAATAATTAATTCCCTTAAATCTGGTTTGCAGACCGACGCACCGCCGTTGCGCTACTAATTTATTTTATTTCTTTTTCAAGGTACCCAATACTGTTAACACTCTTATCAACGCTATCAGTAACGTTGGGTCAACCGGGAAAATGTGACCAAACGCCGCCCCTCGCCACAGTGATGACGCCGAGCGAAAATAAAGGCATTTTTAAAATGGTCATTGACTCGAAAGTGGAGGATAAGAATATCTACAGACCCGATCAGACCTACGTTTGTAAGAGCAATTTTACTTGTTCGCGTTATTATTAGAATATATTTTACTATATTTATTTTATTATTAAACTGGCACAATGGCACAATAATGTTTGTAGGTTCGATTCCCAGTCTGGTAAAAAGGAAAAGTGCGTTGAGTTCTGCCACTCAACACTCAATGTCTCCAAAATTCGACGTAAAGTGGGGAATAAAGTATATTGTCACTAGTTTCCTTCTGCCTACCCTGACGCATGCGAGATGAAGCTAAAAATTATATAATCAAATCATTGTTTCAACCCAGTAATTATAACATCAAACGTCGCCCGCCCATTCAGATGGTTCATGATAACGGTTGAGGACCCATCTGTGGACAACAGCACAGACGAGTTCGAGCACAGGTCTATAGACGTGGGATATCTTAAGACTTTGGAAACAAACCGCCACGCGAGGTACAGCGAACGCTGCTACAACTCCGTCGAGAATACAGATAATTCAGAAAAATATCGTGTTGAGGTAAAGTATTAGTTAATTATATAAATTTTCTCGTGGTCTTCGTGGAATGAATTTTCTTTGTGTAAATAACTACAAGATTTTAATTAAATGCTAGTTTTTATCTGCAGCTTCGCTCTGATAGCCAAATATATTAATTGAGCGTTACCTATGTATCGCACATGACACAATCTTAGTTGTCAGAAGTAGTTCAGACTGCAGGAACAGTGGCTTACATCGAAACTACAAACATTATAATATAGAAATTATAATCGGAAACTAATGTCAGATTTATAAAATCTCTTCATTTAATTAAAGATAAATTTCCTCACATTTCTTTCTATCTTTTTCTATTAAAAAGTATTATAGCGTTTTAAAAAGGAATCAAAGCTGACTTAGACCGACAAGTTTATAATGAGTTTTAAATCTCTCATGTTTCACTAGCTCTGTCGTATGGCTTGGTGATTTCTGTTTTTCTAATTTCATTATAATATTTTTTTCTAATGGATTAACTATAAAAAATCTAGTTTGAAATAAAAATATATTTCTTTCATCATACTTACTGTATTTGAGGCCGTCGTGACGTAGCGGCACAATCCCGATCGAGGAAATGAAATACTTATTTACGTCTTTATTTCAATTTCTTCGCTCTGGTGTCGAGGCAAAGTGCGGCGTTGAGTTCTGCCACTCAACACGCAATGCCTCCAGAATTCGGCAGAAAGTTCTCCACTTCCTTTCTGGAGGCATTGCGTGCTGCCTTTCATACGTACAATACGTACTGTACTAAAAAATTGTTGGTAATAACTATATTATTATAATATAATATACATATCGCAAACGTCTTCGCCATTCGCCAAGAAAAACAATTTGGTGTTAACCTTTGTTACGTTTCGAGTAACATTTTAGTCCACAATTAAACAGAAACTATTTTGCTTACTGAAATACCTACTTATGAATAATTAAACAAATTTATTGTAGATATTCTAGAATTATTTCGTGCAAGATTAGACCTCTCCAGTCAAAGGAGATGCTCAGCGTTTGAGATTTAGCACCTTATATCTCAAGATGAAAAGCGTATTGTAGTGCACGCTCGTAAGCTTGCAACCTGTGTTTCATAAATAAGACCTGTATTACGTTGTCGTGTCCCAGTTGTAACGTGTCTATGGCAGCGGCTATGAAAGCGATGGTTTTGTATTCAAATTCATTTGTTTTTTATGGCTTCACCCCAAACTCTTAGTAATATGAGTGAACGAAGAAAGTAAAATATTCAATATATCATTTCCTCGAATTGGAATCGAACCCACAACCGTGTTTGACTCTGAAGGTCATGGTGGTCTATTCAAAAGCTTTTATTCGTAAATATTTATTAATAAATACGTGTTCTTTAGTCGTAGTATGATAACTTATATGTAAAACTTATATATAAAAAATATTTTTTACCTCTAGATACATTGGGTGTCTCCAAAGCAAAGTGGTAAAGCACAAAAAATACGATTACGCGCCATGGTCGCTGAAAACTCTGAAGTTTGGTACATAGAAGATAAATTAACTATAGTCCTCGAGAAAGACACGAAAAAGCCTTTGGACAGCCCTCCGTACCCTCCAAACAGTACTTGCAATTTATGTAGCGAGGCTCGATATGAGGTAAGACGATAATATTTCACATTGAATTATTTTGTACTTAAAAAGCGCTTGCATTTAGTCTGACAAATTTCTATTGTCTTTCTCTTATGAATTTGTGAAATAAGGAAAAAAAAAACAAATAAAAATCTATTTTTTATTCATTTTTTATTACTTTTCCCAATTAGGGTGTTAACGTGTATTTTTTATGTCAAATATTTATCAATGAAGAGCTCACTTATTTTATATAATTAAATTATATTATATATATACAAATAAATACAATTTTTCTATTAAATTTGCAATAAAACTTGCGTCAAAAATTATGATCATTGCTGCAGATTATTCTTAGTAGTGCTATACTATTTGTATATATAGATCTCGACCTATGCAGTAAAAGTAAAGACATTTTATTCTTTCAATGCCACGCTTAACATATTCTTTTAGGTAATATTCAAAGGTCATTGGTCAAGAATGACTCACCCCAGAAAGTATCCCAGTAAACCTGACAATAATGGCTACAGCCACTTAGTCGGTGCGTCCCACACCTATAAATATATCCTGTGGCAACCGGATGTGAGAGCAAGTGAAGGCTTAAAGTTGTTAGCAGAGGAAGCTAATATATCGCTAATTGAAAGAGATATCATTAATGCAGTGAGGGATTTCGATTTTATTTTAGATTTTCTTAATTAGTTTGCAATTTTTTTATTTTTGCATAAATTGCCTGCCTTTTAGTTAGTGCATGGGAGAAATCTTGCAAGCTCGGCTTCATACACTTTCCACATTCTGATGAAGCTGGAACTTGAATTATCACAACAGTTTTGATAACAATAAAATTACATCTACTTTTTAAATTTAAATGGCTTCCACGGGTTTAATGTGTAAAATCGAATACACCATAAATAAATTAAAAGGTTGTTTTTGTGAAGTTTTTTTTTATGAATTTTTTATTATACTTTACAGACTGATAAGTTGGAGTCTAACGACAATCAGTCGTGTTATCCAAAATTAAACTAAATTCTTAACTAGAACAAAAACTTTTATGAAAAATAAAGTGTAAAGAAGAAATAAATAAAATACACATACTTTTAGTACATATAATTCAACGAACGAAATTATTAGCTAAATAAATAGTTAACAATCTAAAATAACTAAGCATGTACTAATTACATAAATCGTTATGTAAATGCATAATTATTATGTACATCGGTAAATTTGGCTCCCACGAATGATCAACTGAATTCAAAATTAAAATAATATCATCATTATTATTTATAGAATAATTTATTAACAGAGTTGCGCAGTTCATAAATTCTTATGGTATCTATCATAGGTTCAAATCCAACTATCAAGTATTATATTTCAAACCCAGGTCCGTTCATAACCGTTTTAGAAGGTATTATATCAATTTCCTTCTTCCATTCAACAAAAAAATACTATATTAACCATTTTATTTTAGATGTCAGAAACGAAGACAAGTGTTCTGTTGTTAGTGGCGAGACACTTAAATTTACTACCAATAATCTTTAACCATCTAATTTTAGATGTCAGACACTGGCACAAGGACGCTCATAAGAGGGAAACGTCGTGAACATCCCTACATGTCAGAACCGTCGCATTCCTTGTTTAGAGTTGACAGGAGACATCATCTGTTCTCGCTCCTGATTGCTATGAAACCATCTCCGGACTGGTTCTTGGGAGTGTCCAGATTTGAGCTGTGCACGAACACAGGATGGCTGGAGGAGAGTGAGATACCCCTGTATCCGTGGGACGCTGGGACTTTAGATGGTATATCTTATGAGGTAATTTAATATTTTATTTTCAATTCAATCATTGGTAACGAGGTTCTCATTACACCACATCCATTCCTTACTTCCCGCCAAATTCTGGAGGCACTGCGTCAAGAGAGTTGACTCAACGCCGCGCTTTGTCTTGATACCAGGGCCTAATCGAACCCACAACATTTCGTCTTTAAAGTCGTAGGCGTGTGTGGATCAAGTGACTCAAGTAATAGAAATATATATTAATTAAATTATAAATAAAATTTTCTTATATTAATTAATTATATTACGTACGCATTTACCATATATTAATTATAATATAAAAAAATCGTTTCGTATTTTAGTCACCAACATCAGTAACTCAACCCGTCGATTCAGTGGATAGAGTAGAAGTCGGTTCCTTCAACGAAGATTCCCCCTTTTATCAGATGAACCTAAACGATCTGGAGGCCTTCGCGTACCTCAGAGTCAAGAGGCTTGATGTTTATCCGTTAGATGAGGCGGTTTGCGAAGGAGGTAACGACATTGATTTATTATATGTATATTATATACAAGTTGTTGACCGTTACGGTCGTCGAAGGGATTACAATTTATATATAAGCACGCAAGCGGGGTTAGCCTCGCGACGCGCGCGCTGTCGAGCGCATTCAAGTTCAGAGTGAAAAAGCGATATTTATTTATGAATGTAAATTATGATGAGATGTCATTACTTGTTTTGAGCAACTGAAGTTGAAAATTTGAGTAGTAAAGAGCTTCGCTTCGCTCGACTCAATAAAATCTCTTTCATGGCCACAGCAGTGTAGGCAGAGGGAACCTAGTGTTAAGACAATTTGTTTCCCACTTTCCGCCGAATTCTGGAGACATTCTGCGTTCCGTGGCGGAACTCAACGCCTCGACACCAGAGCGAAGAATTGGAAATATAAATTTAAATAAATAGTTGATATCCTCGAGTGGGATCGAACCCGCAAACACTCGATTTTACAGTCACACTGCGCCACGACCGGCCTCATTTAATTGTAATCATTCGCAACCGCAATTCGCGCCGTAAATAATTAAGAATTATTATTGTTTTTCTCTATTGCATAGAAGATGAAGAAAGACAAGAAGTGGAAGAGAAGTCTGACAATTCTTGATAAAAAAGGAAATCAATAGTTTTTTCTTTACTTTTTTACTTTTTTTAACCAGTGTCTAAGTGTGATAATTTATTATTATTACCATTTTTAATAGTTGTATAATACAAATTAAATATAAAATTATTGTAATAAAACTGTATTTCATTGTTACTTTATATTTCACAATAAACATACAACATTATTGAATTTCATATATTAAAAGTTTTTTTTTGTTACTTTACGTTGTTTTCTACATATAGCAGAAAGGGAATATGGAAACAGTAGCCACAAATCACTTCCGTTTCCCACTTCCGGCCGAATCCTCAACCTATCGAACTGCAGTCGCAGCATATAAAACAAGTAAATACCTACCACATACGTAGTATAAAACACCTTAAATGGTAGTTAAGCAAGATTTCGTAAATCCGAAAAGTCCTATGTATCCTAAATGTATATCACATTAGCAATAAAATCATAACATAATAAAAATAAATTTTAAATAAATGAAGTATCCAAAATTATTAAAAAATTTTAAATTCTCGAGATGTGACCGTTCAACCAGACAAACGCTTTGTAACATTAGTTAAGGTAGTACAGATGACCCAATTAACTATTTTTCCAATATTCGTGCCACTTCACCGAGAAGGCTATAGAATAAGCGCCCACATAAAGTGCTAGTGCGAAGACGATAAAATGTCAATTATCGAGGATATGGGAGAAAGGTTAAAAGGGAAAGCATGTTTGAAATAACAAATAAGCAAAAATTGCAGCGAAATCTTATATGTATGTATAAAATATATATGTATTTGTGTGTTCATTCATATAGTTGAGCGGCGTCGAGTCCAGACACTGAATACGCAATATTTGATGGTGAGTAAAAGACTGAGAGCGGAGTGTCTTGACATTAGAAACCCTCTCTGCTTACCTTGTAATATGCGTACATACAGCGTGAGGCTGATTCTCTATGGGCATATACTATTACTTCATACTCTCACAAAATATGTCAAAATAAAAAGCACCATAACATCAAGTAACCATTTGTATATTGAATATTGAGGACGTCGTCTTCGACGTAACTGTAAATACCATGGTTATGGATTCGTCCTCTTTTAATCCTTACCCTAGCAATACAAAGTGCGGGTCTCCTTAGGAGGGTGTCTTAACTCCTCATTTGTAGAAAATGTAAACATAATAAGAAAATAATATGAAAAGAAAATAAGTATATTGTAATAATTGACATATTATGATGAGATTAATTTGTCTTTATTTTAAGTGTTGAGTGCGTCAGTTGTATTTATTTTAATTAAATTCTCTGGAATATTTAAACAACTCTAGTTACACAATATATTGCCATACATAATGATAATTATATTCCTACGTGCCTATTTCTGTAAAGTTATTTTAAATCAGCATCGCTAGATACAAACCGGGTTCGCCGGGCTAACTCAGGAAAGATCCCGTCTTCCTGTTTTTGCGCGAAAAAAAGCCGGTTTCAAAGTTTCGCGGGGGCGCGGCGGGGGGGTGGACGCGACGAGTCCACATTGCGCCTTGTGGCGTAGGCTATGAATATAGGAGCAAATGGCGCATGCTCCGGCCGCGGCCCGCCTCGCGCGACCGCAACTTGTTGAGTGTTCGCTCACTTCACGCCAGTCTGCCGCGGACGGTGCGTCGGGCGGTCGTGTTGCGTGACGCCCGTTAGCTCTCCCAACTTCGAAATTCTTTTACGAAATAATGTAAAGTTTTTAAACTATATTCAGTGCAAAACTAACGCGACCGTCGCGTTCTAACCGTCTCTAGATATCTAGTATCGAGGTACAGAAGTAGTTTTAAGTCATTGTAACTTAATAGGCTCACTCGGTTTACCTGCATGCTTCGTCCCACGAGTCGTGCGAAGCGGTTACCTTTATCGGATAACCGAACATTTTTCAAATGGATGTGCGTTTGTATTCTGTGATAGTGTGCGTGATTTGTGTGAATACGAGACTGCGTGTGTGCATGTGCGCCTGTGACAAGTTACTACTGTAGTGACGTGAAACGTTAGTAAATACAATTTGGAACAATGTTACGAAAGGCCGAGAGGGTATTCCTATCCGCGCTGTTGCTGTCGGCGGTGGCGTCAGCGCAGTATACGAAAGGTATGTATCGAAAACGACTTTCTTACCTGTGGCTGTGGCTGTGCACGCGCAGCGAGCCCGCCGCCTGCGCTTTGTTCTATAGCCTATTGTTAACTTCTCGGAAAATAGAAATTTTTTAACCATTCACTGTAGTGGAGAGGTGACATCATACTTGGAAGAATGTGATTCATTTATCGTCAATTTATTATAGGTAGTGTCGATACGATTGATATGTTATCACTGTTTCATGTACAGAAATACTTAAATGGTAAGACGCAAGCGCATACATTATATAAGTATAATGAATATTATTATTATAACAATCTGGAATTTACTTAGATAATTAACTCTGACAGCTAAATAGTCAATAAATACTTACCGAGTCATACCTACAGTCAAGCTGTGTTTACTTTATACCTATTTTATAATAAGTTTCACGTGTCAATTAGTGAGTTTATTTTAGTTCTATATATGTCAGAACAAAGACTTATATAATAATAGGAGTAACGATAGACGTAAATAATAATATGTAACGGTATTACAAGATAAACCAGATATTCTTCATATTTTCCAAACCGCTAATTACTTGTTTAGCCCTATTTATATATAAAAAAGCTTAAATTAATTTACTTTACGTATAAAAAAAAAACAACAAAAAAGGCGGTAAAATAAATGCAGATAATAAATATGAACACGTTGTCAATTTTGTTACTGGCTTAAAATTACTTTTAAAGTAAGTTTAACCTTTACGTGATACGTACAACCCATCTCAACTAAATTTAGCACTTCCTTCCATCTATATATATTTGCGTTTTTATTGTAACCTGTTTTACATGGAAATTTTAAATGAGTGAGCTTTACACCTTATTTATTTATACATTTAAAACAGGTAAAATATTTGTGATGTCAGGTAGCGAGGGATTTGTTAGTTTTTTTGTACTAATAATGGTTTATATTGACGTTTTTATTGTTTTGTAGGTATATCCCGCACTTAGCACCTGGATTGGCAATGAGAACCTGAGAACTTAGTGTTGAATCACTATGTTGTGTGACAAAACTCAACGCCGGTTTTTATATTTACGCAAAACAAAGTAAAAATCAGAATGTGTACACATGGTATAAAATTATAATTATGTTAAAAATTTAAGTTTGTTACGACAAAAAGTAAAGGTTTTTTATTTAAAGCAATGACTAACCGAAACCGTTATAATACACATGATACGTTCTCATTTGTGACAACCATATTAAAATAATTTAAGACCTGAATCAAATGTAATTTTGATTATTTTTAATTTAACTATTATTATATTATCTATAGGTAAGATAGTGCCGTATTTCCACTTATACTTTTGACGTATAAAGGTAAACATGACATTAGGTTTTTTGCCTGAGGCATCTACTCGCAGCTATTCCCGTACTCATCCCAAATGAGTATTATCCTTTCAGGTCCTGAAAACCTTGCCTATTCAGTCCTTTAAAAACAATTCAGTTAGATATCACAGTGTCTGGTTCACATGTTAGTTTTGTAATTCGGTAGGTTTATTTTTTTGGTATATTAAAATTTTGTAAAGATTTCTGTTTCTGTGATGTTTAATTTAATATATTATTTAAGTCATTTTGTTCAGTTGATGACTTTTTTAGGGTAGTATTTGATTAATTTTAAAATTAGTTCTATGTATATCAAGTTAAGTTATAAGTAAATTATACTAAATCGTTACATAAGTTGTAAAGTAAGTGTTATACATATAAGCTACGTGACTACAGAGTAGTATTACATGGTAGGGTAGTTCATAGAAAACAGCACTGGATACATTAAATCATTACAGTCCAAACATCAAAAAAACCAAATAAATTTTAACATTAACGTGTAAATACTAACGTGTAACTAATAATATAATTAATAATATAAAAAAAAAACACAAAAATAATTTTATAATAAGAGACTGACTTTGTAATATCAAAAACAAATGATTCATAGGTAAATACGTAAAAAATATTAAGTATTTTCCTTTTGTATAAAATAATAATAAATAAATGTTATAATAATAATACTTCGTGATTATTCGCACAATATAATTTCTATCAAGCATAAATTGCGTAAATTATTTTATGGCTTTAAGCAAATAAAAATCATATAATTTGATCCTTACTGTATATAATTATATACTTATTTAAATGTTTGTTATGCGATACGTATGAAATTTGAGGCCATATTGGTTGTTCTTGGTACAAAGGGATAATATCTGACTGTAAACGTGACGAATGCGAGTTCGATCCCGATTCGAGGGAATGAAATATATTAATTTTACCGCTTCAGTTTCTTTACTCGACGAATATGTGATGAAATCCGGCAGGCTCCAGTTCTCACACTACTCTGCCTGTCCTACTATGTGGGGTAGATAATGAAGCAAGAAAAAATATTCGCCTCTATGATATCTTCTCTTATATTTAGTAAAAATACCACTCCCACATTACAAAAATAAATCCCACGATAATTAAAAATGTCACCATGTTAATTTACAGTAAAAGTTTATAAAACGAGACGATCTCGAGAGTTTCTCTTTGTACGAGATATAACTTAGAGGATCAAAGTCATCAAACATACTCTATTCTATAGATGGCTGTACCTATTAAGGCTTACGTATGCTCTAAGTCGTCTGAGCCATATAAGAACAACCGGTTCTCAAACTTGTTTTTAATAAACTACTAGGTACTACAGTAAATATAATCATTTTCACACTGTATCCCGCACATAGCAGAGAAAGCAGCGGGAACCTAGTGTAAAGACACTCCTTTCCCCACTTTCCGCTGATCTTTCGAGACATTACATGTTAAATGGCGTAACTCAACGCTGAGCTTTTGCCTTGGTGCAAAAGCACAGAATGGGAATCGAATCCACAACCGTCGTGTTACAGTCACACCCTTGTGCCTCTGCACCTCTGGCCTCAATAAATACATATAATGCTTCACAATATATAGGTATTATGCAATTATGCACGCCTGTTCTATATTTCTTAATCGGATTTGTATCGACTGGCATGCTATTAATGATCTGGTTAATTGCTTTAACGTATACCTAGACGTTTTATTCAATATAATATTTAGATTTTATTTCATAATTTTGTATGTTTAATACATAAAAAAATATATTATTAATGATTGTCTCTTTGACTTCCTCTGCCTAGTAAAGATGTAGAGAATATTGAAATCTTTTAAAAAAATTGAAAAATTTAACTTAATTCTTAAACAAACAAATTAAAACACATTTCTATGAGGTACACACAATTAAGTCTTCAGAATAACTTACAAAAGCTCAAACTATATATTATGCGTGTGAAACTTACGCAATTTAACCCAACTTGGTTATTTCTTTCAACTTTTTAAACCTTCAAGTACAAAATGTCTGCTGTTATTATAAAAAAAAAACTCATGTAACTAATAACAAAGTCCTATCCAACACAAGAAGTCATTCATTAACCTTAATTTATTCTCCTTCACTCACCTCTCTCTAGATAATGTGTGAATGGTACTTTATTTTTTTTTCACTTTCGCTTGCGTGTTTAGTTTGCGTGAGTTTAAAAGGGGTTTAAATTGTACTAGCAGTGTAGAGTGTATTGTGTTTAAGTTCATTCGCATGCGCCCGCGCGCTATGGCTTCTGTGTGCCACTGCGGTGACGTCATACAAATGTCGACGCGGTTGCCGACCGCGTTTCGTAAGGAAAATTCTTAAGTTATAATAATATTATATTGAATAAATTGTTTTCATTATTGTTTAGGTTGTCGTGGCGCACAAGCGTGGACACGATGGTTTAGGGTTCGATTCTCACTCGAGAGAATGAATTATGACATATTAATATATTAATTTCTTCGCTCTGGCACGAAGGCGAAAAGTTGGATTCCACCACAAGAATGCATCAAATATATGCATATTTTTTCAACATTTCATTTAATTTAATATAGATAATGGTGTCCACTAGGTCAAGCAATTTAATTACAATAGTAGCAGATATGACTAACGGTTCTTAATTAAGTATTTATATTACATTATATTAAATATCATTATAATAGTGCAAAAAATATAGTTAATAATGACGCTAACTATACTTAATGATACAACACTTCGTTGTATTATATTAATTGAATAATGAATCATTATTAAATTTTAACTTACGCGTTATTGTTTAGTGAACTCAAACGATATCTAGTGACCTAACTACTTATCTAACCTAACTGCAGCGCTTGAGAATTTCTAAGAAAGTAAAGTCAAATTATGTTAATATATAAATCGTTACGCAAGCTATTATAAAATTGAGTGTTAAAACTTTGTTGTTTTTTCATCTTCACGCTATATCCCGCATATGAAAAGGTAGGCTTTATTATATTTTATACAAAAAATTACCTCTCCAAGGATTCGAAGTAATAACTAACGATTCGTCATCGATCAACGTTACAGTAAAATTGAATAAGTATTGCAAATTTCAATACGTGTGTTTATTATTATCAAAACTATTTGGTAATATTAAATGGTGAATGGTTACGGTAGATTGTTTGTTATCGATAACATTATAGTCACTTTCTTAAACCTTTTTTTTTACTATTATATATATTTTTTTGTAGAATTAAATTAGTTATTCGGTTATTTTTAATGATAAATTTAGATCATTTCTTTATTTTGGCTTAGCATCCAGGTGTTTCATCTTCATGGCAGATATTCAATTATCTAGAGATAGATAGATTTCTATTGCTTTATTCAATAGAAATCTATTTGAACTGAACTGAAATACACATGAAACTGAACTTGAAATATACATTTATTAAAAACTAGCTGCTGAGTCCCGACTTCTCCATTACTTTCGTTATCTAATAATAATATCATTTAAAAAACAACATCTCTACCTATATATGTAAAGTTTAATAGATTTTTTATATATATATCGAAATGTCATATAAATATATTTTATCTAGTCAAGAATCGACGAAAGGTAATTTGATCATGCCAATATCGTGGCAGCCGCTGTCGAGCTGAGTAGGCACCTAATGGAAATCGTGTGTTACTGGGATGGGGATAGAGAATGAGATATTGCTGGTGGTACATACATACAAAATATCATATTTAGGATTCATGTTAGAGGCCAATTGAATTATTTCTCATATTTTAACTTGACCTCTATGGTTCTACATCTTTAAAAGCTACAGAATAAAAAACAAATATTTCGAGTGTATAATAATTATGTACAAATATAAACAGACAATTTTTTTTACATTACACATTTTTTTTAAAATTATCTCATATATTATTTTCATTTCACTTAGAACTGCCTCTCTCTGGATATTGACTCAAGTAATGAATATGTGCAGGTGACGCACAGGAGACAGGAAAATATATTTAAAAAAGTAACTTGTTTATATGGTATGTACTAAAATGTAGTTTTATACAGATTTATTAATTTCGTGGTTCATTGCTCTCCATTATAAAAAACGCTCGGCAAACAAATTTAAATTGATTATTGATTGGAATGGCAACATGTTTATTAGAGTCGGTAAATAGTTTGTTGTACAAATATTAAGCTATTAAATAAACTTTATTTGCAAAAGCTTCATAATTATGATTTATTCAAAAATTTTGAATCATTTACAAACAAACATTTATACGAATTTAAAAAAATGAAATTGCAAGGATTCTTTGTCATCTCACCCTTGTCACTCTCGTATTATTGGAACATTTTCCATTACCTATCTATAGGTAATATTTTATAATAATTTTCATTTTATAAACACGAAAATGCAAAACTAAGAAAATGTTCAGACTGAGGCCAGTCGTGGCGCAGGGCCACAAAGTGTAAACGCGACAGGTTATGGGTTCGGTTCCCACTTGAAGAAATAAAATAGTTTATTAACTATTAGAATATAAAATAGTTTATTAACTATTAGAATATTAGAATATTTTCATTATTTCGCTGTGGTGTCGAGGCGAAGTGCCGCATTGAATTCCGCCAATCGACTCGCAATGCCTTCAGAATTCAGCAGAAAGTACCAAGTTCCCTCTGCCTACCTTGGTACACAAAGGTAACTGAAAGAAATGTTGGGACTTTTCCATCTAAAACGATAAAGATGGCAGCTGTCTGATTGATAAAGTAACAAATAAACTGGATTCCATATAAGTTTGCAACATAATTTAGCGATGATAAAATCTACTATTTGTCCTCAACATTATTATCTTTATTGAAACAGCTTGAAAATATTACTTTACAATCTATTAAATTTTCCGGTTCGCTCACTTTCTTATTACAGTTTACTGCTGCAGTATCGATTGAAAGAAAAATATAAAACACAACATGACTTTGTGAATTTTCAAACTTATGCACTTTGAAATATTTATAACGCTTGAATATCTCGCTCACATCAATAAAGGAAATAGAATATGTAGGCATTTGTCGATTGTGATACAGTAATTATGTTTAAATTAATGTATAAAACTCGATCAACGGCGTCCCCACGAATCGGGGCGTACATATTCTGGACCCGAAGCGCGTCACCCGCATATTAGGTTGTCAGGCGACCTTTCAAAAAAGTAAGTCGACAGTTCGCCATGGAAATTGTTTTAAGCTTTGAATATTTTATGACGAAAATGTCATTTCACTCACAGAATTCATTAGAATATTTATTTAATTTGTTGTTTGAACATTTAAATTAAATAACAGTTGCTCTAATCATTTGTGAACTTTCAGTACATTTTGATTAAATAAAATCAGTGGAATACATTGGATTCTACGCAAAGAGAAGTAATTATCACTGAGTAAGGCTATATGTTCCAATTACAATTACAGGCCAACGTGTCCCTCGGGTCCCACTTCAGAGCAAAATAAACCCACCACAGTGATGAACTGTTGAAAACTTCTATTGGCAAAAGATTCTCGTCGTCTTGTTCGAACAAAATAGTATTGTAAAGGCATTTTGGAAATAGCAGAGGAAAGCTTTCATTATAAAAAGCTAAATACTGTAAATGACACCTGTGAAATAGTTCGCGCAAGTAATGTTGTGCAAATTAACTCCCTATCAAATACAAATATCGAATCTGGATTACCGCTCTAGGGCATCAGCCAAAATTTAATTAAACAGAAGAATCTGCGCTGCGGAAACGTTCACCTCTTGAACGCTGTCGTTTACAATATTCGTGAGTAAAATGCAATTTAAAGAATCTTTAATCTATTTTCTCAGCCGCAACGGTAAATATTTGTAATTAAACGGGTACAGACAACACAATAGATCCCTATTAAGCGAATATCGTCCGTAAGTTTCCCCGGGGCGTCGTTCTCCACAGACTGTACCGTTCCTCGTTTTTAAAATAAATATTCGAGATTGAGCTTACTAATGTAACGGCAATTGATTTCACTGAAAACTTACAGAGAATAGAAATGTTTTTACAATTTTAATAGATACTCTAATTAGTAGTAATTTTATTATTTCTCGTCAAAATAAATAGGTTTAATTCAAATTGTGATCACTTCATATATTGTTTCATTTTGTAAAAAAAATTGTCATGATAAAAAAAACTTACACCAAACTTATGTATAAGTTATATACATCTCTAGAAGGCTTTAGTTTTATTAGCTGTCGATTTTTATTCTTAAGAATAATGATGACAAGGCTAAAGGAAAAGTTGATTTTGCGGATGAGAAAATAGAAAAGGCGGCGTCAATTGAATATCTTATCTCAAGACACGTTGTAACTCTTCGTGGTGATTTCCGATCATTCTTTTCTATCTATATAATAAATCGCTAATATCGCTTCTTTCTTTTTTTACTGCATGCTGTATCCTGCATATAGCATAATAGTAATAATGGGAACCATGTGTTAAGGTACTCCGTTCCCGTTAAGACACTTCCGTTCCCTGTTTTCGCCACATTAGGCTTCGTTACCAGAGCGAGACAATGAATGTACATGGACAAAAACTATTCACTTTGGAGAACAATCTACGATTATTTATGTATTCATGTTTTAAAAATAGAGTAGACCTATTAAATATGCATGTTTTAAGCTCTCTGACTTTAAAATTGAAATTAAAATATTCTTATTCAAGTAGGCTTTTATAAGCAATTTATATCGATCGTTAATACAAAAATTTCAATATTGTATTGTATCACAGAAAAAAAATACTATCCGGCTCTAGATTTGGCGAAATCTCCATTGATATTATTTTTTTAAAAAGTATTTTTACATTATTTTTTTGTATTTGTATGTTCCAAAAGAGGAGAGGGGGAACTAAGTTTTTTTACACTATATTTCCTTTGCCTGCCCCGCTATATTCGGGATACAGCGTGAAAATAAAAAAAAAAGACCTATTTTATAGCTACTGTAATTCCTTGATCCGTTTCGTACCCACTTTTTTACAAGTACAAGTAAAACCCAGTTAAATTTAACTCTTACACACTAGATTAGAACAATGGATATTTTCCGCTAGGGGCGTGACTGACGAGAGAATGGAGTGTCATCGCTGGCCATCGTAAAGTGAAGTGCGGCCCGTGACTGTCAGTATTAGCACTAAACCAGACGATTGCTTATTGTTGGTCGCCACAATGCGCAATCAACCTTTATTTGCCAATCTGACCCAAGATTTCAGATGTTTAATATATTATATCATTCTTAATTTTGAATTATTAATATGTATGTGTCAAACGGTTTAAATTGTGTATTTTCTAGACTACTACGCAAAATATAAAAAGGTACTTACTATGTATTATAGATAAAATTGTGGCCAGACGTGGCGCATGGGCACCAGGGTATGACTGTAAACTAGACAGGTACCCCATCCAATTCGGAAAGTAGAAAGTGGATTATGTTAACACTAGGTTCCCTCTGCCTACCCTGCTATATGCGAGATACAGCATCAAGCTGGAAAACATTGTTTTAAAAAGAATTTTCATAACAAGCAAATGAATTAGCTTCCTTAAAGAATTAATTATTTCAAATTCCATGATAAATTCTGGTCACGGATCTT
>JBAIZZ010000139.1:0-71656 GCA_037355905.1 Heliconius aoede
AGAATTAATTATTTCAAATTCCATGATAAATTCTGGTCACGGATCTTTCTTAACCAGAGTATTCCATTCATTCTTTATATCTTACCCCCATTCCCCATAAATGGTGCTATTTAAAAGCTCAGACCGCACCGACGCTGACTTACTTGAATATACTTTGCACGAATGCGCAAATTGATATAGAATACTCGGCTTCAAGGTATCAGCCTCGGGTGCCAAGTCGGACTTTTTGAAAGGTTTTAAAGATTTTTTTTTTCCAAGTCTACAGAAATCGTCAAAACCCCCGTTTATATGTCGCTTAGGTTGTATTCGACGTGTCTAGTTATTTTTAGAACTGCTTCAAATGCATTTTTTTAAAGTTTATGTTCTCTGATGTTATAGGAGTTGATATTTATAACGTTTGTGTATTTATTTATTTTTTTTTCCTTATTGCAGGTAATCTGTCGGAGATTGTCAACTTGATGTGAAAGTTGGCACAGCAATCGTCAATCAGGTGTAATATTAAAAAAATATATATATGAAATACAGTCTTTTTTTATTTTTTTACCTAAAGTTAGGGATCATAAAATATAATATTTCAATCAAAGTTATTTATAGAAAAAAATGAAAGAAGAACGAAATGTGTCAACGTAACTCATCTCTTTATTAGCTTTTGAACGATCTCTAATCGAGTAGCATATGGCACCGAAAAAATGCTTTATTTGTTGAATGTTTTTTCATCGACACGCGTTTGTTCACGCATGTCCGACACATGTTCCGCGTAAATGTTATATATATTTTGGAAGTAGAATAGGCCAATTCGAGGGTTGTCAACAAAATGGATAGCGGGGACCCCGCTGTGCCACAACGAGTTCTGGTTTTGACAACCCTATTGAAAAGAAATTGTTCAAATTTACTTGTTTACTGTCTGCGTTATCAGCTACATATATTTGTAACGTTTGAATATTTGATTCGAAACTCGGGCGTTTCTTTACATGCGGCTATTACCAGTCAAGGTGTTACAGTATCAGGTCGTTTACGCCACTGTATAACACAGAGTTGCTTTTATCCATTTCAAAGGAAACGATTCTTGAATTCTTTTGACAAGAAACGCGATCTCGTAGGCGCGATACGAAGGTCACAATTTTTGGGTCAAGTGGATAGAAAGAGCAATAATTGATGGCACGCTGGCACATTTTGTACACTCAAATTAGGCCAGAAACTCTCTGGAATAGATTAACGTCTTGTTGTTGTTATAGTCGTTTGTTGTTTTGGTTCGTTAACTTGATTACTTAAAGCAATGATGTTTATTTATATAATACTATTTTAATTGATTTTTTTTTTCATTTCCTTGCTCAAGTGACGAGCAAGGCACAGCGTTGAGTTTTGCTGTGCCTTGGCTCCAAAATGTGGCTGAAAATGGGGAGCGGAATTACCCTAATGAGAATCGAGTGTCTTAACACAAGGTTACCAAGTTTCCTCTGCCTTTCCTTTCATTATATGATAAGCTAGGTACATTACGTCAAATGAAAATTGATAGATATATGGATTATAACCTCTATTCAGATTTATTTCATATTTATGAGTATTATGTACAAATGTTCTTTGTAAATTTATCATAAAATATCTTCTGATAACAAAAAAAGGAGCGGCGAGTGTAACTAGTACGCTATCTTGGTAATAATAAAAACTAGAAATTTTCCACATGTAGCATGTATGTATATGATATAGTCTAAACATTATACAATGTTAAATGTTTAAAGTCATTTTATATATTCGCTGACAAACTCGACGCCCCATTAATTAAATAAGTTAGAAAATAAATCAAATTAAAACAGCTTTACGCTGTATCCCGCACCCAGCAGACAGATAACCTAGTGTTAAGACACTCCATAACCCACATTCTGCTGAATTCCAGAGGCATTGCGTTTTGAGTGGCGGAATTGAACGCCGCTCTTGGCCTTGACACGAGACTGAAGAAATGGTAATATAAATTTAAATAATTATTTCATTTTCTCGAGTGGTGATCGAACGTCGCTTTTACCCTGTGCCCTTGCGCATCGACTGGCGTCTTCTTTAAATACAAGAGAAACTGAAAATATGGGGTACGATTTCCACTAAAGATAATTAAATATTTTCATTTTTCTCACTCAGTTAATAAGACAAAGCGCAGCGGCGAGTTCTGCTTCTTACGAAGTTTTTCCAAAATAGAACGGAAAGTTGTGAACGAAGTACGAAGTATAATGTAAGTGAGCCTATTAAAGTTTATAGTATAACTTTACTGTGGGAGGTAAGGGGAACGTAGTCCGTACTAGGTTCCCCTTTCCCACCCAGCGTAAAGTTATACTATAAACTTTAATAGGCTCATTACAATCGAACTGTCAATCAAATTAAATTATTTTGTCTGTAAGCTTCTAAGTTGTCGGCGGTCCACTGGAGTGTAGCAAGATATTCTATTAGAGTCCTCTCAACAAACTTTCGAGATATCTTAGCAACTTTCAAGGATTATTTAACTAAGGGGCACTCTATAACCCACATCCTAGAATTTTGCTCTATTTTGATTCTCTCGTACAGTACAAGTGCCTTTGTTCTTACTTGAATTTCTTTCAGCTTCACGTCGGATCACGAATTGCAGGGTAGGCAGAGAAATCTAATCGCAAGGAAAAACCATTCTTCACTTCTTGCTCAAATTGCAAAACTCAACGCCGCATATGACATTTTTGTTTCTTATACAATACAATTTTTAAGTATCTTATTTTCAAAACAGCTTGGATTCCATACAAAATTAATGTTCTAAATGGCCAGTTTGAAGTTTGGCAAGCTGTCCTCAATATCGAAGTGAGTCATTGCGCTAGTTCGTATGTATCGTACTGGCGTAGGAAACTTTTCGCTTTTATTGCCTCCGAAGCCTTAGAAGTTGCATTAGGTATGTTAACTTGAGAGTAGACATATGTATTGTAGTAATACGATTTCCCAGACTGAATAAGATATTTTCCGTCGAGTTTTGTTTAACAATTTTTCGTTCAATTTAAATATATATTTATTTGAGTTGACTTCTCTATGTATTTGTGCGTGGAAAATAAAAACATATGACATACTTCTTACTTGTTCTAGGTGAAGAATATTTTTAAAAAAAGAAATACTTCGCAAAATTATTTGTTTTTGTGTTCGGTACGAAATTTTACGGCAAATGAGTGAATACAATAAAACGATATAAAAAAAGGTTGAAGGGTGGCCCCATGCCCTTGGATGTGCACGGCGCTTGCGACCACCTGCTGTTTGACGCATGCAGATGAACAACGCGTTTCGGCTCGGCGAGCATCATTCCAAAATGTCCCTACAAAATTTTTAAAAACTTCCAAAAATAATTATTTTAAATACTATTTATTGTACACCTAACGGGGCAGACAGACAGCTGGAGAGCGTCAAAAGCTATAATCTCTGTCATACCTTTTTCACCTCGTCCATTGTCGTCAACCTCTTCATATGTGCCCTGCGGGGGGTTCTCGTACTTTTTATATCAAGTATATTGCACACTGTGTTTTTGAAGATCGACTTAACCTAAGGATCAACGTACAACAGGCGACCACACTATCGGTTAAGTAGCTATCTCCAAATCAACTATAAGGCATAAGGAATAGCAAACATGACTGAATGGGGTGGAATAATAGATATTAAATTATGAAACAGTTTAAAAAATATATTACTATAAATATTAAAGTTCATATATAATAAAAATCATAATACCGTACCTGATATTAAATTTAAACCGAAAATACTAACTTAGAAAAAGAAACAATTATCTGTTAATATTACTATAACTAATAGCATAAACATTTTTATAGTTTAAATAAAATTTCAAAACACAAGTAGTATTTACTTCAAAATAAAGAATTTTTATAATTTGCAGCGTAAATTATCCGAGTAATCCTATACTGCGTCACCCTAAGTGACGGATGGAGACAATTTGTTCATTGATAATACGTATAGCAAGTTGAGCACAGCCGACACGCGATCCCATAAAGAAAGCATAAAAAGTGATGTGGAAAAATTGTGAGAAGATTTTACCATTGCACCACCAGTCTGTGCTGTTCATGTATTATTATTATGAAAAATACGCATTCTTCGTTATATTTTAATTTTATTTTTATAGGAGTGAACTTGAAATATTACTTAGGTTAAGCAAGATAAAGTATTCTTACTGAGAATACTTTTCAGTATTTTTTGTGTTTTATCTTACGATTGCGACGATTTTGGATAAGAATTATGTTTTTTTTTTATTTTTTCCATCTATATTTCGTTGCACATTTACACACAGGAATCTCAGGACAGGACAGTAATTGGATGAAATAGAACAAAGTTACATGGCAGTTTTTAAGCACACAATCTCAACAACTTTCTAATTGACTGTCGAAGTTAAGTTCCGTAATCTCTATTGTTAATTTCTAACTGGGTCGCTATGGCACAAGATATAGGAAACGAAGCCACTAATGTTATTGATGTAAGGTTTTATTAGAAATGCTTTCATTTACATTACAATTATTATTATTATATACTAATAATTTAAATATATATATATATAAGTTTACGTTTCGAGTTTCTTCAAATAATAATAATAAATATTTGTTTTAAGATACTTAGAAGCATATCTCTCTTCAAATTATAAAGAAACGTTCGCGGAAGCTGTATCATTCTAGATTGCCGAGTTCAGATGAGTCATACGGTAAAGTACGTAACGGTTACTTAAAATAACCACTCGTTGCCACAATTGCCCGCTGACACCGTTTGATAAAAAACTAATATCGATTTGCTGCCTTATCATCATCTATATCAGATACACTCATTGAATTGTGTAAGTATATATATAACTATGTTTCTAGTCTAGTAGGTATAATTTTTTTTTATTGATTTTTTTTTTTAGTAATTGCAACATTTTTGTAGGCGCTTCTAAAACATTCGCTGGTGAACGCGTTTCTGCTGTCATCAGTGACGTCAGAGATTTTTTAATTAAACTTTAAAATGAACTTTGGACAATGGATTTTAATTGGTTTAAACCATTTGAATTATTCTTGGCTGAGTAACCTACGCTGTGATCATGGCATATCTCTCTCGCGTTGTCTAATGTCGTCTATCTCTTGTAAGATGTCCTTTGACATAATTATCTTTTTTAAATTTTTGGCGTCACGCTTACAGTAGCGCCGAATTCTGGTGGCGTTACGTGTTGAGTGGCGAAATTAATTTCTTTTACTCGAGAGGGAATCGAGGCTACGGCCTGCCACGTACTGTAAACAAATCATACTTTGTGCTCCTTGCCTTAAGCGCTTCTTTTCTATAAATTATTTTTTTTTAAAAACATCAGGTAAATTGTATTTATGACATTGACAATTTACACAAGACCTTTGTCCAATTAAATTGGCGGTCCACCCATTCTAGAACCGTTACGAGATATAATTATTAAAATGTTTCTATAAATAATAACTGCAAGATCGGCGGTAACGAGTAGCGGTAAGATTTATTCCCAGCGACTAAAACCTGTTCCACCCGGAAAGTAGAGCGTTGCCCCCATTCCTGGTGAATAGTAACTTGGTAAGTACACTTTGATTTCTTGGCGCGTTTGAATTACAATCTTTCTGTTTGTTAAGTAAAAGGAGTTTAAGGTTCTGTTTGTCTTTTTTTTTAAGTTATTTATTATCAAACTAAGTTATGCATACAATTCGATGTTAAATTATATACTTGCTTGAGGCGCCGCGCCACAACGTGTGATTGTAAACGCGACTCATGAAGTATTTTTTTTATTTTCATCTAGACAAGGCGCGGCGTTAAGTTCCGTAATTCAGTACGGAAATTGGCTCAAAACTGAAACTGGGAAACGGAGAATTTTAATACTAATTGCATACATTTGAATGATTAAAAACCTAATTCATTCGACATATTTGATGTAGAAGCAATTAAAAGGTAAACAAGTTAATTTCGCTATTACCATACAAAATTGTTCAATACACAAAATTGACGTTGATCATCCATAACTACTAAACATTAATTACTATTTTTTTTTAGCTTCATGCTGTATTCCACATATGGCAGGGTAGGCAGATCGAATCTAGTGTTAAGATATTCCTATGAATATTTACCCTGAAGCTCTGAAATAGCCCTAAACTCGCTAATTTTGTTAAGTAGCGGAACCCAACGCCGCGTGATTGTCATAACAACTATTGCGACATTCCCAATGTGTTTATATATAGCCCGATATGGGCTAGGAACAGCGAAATCTTTTTTCATTGTGTGTACAAATCGCTTTGTTCATTCACGTTTCTATATATACCCACCATACATATAATATGCTTTGACATGTTATATATCACAAACCCGTAGTTTCGCTCGTTACTACCTAAATTCTCGTTTTGTATTTACTATATATTTGTAATGGACTGGACTGAACTGGTTTTTACACAGAACTGGTTTTAATTCATGTTGGAAAACGCTTCTCATTATTCTGACGTTATACTGACTTTCACCAGCATTATTATTATATGTGTCATTTGCGAATGTCACATGATATAAAGTGTCAAGTTTGTTACTGTTAGTTTCTTAGAAATATTAAGATTTCCTTTCATTTTTGCCATTGTTAGTATAAGCTTTTGTTTTTTAAATTTAAGGCTAAGTATCGAGATTTTTTTTAGAGCACTTTAGTGTAGTTTAGTGTAGTGTAGTAAAAAAGGTGATGACATTAAATATAAAGATAATAGATAAAGTTAAAAACTTCTTGCTTTGTGCAGTATACAGCGTGATGCTAAAAATATACTAAGTTCATCGTGGCGCTGTAGGACAGTAGACGCGATGGTTGTCGGTTCGACAGCACTCGGAATAATGATAATATATAAAATAAATAATTTTCCCCGCTCTAGAAGACAAAGCGCGTCACTGAGTTCCTCCGTCACACGATATCTTGAAAATGTGACGAAAAGTGGAGAACAAAGTGTTTTAATACTAGATTTTCTCTGCCTACGCTGCTTCGAGAAGAAGTTGTTCTGGCAAATTCTATTAGTATATCAATAATTTGAACATGTCATGTCTTCATATCCAAGTAAGAGCTTGTATTACTAACCTTAAACGTTTCATTTTAAACACTCCCAATAATAAAACGTCCCGAACAGGATGTACACACGCATGTCACTTTTCGCATTTAATATCCTAATTTTACGCTTCCTGCGCATATTTGGCTACAGCGTAAGTATCACTAAAAAGACGGGTCGTCACATAAGTTACGTTTATTGATTACGTTTACGGCTAGTAAACATATTTACTATGGTATGGTGAGCTGAGTGTATGATGGCGGGTTTCCGTTGTACAACACTTGAGTCATTATTTCTATTATTTGAATTAATGTGAATGTTATCTTTACACCTATTTCCGTTATAGAAATTCTATAGCAAATAGTCGATTCCCACGTTGTTTTTTGAATTTAAACTGTGGATGAAATATGATTTGATTTTAAATTAATTTTTGCGTACTTAGAAAAGTTACATCACTATATTATAATTATTGAAAGATTAAATTACCTTTCTCAAAATCTTGTGTCTTACGTAGATTTTTATCGAGATCAAAGTCGATTTAGGAGAACCTAGAACGCTACTGTGGTAATAGAGGTAAGGGGGTCGAAGACACAGTATCTAAGATACTGGAGGAAGGTCACGTAAAAAGCATGAGGACCCTCCGGAGAGCATGTATGAAGAGGTTGATGACAGTGGACGAGGCGAAAGAAGTGTAAAGACCGTAGCGTTTGGCGCTCCGTTCTCTTTGACTATATTCGATTTTTATATATTATATATTCGACTCTGACTAGGGATAAAGCGTGAAGCTAACTTAAGTTAAGTAGAAAGCTACTGTTAAGACACTCTGTTCCCGTTAAGCTGACTGCCGGAACTCAACGCCGCGCTTTAACTCGTTACCAGACCGAAGAAATAAAAATATAAAATATTTAATTTCCTGTAGTGATAATCTAACCCACTTGTGCCCCTCTGCCATGACTACCATCTTTATTCACTTTACTCACGTATATTCTTAGTATTTCACCGTTACTCATCGGAATAGAAACGCTGCCTTATTACTTTGCCTGAATCATATTTCTATTACTGGCCAAAGGCTAAAATTGAAAACAATAGTTCAAAGTGAACGGTTTGTACACAAACAAACAGGTAAGGAAACTGTGTTGATTATTTTATTCTTTAGTAGCTTAGGTAATTAAAAAGCCTACGTAAATAGGTTATTTGTATTTTTTTTTTGCGGTTTCCATTGTTTATGGGTTTCACAATTGCATTGTCATTTCTTTATTTTTATACTAATTATAAATAACGGAGAATTATAATAATGGGGAACAGAGTATTTACTTAACACGAGGTTCCCTCTGCCTAACCTGCTGTTTTTTTTGTCATAATTAATAATTTAAAGAACATTACCCGTTTCTATGGGTTAATATTTTGTTTTTGCTTCTTGACATACAGTCAAATAAGTTTTTTCCTGAATGAGAATATAATACACAGCTGTCGCCATTGCCCGTCGACAGCCTCAAGTGCAAATGTCAGAATCAAAAATAAAAATAAGGAAAGTGTACCCGTAAAATTTATTTAAAGAAATTAATTAATTACTAAAAAAAACTTAATTTGTAAGATTGTCGTGTCGTACAAGTCCATGGAAATGCCGCGTGTGCTGTACGACGGTAAAACTGAGGCGGGCTTATCTTCAGTTTTTATGGTGCCTTGTGTCGTGCGACCACGTCAGCGTCGCTGGGGTGCGCTGTGAATTACGCTAACACTATGATATTTCATATCGAAATATATGATGAATAAATCAGCTTCACGCTGTATCCCGCATACGCATAGTGTGGTAGGCAAAGGGAACCTAATGTTAAGACAATCCGTTCTCCACTCCACTCCACTTTCCGCCAAATTCTGGAGGAATTGCGTGTTGAATGGCGGAACTCTACGCGCTACGAGAGTGCCACGGACACACCAGAACGAAGAAATGAAATTATAAATTAAAATAAATATTTAATTTTCTTGTATGGGGATCGAACCCACAACAAATCGCGTTTAAGTCGCACTCTTATGCCCCTGCACCACTATTGGCCTCTTTTTTGTTTGTTTTGAATTTTGATTTGAAAAAAGGTCCTCGTTAGTTATTTTTCTGGCCTGAGACAATTACTTAAGTGACTTTTTATTTTTAATAAAATCACTTAACTTGGACTTAAGTAATATGAGCATCTTAGCTATATCACTATTTTCTTATAACAATATAAAGCAATTTATCGAATAGCTGCTTGTATTAGTGTAGCGAACAATTTTTTGCTCTCGATAAAAATAATAGTGTCCCGAAACGCTATTTCTCTTTCAAAACGAAGATGTATGACGTGTTTTATTCAGTTACGGTAGTTTGGATGAGTGCAAACATGGAGTTTTTGTGTTGATAACTACCTTATTTTTTCAAATATAATATTGATGTAGGTGTATATATGGCTTTCAGTTTCACGCCTCATCCCGCATATAGCAGGGTCTGCAGAGTGTATCTAGTGTTAAGACACTCTGTTCCCCATTTTGCGAAATTCCGGACGACGACGACGTCAGAGCCCCTTGTGGGAATCGAACAAAAACATCGAGTATACAGTCGCACGCTTGTGCCACTGCGCCTCGACGTCCTCACTATATAGGTATACATGAGATTGTTAATATTTCATATTATTTGGGTGGACAGTGGAAAACCGTCGGGGGAACCTTGTATACAGATATTTTGCCGTTATACTAGGTTCCCTCAACGAATATTTCCCGTTGAAAATCTAAGAAATAATAAAATAATAATAATAATAGGAGTCTCTAGTGAATCATTTCCTAGACAAAACAAAGGCCCCATTGTCAGTTGCCGACGCTAGGCCAATGAGGCGTAGCGGTAACGGGGTTCACATTTGTACGTTTTATCAGGTAACGACCGGAGGCGCACCAATATTTGCAATGTATTGAAGATAAGGAAATGTAAGTCAGTGAACGTGTATGGGGAACGTTAGCTTCCCCACTGGAGGTTATTTTCGAAGAATATTTTGGCACAGTACAGCGTACGACTGTAAATCTGAGTTCGATTCCCATTCGGGGTATTTAATAATTTTTATTTCCTCGCTTTGACATTGAGCTCTGTTAATCATGGGTGGAAGGGGGAAAACGATGTGTGTTAACACTAAGGCACTCCATGCGCACATGCGGAGTACAACGCAAAAATGGTAATTTTCAATATATTAGAAATATCTTTACGCTTGTTCTAATTGGGAAGCAAATTAACTCAATTTTGTATCAAAATATAGAAAAAATAAATTGTATACAATGCTAGAATTCCACCTATAAAAATCAGCTACGAATGACTTTCACAACTTATTTAATATTTTACAGTCAAATTTATTGTAAATATTTTAAAAGATTTTTGCCTTAATTATTTGTCAACTAAATTTAAAATAAACCTACATATATATTTTACTTTACAACAAAATAAAGATGTCACGCCAGCATTTAGAATAACGAATGTTGATAGTGTGGCGATATTAATGTCATTTAAGGAAATTAAATAAACCAGTTCTCTGAAATAATACTTAACAAAAAATATAGATAATATATATGGGATATGCATATATATTTTTATTATTATTAATATATAATGTATGTATCATTATTCGATCAGCGTAATCAGTGTAAGCTGTAAACGCGACAGATTGTGGATTCGATTCCCACTCGAGGAAATGAAATGTTTAATATTTTCATTTCTTCGCTCTCGTGAGTTGAGTTCCGTCACTCAACATACAAGGCTACTATAATTCGGTAAAAATTGGAGAGCGGAGTGTCTTAACTCCCTCTGCTTACTCTGTTATAGCGGAATATAGCTTGAGGCTAAAAAAATAACCCATATTAATAATAATATTTAAAATAATAACAAAAGTATTGAAACTTATTTTATTAAGTTTGAGAAGTTCAAACCAGTTGAAAACAATAGGTTTTATTTTTATTAGTCCCCCCGTTTCTGTGTAAGTTTGGTGAAGGGAGCTTTAAGAGAACAATAGCGTCCATTGTAAGATTTTCGTTTACATCCACTTTAACTGCTGAAATTTTTTTGTGATTCGAGGTTGAAAATCACAAGTCCAAATATATATTAAGTATAATTATACTGTGCTTCTCAATGGTATAGAAGACATTTTTTTATAAATAATATTTGAACAATTAAAGTATTATGCAAATTATTGAACGCATCAATATCAAAAATACGTCATATCAATTATGGGGTCAGTCGTGGCGGAGAGGCACAAATTGTAACTGTAAAGGCGACAGATTGTGGGTTCGATTTCTATTCGAGGAAATGAAATGTTTAATATTTTCATTTCTTCTTGTTGTTTATATTTATATATTTCTGGACGCATCAATCTTTATTTAAACAAGTCAGCCAGAGTAAACCAGCTTATATATTATTATGGGCGTAACAATTTAAAAAAAAATCTTTAATTTTTTTTTAATTAAGCCCGAATGAACAATTAAAATATTACTAGACCATTTAAAATATTACTAGAGTTTACATATTCAACGACTTCTGAGAAGACGACGCCTTTATGAAGTTCTTAATTGCTATTAAGAAATTGTAAGCCGACTTAACTTAGTACGTACAACACACGTCGTAAAATATCTCAAAAACATTAATTTCAGAGAAAAAAAAATGTTATAATTCAGTAAATTTTTTACTGCCTTGACCCGAATAGTAGTAATGTGTTCGCAAAAAAATACTGGGCGCGCCGCCATTAAATTGGGCGGGAAATCTATACCTGAAAATGGGAGCGAACGAAGTTATTATATAATATAACCACAACTAGAGTTATGCCTTTGTTTGGATTAAAACCATTAGCATTTGAGGGCATAAGCGCGGCGTCGAATTCCACCACTCAATACGCTATTCCGTCAGAATTCAACAGGAAATGGCGGACGGAGTGTCTTGTCACTTTATAAAGCGTGAAACCACAAAAAAATTACCATTTGTTATGACATTATATAAAATAGAAGTTTAATTTAAAATTGCATCGAAGTAAACACATTCAAATGAACCAGCGTGATCTAATCGAAGCTGCATTCGCTCAATCTAAGCACAATCTCAGTCACGGCCACCTCTCAACCAGTTCAGCCTGCCTTTTGTATATATACCATATTATGTTGCATTAATCTTTAACTTTTAGACTTGACTCAGCTTAGGCTTATTTAATGTGTGCCTAAAATGTTGCTTTTATTATTAGCTTCACGCTGTATCCTGCAAATAGTAGAATAGGCATTAACTTAGTGTTAAGATATTTCGTACCTCTTCCGCTCGATTTTCGAGACATTGCGTGTTGAGTGGCATGACGTGATTGTGAACTAGTTAGAATCCTATTATCATTCGTTTTTCCAAATTCAATATGCTTACATCTTCTCTTCTATGTTAAGTTAAAACAAATATTTTATTGTATATATTATTTTTAGTAGTTTATATATGTATCGCACATGCCAGTCATGGCGCAGGGGCACACGTGTGTGATTGAAATTGAGTTTATATTTTTTTATTTCTTCGCCCGGTGTCGAGGCAAAGCACGGCGTTGAGTTACGCCACTCAACACGCAACGCCACCTGAATTCAGCAGAAAAATGTGTAACGGAATGTCTTAACAGCAGGATTTTTGTACATTATACATTTAATTTTTAACTTTCTCGTTCTCCAGGCTATGTATAACAATTTACGGTGTAAATAAATTGTCTATGCCTTGCACGTGCGAGGTCATAAGTTATGATAAATTGCCTTTTCTCCCCAAAAAATTCCTATTCCAAGCTGAACATGAAACTCGACGTTTTATTATATTATATTATATGTAGTTACATAAATTATTTCATATTCAGCATTGCCTCTTAAGTCGGACCGCTAATGGCATTTTAATTAAGCTATTGAAATGTATTTTATTTTTTCACGCTATATCCCGCATGTAGAAAAGTAGCCCCCTTTTTCCCTCGAATTTTGGAGGCACTGCGTATTGAGTAGTGGCTGAACGCAGCGCTTTGCCCCGACACCAGAGCGAAAAAATAAAAAAGAATAAAAAATGAAAATATCAAACATTTTATTTCTTCGAGTGGAATTCGAACCCACACGCTTGTGCCCCTGCGCCACGACTGGCGTCACCATGCATTATGTTTCCATAGTAAGTAAGCTATAGAAATATTTTTAAAACAACTCGAGAGAGGTTCATCGACATCACAATAACCTCATTAAAAATTGTTGTAAAATTACAAAAGGAAACACGAGTCTTGAACTTTGCTATATAGCGGTTTTGTGATAGAAGGCTGTGAGCGTCCTGCCTCCATGTTCTAAAATTATCGACCACTTATTACAGGCGGTAAGTCAATCGCTTGCGGGCACGATACCTTAGATAGCCTGGCCAGCTTAAGATGTAGGAGTTACCTCATAACGTCATGTAATTTTGTAACTACACTGGTTGGGTTAATACAGTTACTCTAGATACCTCTTTAAAATTTATTATTTTATTTATTTGTCTGTTCTTGGTTTGTCTGCCCGTCTGTGCGTGCTTTTCTTTAATGTATTTTAATGATTCCTTTTTTCCTTAACATTTTGTGTTTTTTTTATAAAAATAGGTTCACAGTAAAGTTATATCAATATAAAATATTTGGTTTTCACCAAATTGCTATATCGTTGTTTCATCGGATTGGCTAAAATGAATAGATTTTCATTATACGATTTGTATTAGAATGAGAATATTATTAGAACATCTAAGTAATCCAGTTTAGAATTTTTTTTCATCTTCACACTGTATCCCGCACACAGCAGGGTAGGCAGAGGGAACCTCGGTGTTAAAACACTCCGCAGAAAGTGGGTTCTGCCGATTTCTCGAGGCGTTGTATGTTGAGTGACAGAACTCAACACCGCGCTTTGCCTCGACACCAGAGCGAAGAAAAATGGAAATATAAACGTAAGGAAATATTTAACTTCCTCGAGTGGGAATCGAACCCACAACCGTCGCGTTTGCGGGCGGCACACTTGTGCCACTGCGCCACGACGGCCTCATAAAAAATAAATAATTGTGCATTTCTAGCGGGCGAAGCCGCGAGAGGGTGCCTAGTTTAAAATAAAAATGTTAATACAACTTTATATAGTCCATTTCCATTTCGAATTCGCCCAACACATGCATTCTCTACTATTCATATTAAATTTTTCTGTAGAATTTCACGCTAGTTTTCTACCCTCTTGCATTCTTGAAGGTAGGTTGAACCAAATCAGCCGCAAATATTGACTACCACATTTGAATAGCCCCGTAGTTCCTACTTAGCGACTTCACTGAGAGTTCGCCGGCTGTAGAGCCTGTGGTGTGCTGTATATAATATTCTCTTTGTACTTACATACTTTGCCGCTCGGAAAATTATAATTCCACCATTTCAGTAGACGTAGTACTGCGTCAAAATGCATATTTAATCATATACTATATTATATCGTAAAGTATTATAATAAAATATTATTTATATATTTTGCTCTTTGAGTTAAATTCGTTGTTGAGTTCCGCCACACGCAATGTCTCTAGAATCCGGCTGTGTCTTAGTAATAGGCTTCCAGGTTCCTTCTGCCTGTCCTGCTGAGGCAGAATGAGAAAAAAAGAGTTAAATACAAAAGCGTAATGCGTTGTGAATGAACAAAATGTAGACACATTTTATAAATTTGAAGATTGCGTTATATCGTGCTCCCAAATTGTATTATCTAATCCATTTGATCGAATCGCGTGTTTCCAGTGGAAACAATTTGTTTTGATTATAGCTTCAAGCAGGAGAAAACAACCTATAAATTAACAGTGAAGTCTTAATTAGCTCCCGCGTTACCAATCCCATTAGTGGTCCGCGATGACAGCCCACCGTGCAGTATACCAGATTGATGTTGTTTTTGCGAAGGCGTTGCCGATATAAATGGTGTGCTGAAATTAACTTTATTCAAAAATATTTCCCGCATATTTCATTCCGTAGATTAGCTCTGTGTTCCTTTTTCATTCGCATTTAGTTTTAACCCCTTTTCATAGTGAAATATGATTTGGAAACCCACTTACGTGATTAAAATACTTTGTAGTTATGCAATTGTTTCTACGTTATATTATATAGAGGCGTTATTCGTTATCAAAGCTTATTGTTTCAAAGCTTATTTTATTCTATTAAGTGATACGTAGAATTTAGTGTTTGAATTTTTTTTATAGCTTCACGCTGTATCCCACATGTAGCAGGGTAGGCTGAGGGAGACTAAGCTCCCTCAATTATTACTAATAATAAGACACTCCGCTCCCCCACTTTCCGCCGATTTCTGAAGATTTTGCGAGAGGGGGAACTCAACGTCGTGCTTTGCTGAAAAAATTAAAAATGTAATTTTCTCGACTGGTAATTGAACCCACAAATAGTCGCGTTTACAGTCACACATTGGCCTGACCTGGTTCGCATAGTGAGCATAAAATAAATCCAATTCTACTTAAATATAATATACGTCTTCTTGGTAAAATAAAACAATGTTTGAATATTAATTTTGAAACAGCAGAGAACAAAGATAAAAGGGCATCACAATTTCGCATAACAAAATATAGAGATTTTAATTTAATATACAGATTGTTTAACCTTCGAGATAATTTGAAAATGTTTATCATTCTATCTATCTTGAGGCTGAAATAATGCGAGGGTAGAAGCGAGTTTCATTGCGTGAAACAGTCCTTAAACACGCAAGATTTTATTAAGTGTTACCTTAATTGTACTTTTGTACTCGAGACCGGGGTATTGTTAGATTATAAACGTACTGCTGTAAATTTTAAGCCGCGATAAGCAAAAGGGAATTGTAAATTGAATTGTAAAACTTTAAAAGGTTATGGCGGTTATGGTGAAATTGATGTATGGAAAAAGGATTTTTTATTATTTATATTATACTTATGCTTAAGAACTGTATTAAAAAAAAACACTTCTTTGGAAGCCTATGATATTTTATGACGATTTTAACAATCTACATAAAAACAATATAAATTTTCACGATATTTATGTAGCACAAATCTACATATTTTTCTTAGTAACTCTTCGTAGATCCAACATCTGTTATCGAAGCGAAACTGAACGGGATCCAGAAGAAGTTTTAATGTAACTACTGTAAGGAATAAAGAGCTATTTGTCTTTATAAAGTCGTGATGTGGAATGAGCTGGCCACTCGAATTGTTGCGAACTATCGCATAATTCAATAGAAGAATGCTGATTACAGTTACCAAATAAATACATTTTGTGGTTTTGTATTTTGACAGTAACATATATATATATATATATATATATATATATTTGTAATAATATTAGCTACAGTTTATTTGTATTTTAAAACAGAAAAAATAAACTCTTATAACGAAATTTGGAGAATATTTAGTATTATGGGGAATATTAGTCAATATTCCCCATAATACTAGTCATTTTTCTACATAATAGTACTCACTATTATGTATGAAAGGTTAAAAATAAAATAGCTTCAACATTAACACCCAAGTATCAGTGTAGGCATAGAGACCCAAGTGTTGAAACTCTGCGCTCTCTATTTTCCACTGTATATTGGAGGCATTGCGTGCCGAATGGCGGAACTCTACGGCGCGCTTTCCCTCAATGCCAGAGCGAAAAAAAAAGGGAGGAATCAAACCCATAACCTGATTTGTCTACTCACTCTTGTGCGTTTCTATAATAAATATTAATCACCGCCGCCAAATTAAAATATTTTGAAAATTACAAGTAAACTAATTGCATATGTTTTTACGCTCCGATGATATGCACTAGAGTACAATGCAGACATGGCGTAGTGAAATAGTTAATGTAGGTCAACGAGACTTAACTCGCTTATTAAATCGTAGTATACTGGATTTTTTTTTTATTTAGATTGACTTTATTTTGTATATGACTGACTACATGTGAAACATTTTTATTATCAATAATTTACCTTTATGTATGAATGTAAATGTCACTATTAGAAGCATCGATCGAGGTCTTTTTTCTCAGCTTCACGCTGTATCCCGTACACAGCAGGGTAAGTCGCGGAAGTGTTAAGACACTCCGTTCCATATTTTCCGCCGAATTCTGGAGCCCGAATTTAACTAAAAACTGTGTGTTAGATATATTGTATTCTTTTAGAGTATCTTGACACCAGGTTTCATCTGCCTATCCTGCGTTCGCAGAATATAGTAAGAATTAAAAATATAAATATTGGATACGAAATAGTTTCTTTGCTATAGAAACTGGAAAATAAAACCTAAACTTAAAAATAATTAGAACATCTAAATAATATTCACTTCTAATTATTAATATAACACAATAAAATTTCTTAATATTGTTATATATTTTACCTTTACAAATAACGTGTTTAAGGGCTGAGTAACGGTTCCTATATTAATTGAAAATGTTCCGAGCTCGTGAATCAAGAACAGGGTCGAAAGTCGACTACGATATAACTGTATTTAACAGGAAGCGTACTGTACTGTGTTTTAGAGAGTTTATTCAATTATAGTGCCAATATCATACGTTTTATAAAATTTATACTCTTAACTAAGTTTTTATTTATAAATTGTTGTTTGATTTCAGTTTAATGAAAAAAATAAATAGTTAATTTTCTTGTTATGATATATGTATGTGGTTATTTTACTCACCCTGTATAACAGAGAGATAAAACGTTAATCTTATAGACTTAATCGGTATCCAAATAACTTTATTAAAAGTCCTATGCCAGAAAATAATTATTAACTAAGAAAAAATATTACAATTTAAAAAAGAGAGCATTTATTACAGACTATGTTTTATATCAATCATGTGAATTAAAATTAATAATAGTTAAACATCCACATCATTTCCATTAACTATAAAAATTAAACGTATCTTCGTCATTTTACCTAAAGTAGAAAATTGTCACGATTTTTTCTACGTTCAGTTAAATAATGTTGTCTTTTTTGTTTCAGTATTTTTTGTCGATTCTTTCTCTCTCTCGAGGAGCGCGATATCAACACAAGAGGTTAAAAGCTCTTACTTTTTTTTCTATCGGTATTTTTATATTTTTCCATTCTACCAGGTTCTTAACTGCTTAAGCGAGGTCAAGGGTCGGTACAGAAGTTTATATTCGTTATGGTTCCCACAAATCTAAAATTATTTATGGAGAAACATAAATTTATTTTTACATTTTTGTGCTATGGCTCTAATTGGTTTTTTTTTTTTTGTTGACGTTAATTTTTATATGCATATGTAGTGGATTTGTGTTGTTCACAATTAATTTTGGCTGATTTGATTAAATGCTTAAAGGAAATGTAGATTTTATTAATTCATTTTTCTCGCTCTATCCCGCGTTTATAGCAGGATCAGTAGGGTAGATGGTGTCCAAACATTTTTGGTTTTTTTATTTATGTATGTTTTTGTATATATTATTATAAATAATTCTCATACAACAAAACAAATGATGAAAATAATTCTATCCACTTAATTTTCAAGTAAAACTTTAGTACATTTTTCTGTTCATTTCATTAGAATGTCTACCTAGCATCGTCTTCACCTTGCCCGTCGGGTGAGTAATTATACAATTAACTCAACAAGGCGGCTTATTATATAACGGTCGGGGGGAAACTTTGTTTTTGTATGAAATAAGAAACAACTTTCATTGTTTGTTTGTTTGTTCTAAATTTCCTTCATCTTTGTTTTTGGCAACTGCTGTTTGCAAGTCTGCCGTATTTAGCGCCGAATCTTCATATAAATTGTTTTTATCGATTTTATGTTAAATCATCTGGGGTCGGAGTAGCGTGGGAGTGAAAGCGTGTGAAGTTATGCGATGGTTGTGGGTTCGATTCTCGTTCGAGGGACGGAATTTTTATTTATTAATATTTTCATTTCTTTCAAGGCAAAAGCTTCTCTTCGAGATCTGCCGCTCAACACACAATGCCTTTAATGTTAGACGATGAAAAGAATGGAGTGTCTTAACACTAGGTTCTCTCTATCTACTCTCTTCTCTATGAAGAACACAACGTGAAGGCTGAAAAAAAAAGTTAAATCGTGAAGTTTTGTTTTACGTATGTTTTAACATACCTGAAGGGTATTTTATGTTGTCAGGAGCTCAATATCTCATAAAATATTACATGATTTACATGTATGTGAAAAAAAAGGGTAGGCCTTGAAAAATTTAATAAAACTTTACTATCTTGTCGATATAGTCAGTTGTGCTCTGGACCAATATTATTTTTGTTACCCATAAAAATGGAACAAACTTCATACACTACACAGATTAACAGCCTTATTTCTCAGCATATTGAAACGTGACGAAATAAATTGCTCCAACATAAATATCCGTAGATATAGATAGTTATGAAAGACCTCGTCGTCCAAAGTAGTGCTAGCTCTACGACCAATCGAGTCGAATGCAATAAAATTTATATCGGCTATACTGTTCAACATAGTTTGGCGATTGGCTTACAATATAAGGAATAGTTTTGGCTCTTAATATTATAACATGGAACGGAGTGTCTTAACACTAGGTTCTCTCTGTCTACCCGTGTGTGTACGATATACTGGGTGACGCCTAAAAAAAATATCGTACAATATAAAATTCTAAAGCATAGGATGTGGAGCCTAGCGTATCCATGAATCAGGGTTATTATGCTACTTTAGTTTATTTGGTATAGAATTTACATGTAAAATAAAGCACTTCGTCGAGGGCGAAAACGTTTCATAGGTTGTGTACCAATTTTCAATAAAATTCGCTTTGAAATACTGTCCGTAAAAATGTATGAAACAGAAACTCAGAGTACGTTACACTATAGCTTGTATGTTGTTTTTTTTTTTTATTGTTTCTAATGTTAGCTCTATTTATTTAACGAACAAAGCAATAGAAAAGGCCTAGAGAAACAGAATGTAAGGTATCAAAATGAAGTATCACCCAAAGGATCACGATTTATTCGAAAAATCTCTTATTATTTTAATAAAGAAAAGTTGAGGCCTTCGTGGCGCAGTGGCACAAGGGTGCCGCCCGTGAAGTGAAATATTTCTTTACGTTTATATTTCCATTTTTCTTCGCTCTGGTGTCAAGGCAAAGCGCGGCGTTGAGTTCTGTCACTCAACACGCAATGCCTCCAGATTTCGGCAGAAAGTGGGGAACAGAGTGTCTAAAATCCGAGGTTCCCTCTGCCTACCCTGCTGTGTGCGGGATACAGCGTGAAGACGGAAAAAAAGATACGTCTAAAAGAATAGTTAAAAATATAAAATAATAAAAAAAGGGTTCACAACATCCAATTGTCAATATTAATCTACTGTAAGGCTTAAAAAGTCTTGAAGGGTAAAGCTTTCAATCTTTTATAACAATCCTGCGTAAGCTCAAAATATTATACTCATAAATTCTTGCTTATTTTCCATTTTCTAGTTAATAACCCCCATTTCGAATAAAAACCGACCAAAGTGAATAAACACTTCTTAATTCTAATTTTATTATAATTATAAAATTGTTTTTCTGTGCAATCATTTTAACGAAAATGACGCGGTCGTTAGTGCTGTCGTTGAAATGCTTAACTAACTGGCTATACGAGTAAAATTCAATTGTGGTGGATTGAAATGTAAAATACTTTCGTTCTCTTCTTTCTGAAACTTTAAGAAGCTTTCGTTCCCTACTTTCTGCCGAATTCTGAAGGCATTCCATGTTTGAGTGGCGGTACTTCGATCCCCACTTTGCCTCGATACTTAAGCTTCCTCTACCTTCCCTGCTGTCTGCAGAATAAAGCGTAAAGCTGAAGAGAAACGTAAATACTACCCTTAAAACATCAACATTATTAATATTATAAACTTACACTACAAACATTACTAAATCGTGTGTCAATTTAAGACATTTTCGAGCGTCACGCGTCGGCCATCTCGGTAAATAATTCAGTTTGGACCCTTGTAATGCACGACCATAACATCCTAATAATAGTATTTGGTCGATCACGATCATTTTAACTCCACAGATATTTATATATGTGGGTAGTTTATTTATATTAATATAACTAACTATATTATTACATAGGGTGAGACTCGGACTTTTTAAAATAAAAATTGGAAAGTGGGGAACAGAGTGTCGTCACACTAGATTCCCTCCGTGTACTCTGCTACATTCATTAGGCTGTATTATTATTCAATTTTCGTTGAATTTTCGACTTCAAAGCAGTTTCACGAATCATTTGTTAATTGAGTTACCTTCTCGCTTTTGTCATGAATATACATAATAAATTCTACGTATTTTTTAATTACTCACGCTCTCACCATTAATTGGATAATTGAACCTATATTACTTATGTATATAATACATACTATATTACATAACCTTATGATATATGTTTTCATTTCTATATAAAAAAAATCAAGTTTATTAACAATGTTGACCATTAATTAATTAAAAGCAAAAAACGGTTCAGTTAATATTTATTAATTAAACATTCAGTCAAATAGTTACTGTTAAACTAACGAAAGTGTACGCCGATTTAATTTTACCCGGAAACCTTCAACTGTGTTAACATATGAAAGTATTTTTATAGTAGAAATATAATATTTTCATAGCATCACGCAATATTCCGCATAGAGCTGAGCAAGCAGAGTGAAATTAGACACCTAGTGTAAGATAATCCGTTCACTTTTGTTGGCCATGTTCCAGCGATTTCTGGAGGTCTTGTATATAGTGTGTAATGAGTGACGGAAGTTAACGCCGCGCTTTGCCTCGTTTTCAGAGCGGGGAACTGAAAATATTAAAAATTTCAATCACTCTAGTGGGAATTGAACCCGCAATTTATCACATTTACAGTCATACAGTTGTGCCACGAATGGCTTCATATATTAAATATACATTATATATAAATATTAATATATTATGATTTCATATTTCATCATAGCAAATGATCTACATACACGTGCAGGTACATCAAAGGAATGTTTAATGCATAGTAAATTAAAAAGGTCTGGAAGTAGAATAAATATAAATCGACTTACTTCTTAAGATCAATCTGGGCGTCTCGTTATAATTTGTTTCCTTCCTCTTTTAACTTATGGTCTTTTGGATTTATGTGGTAAGAGTAAGAGAGATGTCGCTAGCCTACGGTGACTCAGTGGTCTGAGTGAGTCGTGACGTGGTCAGTGATTCATCAAGAAGGCCGATCTTTAAATTGGCTATCTTAGGAATTGTTTCGTAAGGTTTTTTGTTATTTTGAAATTTGTTTCTTTGTAGTATTTTTTAGCTTCATTACGCACATAGCAGGGTAGGTAGAGGGAACCTAGGCACCTAGTCCTAAGACTTTCCGTTCCCATAAAGCCTGTTAAGTACCACCAATTTTCGCCGTATTCTGGGAATTGGACGTTGAGTGATGGAACTCAACGCCGCGCTTTTCCTCGACATTAGAGCGAAGATATGAAAATATTAAATATTTAATTTCCTCGTGGGAATCGAACCTTTATATCATTTTGTAATTTACAATATGACTATATTAGCAATTAATAATATTTACTTATGAAAATAACATGGGATTTTAGTAATTTAATCATAAGAAAACACGAAATGAAATAATTCGAGATTATTTCTTAATAATTTTATTTAAAGCTTGTATAAGCAGCTTACAATGTTGACTCGAGTGTAACTTCCTTATGCATAATAGAGCATTCCCTTTGGGCTGTTTACTCGCACTGTACACGAGTTTAATATAACTGTTGGCTTGCTGTGGCTACGTTTCATTAATTACATATTTTGAGAAGAAAATATGCATAAATATCAGTGGGTTCCTATTTTTAAGTTAGCTTCACGCTGAGTCACTACGACACTCCGTTTCCCAATTTCCGGTGTTTTTTTTTTTTGAAATATCACGTGTTGAATGACGGAACGCCGTGCTTTTCCTTATATAGATAGATAAAAAAAATATATAATGAGGAAAATAAAGGACAAACTTAAAATAAATCCAGATTCCAGATAAATGCAAGGGGATTTTCTTGCTATCTCTTACAGATAACCTTTGAAGAAACGAGTGCGGGATACAACGTGTAACTAAAAAAAAAATAGTTATATTATTATAGTATATATCGGTTCATAGTTCGCAGAATCATCTGTACCGTCTTGTTTGGAATCTCTTGAAAATTTAAAGTAAATTTATTGGCGGTATTTGGTATGCCTGTTCAATGAAAGTATTTTGAAAAAACAAGAGATTTATATACAAAACCCTCATTCACGACGGCTTAGTGGAATCCCGTTAGCGTTATTGGGGGCACAACCGACCTCATAATCGAATTATCATTAAATATTACCATCATGACAAAACTTCTATGCGATATTGATGTTTAATCTAACGCAATAAGGGTTGTAATCGCTTGTGGTGATTACGATAATATGTAGTGTTTTTGTTTATGTATGTTAATATGTAAAACTTCTGTTTACACTCATGGATCTTTCGTAAGAGAACGAATTATTTGAGTTTGAATCGGGGTTATGGTTACTTGTTTCTGGTTTATGGTTGTGTTTCCTGTTTTGTTCTTAGAACTTGATTAATTTTAGATTTATAATTTAATTTACAATGTACTTAACTTCGCTTGAGCTTCGGTTGAGTCAGCCAGGCAAGCGCCGGGTTGAGTTCTGCCACTCAACTCGTAATGCTTTCAGAATTCGTTGGAAAATAGGGAGTGTCTTAACACTAGTCTCTCAAGAAGACGTTAAATAAACATACTTCAAATTATTTCATTTACGTATGCCTTCTTGTTTTTAATTTTATATTAAACTTATGATTCTCGACAAGATCTAATCTAATTATTCAAAAAAATTTTTCATAATATAAGTCCTATTTACTGCACAATAACTGAAAAGCTTTACAACTAACATGGAGGCATTACTTTATTGAAAGTTTAAAGTAGAAAGCATATGCATTGAGAGTAAAGTAAGAGATTTAAACAACTTACACCTTAAGGAAATTGAAGTAGTAGTTGTGCTATGCATATTGAAATAACAGAACTGTATTTTTTGGTCGGACGTGTCAACATCGCTTATTCTTATGATCATCTTGACTTGTTTTTCTATATATATTAAAAAGATCTGTTGTATGAGGCCAGTCGTGGCGCAGTGGCAGAAGCTTGTGACTATCAACGTGATCGTTGTGGGTTCGATTGCCATTTGAGAGAGTTGAATTATTATTTTCATCTTTGAAGGGTTTGAAGACACAGCTTGGTGTTGAGTTCCGCCACTTTTAACGCTAGTTTATATCCTCTTCTATCTCTCTTATAGCCTCTGCTGCTATATGCTACATCGTAAAGCTAAAAAAACAAGTGTATTCATTCTTCACTTCAGTAAAGATATTGTATTGTAACTTTATTAGTTAAAATATGACTTATATATAATAATAAAAAATTTTGTTGTTGATATATTTTTGTATTAAATCTAATAAATCTATTTTATATTTCAGGTATGTTGGCACAACGAGTATTTACTGTGTATACTTGAAATGAAAAAAAAATAAGTAAGTCATTTGTATTTTTATACTTATATACTACTTAAAACAATAAAAGTAAATATCAGTATAAAGGAAAATTTAGAGTATGAGTAAATAAAGTAAATTTCACTAAAATCCTATTATTGGCGGTAATTGATTAAATGATAAAAGGTTAAAACAGGGATTACGATCGCGTTACCTAATACCGGTTTAAACGCCTTTAAGTAGAGAACGGCAGCCATTAACGAAAATATAGGTAGGAAAATATTATTGTAACATAAAAAATATCTTGCAATTAAAAGCTATTTTTTCTTCATAAGAGATGCATAAAATAAATATGTGTAATAAATGGGGATATTAACACTACGCTTCCTTCTGCCTCCTATGTTACATGCAGGATACAGCGTGAAGCCAAAAAAATAAATATTTTTTATCTTATGACTGAAACTCCAGTTTGTCCAAAAAACTACCTTTTGACTTCAATGCTATAACAATGATCCAGAAAGTTACCACTAGTTTTACCTTTAAAACTTAGGTTACCTTTAATATTTACTTACCTATAACATTATTATTAAGCTTATATATATATTATACTTAATAACAAGACAATAGCAAGTCGTGCTATTGAAACTGGTTTCTCGAAGCAATGCTTTTTGTGGAATGTATGTCGATAGGAATAGAAAATGTTTAAAAGCTTTTCAAAATATTTTCTTATAAAGTTTTAGGTACGCGCTTTAAGACATAAAATGATTGATGGAAATATAAATTTAAGATATTTCTTAAGTATGACAGGACTGTATGTCTGCACGTATGCAATGTCTGTAAAGACTGGATTAACTATAGAAAAAACAATCTTTTTGAACTTCTGTTTAAAAAAACACGTATCATAAAGTTGAAGGTAAATTGAAGTATCCAAAATTTATATATAATATAATAAGTTTTATTTTTCAGTAAAGAATATATACCCACACAAAATGTTATTTATATGTAAAGGTTCTTAAAATAGAAAGTTGTTAGAAACTTATTTCGTACTCAAATGAACTTTTGGCCTTTAGACGCCTGTTCTGAAAGGCTCTATTTGAAACTTAATTTATTAAAAACGAATATATAAGATTTTGATTTTAGGTGTGTTATTTCACACTTAGGTAAGAAAAGTTATTAATAAAACGTATAACGGCCTCTGTGAATTTTTCATATTTAAATCGTATTTATCAAGAAAACAGTTCCATCCAAAATGTAATGTAGTTTAATCACTTTAAATACAGTACAAGTCCACAGTGCTGCCGTGCTGCCGTGCTACAGGATTATTTGTCCGTACGGACCGTCACGTCACTGAAGCCGTTTAATTCATCAAGTTTTCGTCTCGAATTTACCAGACATGGGGGTTGTCTACCTTTGCAATAAGACAGTATGCACAGTGTACACAAACAAAGCTTTTAAAAAGCTTTTGTGAAAATATTCGGAAGTTTTATTGGAGCCCGTGACATTATACGTATATACTATATTATATGTAATTATCCAGTGGCTTGTGTGAATTATTTTGGTTATTATATTAACAAATTATCAATTAAAATATTTCACACTCCCGAGTAGAGACCGAACCCAAAAGCGTCACGTTTGCAAATGATGTTATAAAATGCGCCATGCCATGACGGTCTAAATGTCAATAATTACAAATAATGAATATTTATAATATCATAATGTACATTTGTGCTAGAAATAAAATATTTATCATAAATTTAACAGACAACAGACATTTTAAGTGCATTTGTTGAGCGTTCATAAATTTGAAACACTGATCGCCGTTTCAGTTTTCCACTAATATTTATTATAGTGCCACTGAATTTTTCAACCTTTCTTCGTGTTTTTATAGGACGCTATGTAATGATATCTATGGAGTCAAATTTCACAAGGGTGAATACCTAAAATATAGACAATTTCCCAGCCTAATGGCGACTAATAATATTTAAATTTTCTTTTCGTTACGTTTCTTAAAAATATAGACAGTTAAAAAATTTTTTTTTGTATATAGAATTGTGTCCACAACAATTTGTCGGTCGAATTTTTATACGAATTTTGTATTAAAGCAACGTTTTCGTTCTACTGTTAGTGCGTTTTTGCCTCCAAAAACGTCTCTCTATTATCCCATAACAATATCAGTGCAATTCTGAAATAAAAGGCCAAAATGTATTCTGAAAAAGATATGCAAACAAGTGCTAAACCCAGTTTCCTTTTTTTTCTATCTTAAAATAAATGCAAAATAAATTCTTTGCAATAAAATGCGTTATTGGTCACATCCGTATTGGCGAAGATATACAATTAATCATGAATAGCATACGTTGACTTGGCACCTCTTGTTATTGGTTTCCCATTTGGACATATGTGTGAGATTTGCATTGACTCTGTCAAATGTAGTGTTTGCGTGCATTTCTATATTGTTTTCAGCCTCACGCTGTATCCCGCATATAGCAGGGACCCGCTAAGGAGAGACCGTATAGAAATTTGAACTCACGCCTCTTTTAAACATGAACATTCTCCAATAAGCGCAATCTTGAGATCCGTTAAGCTTAAATTACACTTTCTCAACTTTTGAGGCTAAATGTGGCACAGTGGGACAGCGTTAGTAAAATTATTACCTATAGGTAATATATGTAAATTATTTTTACTTTTTCGTCCTGTGTTAAAATCTTGAATGACGGACACAAGATTCCTTTTGCATACTTTAACACATGCGAAGAATGTAAAAAGATAGTTTCTATATATTAATATAAAAAACCTTACTAGACTAAGAACTAGCAAAGTAGAATTAACGAGTTAAATATGATCTGCGCGGGCGCTGGTCAGCGGGGTCAACGACCGCGCAACCTCGGGCGAGTGTCCAGTGACCAGTGACATAAGGCACCACATTCTTCTGTGATCTAGATGAGGTTATATATTGTGGTCGTTGAATTCTTTTATTAAGTTTAGACGTTGATTTTTAGTTTTCTTTAAATATTTTTTTAATAAGTAAATATTTTTTTTATAATTTTGGTACTTGTAGGTGCGATCTAGAGCCGGGTTAGATCTGTCGGGATATAGTTTATTAAAATTATTTAAATTTTTCTCGTTTGTCCCCTGGACAAGATAAGAAGTTTTACAACACGCGATGTCTATTATTACATAATTTGGACAGTCTTTTACTTTGCATATATATGTAGAGTAGAATGAGTTAATAATTCGTTTTTTTAATTTTTTTATTGTTTATTACAATGATTATAATTCAATTTTTTCTCTGTTTAATTTAAAATATTATTATGTAATAGTTTTAAAAATAAAATATTTTACAATTGAATAAAATCCTGTCCTTGTAAAAATCTAAAGACCGTACGACACCGTAATCTCATAAAGTTTCACACCATTTTCCTTATTCTGTGATTCACAATCGCTACCGTTAACTCTGTAGGCAGTATTCGCTTGGTTTTTTCTATATCGCTTGTAATTTCTTGTAAGATAATATATACCTACGTATAATTTTTAAATAAAACAGTGTAGTTAGAGGGAACCTAGTGTTAAGACACTCCGATCCCCAGTTTCTGCCCAATTCTGGAGGCATTGTGTGTTGCACCGCCGCAATTTGCCTCGACACCAGAGTGTAGAAATGAAAATATAAATGTAAATAAATATATTATTTTGTTAAGTGGGGATCGAACCCACAACCGTCGCGTCACAGTCACACCCTTGTGCCGCTGCGCCACGACGGCTTATTGCAAAGTAAAGCGTCTTTAACTAAATTAGGAAGTTGTACATTATGTTAATATCAATAATCTTTAGACTTAATTAATTATGAGTTAAACTTAATTAATTATGAGGTCAGGCGTGGCGCAGGACACAAGCGTACGTCTGTAAAAGCAATAGGTTCTGATTCGATTTCCTCTCAAGGAAATAAATTCATTTTCTTTTTCTGTTATTATATATTTTTATAATTTTTATTTATTGTTATCTCTAATTAGACTGTTCAAGACGATTACAAGCAATAATCGTACGACAATATGATTATAAGAACTTGAAGGCAATTGTAGGTGGGTAAGAGTGACTACCAATAGTGTAGATACACTCTGAAAATTATATCTATAAAAATAAATGTATGAATATTTTAAATTATAGTAAATGACTACTAAACTTATTTTATTGTTAGGGTGTTTCTCTCTCCCCGGATCCACAAATATAATATTAAATACAAACTCGTCCGGGATTCCAACCTGCACTATCAATATAGACATTTATTTGTTTCGACAATCGTCCAATGAGCAAATGTAACCTCTCATACTTTCGGCTTTAGTCGATAAAAAACGAGTGAAACCGCTGTAAAAACATTCCTTTGCATTTATATAAGTTAATAGCGTCAAAATTGTCGACATGGAAAGTTACTTCCCGTTCTGACGTACGGTCGTAATCGATGAGTGTTCGCAGCTTACGCACTCGCACTTAGTTTGCGGGTTTCATGATGTCCCGATGTACTCTATATGATAATGTTGCCGAGTTTCTAACTATCTGGAAATCTGCTTCGCCAATTTCAAACTTTATTTACATTTTGGTGGGAGACTTGATGTTTTTACATTGTGTATTACCGTTTTAGTTTTTTTTGGCTTCACGCTGTATCCCGCATAGCAGGATAGGCAGAAGGAACATGTCCAGACACTCCGTTTCCATTAAGACACTTGTGTTCCTTCCTTGCCGCCGAATTCCGGAGGCATTGCATGTTCAGTGGCGGAACTCAACAGCGTTTGTCGAATGTTTTTTATTCGTTCCTAAAGCAAACAAATAAAAATATTAAACGCTACATTTCCTCGAGTGGGAATCGAACTTATAACCTTTTGCGCTTACAGTAAAATATATAGTAATTTTGTAACAATTCAATTATAGTTGAGTATTTAACGAAGAGTTCATAAAATTCACCTTAAAACCAAATACGTAGTCTTAAAATTACGTCCTTTTTTAATAGCTTATTATTTTTGCAGTTCTTCCTATCATTAAATATATATTAAATATAATGTATTATAATTAAAACAAGCTAAACATTCATAATTACAGAACACTCTTTTTAAATACATTAATATTTTCATCTTTCAGTCAACTTAATTTGAATGAGAAAGTATTTTTTTATTATTAGGCATTCAGTTCATTGGTTACAGTGACTTGAAGTACAATCTTGGTCAATCCAGCGTAAAGGCGCAAGTGTGGGACTAAAAGCGACGGATTGTGGGTTCGATCCCCACTCGAAGGAATGAAATATTTATATATGAATTTATATTTTTATTTCTTCGCTCTGCTGTCGAGTTACTTTCGCCACTCAACACGTGGTGCGTCCAGAATTCAGCGGCACATGGTGAACGGAGTGTCTTAACACTAGGTTCTATCTGTCCACCTTGCTGTGTGAGGGATACAGCGTGAAGCTGATTTTGATTTGAGCTTATTAGTAAAAAATACCAAGACGAATTAATATTAAATATTTCAGGGCACTCGGGTAATAATAGTTTAGAATTTACATATTTTCCGCATAAGTTCTGTTTTACGATCTGCCGGTCACATATAATACGTAATATGGTTTATGTGATATACCCCGATGAGGCAATGTATTGCGGTAGCCAGAAATGATCCATGAAAATTATGTACGCCTATATTGAAGATTGTAAAAGTAAGCCATGAGCGGCCTTTTTGTAGGCTTTATTTTTTATATACTTAGCTATTATTATGATATACCTTATATTCTTCTTTGAAGTATGATATTAACTAATATTTAAAACAGTTTTTATACTTATGATGGTGTACGCTAGGGTTGTGGGTTCGGTGAACTCGGGAATTTTCTTTTCATCGCTATCTAGACAAAAGGCGGCGTTGATTTTCGCCATTTAACACGAAATATCTCGAAAATTAAAAAAATATATTTTTTCTTTATTAGTAACTACACTTGTTTAAATGTGTTACCGTATTGAAACCAAACACATTTATGAATTAATGAATGATTTAGGCAAAGCAATTCAATATTAATATAAAAAATACTTTCTTATTAATAATATTTTTCCTTCTTTACGTAGAAATTATAATTTAGGCATTCATATTTTGTAAATAACCCCCAATAACTATTTCCTTGATTTCGAAGAAATTGCTACTCAGATATGTAAATTAAAAAATATTTCTTTGAAAGTAGCAGATTATATTCTAGGTAATAGCAAAGTGAATTACAAAACCTGTGCACTTTAAATGCTAAGGTCTTTCAAAGAGCAGAGCAATAAATATTCGTTTACAAAATATGTAATGTAGTACAAAAGGTACTATTATTAATGGATATATATAATATCTACATTTCTTCTGACTCTGGTGTCGAGGCAAGGGGTTTGTTCCACCACTCAAACACGCAAAACCTCGAAAATTCGCCGGAATTTGGGGACCAGAGTGTCTTAACACTACACTCCCTCTACATGCGGAATATAGCGTGAAACTGAAAAAAAAAGATATTATTATTAGTATACAGATTGACTGTAATTGAAATTAAATAATATCGAATGAAACACGAAACGTTCACTTTAAACGGTTTTTTACACAAAATTGAATCAACTTCCATATCGTCATCATCATCATATTGAATGTTTCTCTTTTGGCAACAAAGAAACAATTGCACACGCCGCAGTGGAGCCAGCGAGCGCTCTGAATCAGTGTATTAAAACAGGTTTGTATTACTCATTTCCACTGTCGTCTCTACACTCTACACTGTACAAGTTGAGTTTTATTCAAAATTCCTTTGTCACAAGTGTCACAACGTACCCGCCAAAATAAACCAAAAAGCCGGCGTCGAGTCTAATTTATGTGCGATGGATGTGCAAGCCAAGTATCTCGAGGCTATTTTGCTAGGATTTTCTTTAAGGAATAAGATATCTTTATATCCACTTTCGAATATTTAAGAGGGTAGGTCGCAAAAAAATATGGTAGTGTGACATGTTTTTGTTATTTTTATAATACTTAGCTGTGTACTTCTCAAGAAATTACTTTTGAATAAATTTTTACAATACTTATCAAGTCTTGATCGTTTTTATATTTTACAACGGAATATTGTCAATAATAAATTGGTATAGAGGTGCATAAAGTAAATCTGTTTAAATAGAATTAAGATGTTAAACATAAAATAAACATAATACACGAAAATATCAAATTAATTTAATAATTACATACAAATTCTACAATGAATAATATTTTTTTTTACTGATACTTATACATACAAAAAAAACTTCTTGTTACGAAACTCCGTTCTCTATTTTCTTCGAAAATTTGCAGGTTGAGTGGCGGTATTCATTGCCGCTCTTTGCCTTGACACTAGAGCGAAGAAAATGAAAAAAATATAGAAATTATTTCATTTCCTCGAGTGGCAATCATCACATAGCCACTATATAAAATTACTTTTCAAAACAGAACATCTTCCACGAGTGACATGCACTGACCCATTGGACACGACGTGGTGGCCCGCTTAAATGACTAATGCCCCCACCACTGACTTGCATAATATTTTATGCTGTTTCATTCAAAACCCTCCATATAAAACGTTTACAGGTAATTTATGATGTTCACTTCAACTTTGATAACACTCCGCGCTGACCTATTGTAGCTCACTTAGAACATAATAGAGTATTGTACAAGGAAATTTTTTACTACAGTCATCGTAGCTTTTTTTATGATTTTTTAAAAAATATTTTATTTGTTTTTATTTGGTTGAAAGTGAGAGATGGTAGTGTCTTAATGAGAAAGGAGTGATTTAACACTGCTACGCGCGTGAAACACCGTGAAGCTAATATTGTTTTAAAATAAAAAAAAGTATTAGAAAAACAGCGTTTACCTCATAATACATACCATATTAAAAAATAAATAAATGTATGTAATAACTATAATAAACATATAGTCAATATAGGTAATGAAGCCTACATATATAATTAAACATAAAAATATTTTTTTCAATTGGATCCAGTTTCTGAGATCCACCGCATTCAAAACTAAACACACTATATAAAACTTATATAGATATAGATTTCTTCTACAAATATTTCCCCCTTTAGTGACCATTCTTTAACTACAAACGAATTGACACTCAATCAACAATAATCTATAAATAGCTTAAGTATTATTTTTTTTTATAATAGATCCCTCATAAAAAAAAATTCCCCTTTCGTCAATTTTAAAACGAATCAAAAGAATGGCAATAAAAACCGCAGCGTCGAAAGAAATAGTCCGCTCGACGTGGAGGCATAATGAAATCCATCCCCAAGTGTTTTGTGGGCTATTATTCAACCACATACAATATGTAGTATGCGAGTAACAAATGCTACTGGTCTGGACTCAGAAATAAAAGGACTAGAACTTTATTGTATAAGCTCGCGTTAATTTTTTACTTTTTTTTTTTACTTCCACGCTGTATCCCGCATGTCCACTGGGAACCAAGTGTTAAGACACTCAATCTGTTTTAATCTTTTCCAGTTTAAGTGTTGTTGAGTGTTGACACTGCGCCGTGTTACAGAGCGAAGAAAAAGAAAAAAGATTTAATATTTCATTTCCTCAAATGAGAATGAATTGTAAAACTGGCTTTAACAAATGTTTAATATTATAATGTAATATAACTTCTAGCACTGTTGCGGGGAACCTCATGATTTAATTAAATATACTTATATATGGTGTTCCAATGTGTCGAACAATCTAATTACAATAATGTGCTATATTTGTAAAACCGCAGCCATTTCACTCATTTGTAAATATTATAGTGATTTATTGTATATATATAAATTAACTGTTCTAGAAACATAATTTCTTTGGATCTGTGTATTTCCGCACTCTGCGATTTGTATAGGTATAATTCCTCGACTACGACGGCACCATACTTCTTGCCGAGTATAATTTGCCGCGGAGTTTTCACTTAAAATTACCTCAATTCCTCAAGCCGTTGGAACAAGTGTTATATTCTCATATTATTATTATTTTGATATTTGAAACAATGTAATTTAAATAAACAAAATTGCACATCTAATTTAAATATATGTAATATTAAATTTTACAGGGTGTGTTTGTAACGTTACAGAATGTGGGTTCGCAGACCATTCGAATGAATTATTACAACAAAAAAAAACCAGTAGGCAGAATTAAATAAAGCCTAGAATTAAATCACTGCGTTCCCCACTTTCAAACTCAACGCCTCGCTTGGAAGAAATATTTCATTTCCTCGAGCTGATATCCAAGTCGCAACCATTCGTGTTTACAGTCACACTTTTTGCTCCCGTGCCACGGCTCAATGACTTATTGTTTCTAAATATTTTTATTTCTTCACTCTGGCACCAAGGCAAAAGCTTGGCGTTGACTTCCGACACTCAACAGGCAATGCCTCGAAAAATTCGGTGGAAAGTGGGGAACGGAGTATACCTCTGCCTACCTTGCTGTATGTAGGATACAGCGTGAAGATGATTTTTTTAATTAACATTTTTCTACAATACAATTTTTAATATAAAAAGACATTGACCTAGATCAGTTCGCTTTGATAGTCAATTCTTTAGTCAGTTTGTACCAAGTTTGTCGGCTCAGGTCACTTTATCAACCCTTAAAAAGTACCACTCATAGTAATTTATGTATGTTGAGTACCTTCGTTTATCGCCCTGGAGAAGCCCAAGTGGAGGAGGTTGGAGGTATTTTTACACATAAAAAGTGTTATCTTATCACTTCCCCATATCCAAAAGTATTGCCGTTTAAATTTATACGTTGTTTTTTGGGCCTTGAGAAAAAACTGCGTGCAGATAAATTCTATTGATCACTTTCACTTTGTTTTTAAAGTGTAATTTTATAAAAATATGTAATTTTATAAATAAAAATATAGACTGTCTCCAAATTTAGTTACAAACCGCAACCATATTTTACTATTCAAAGCAAATACCAAGATAATTAAATCGTTTGCTTACCAGGTCAGAAAGTTAGTATGTCCAAAGATGGATTTGCTAAAGTTAGTGAACTTGCCAATCTTGGTAAACTTGGATAGGATAGATATTTACCAAACGCTTCAGGCTATTCGGTACATGTATCTTACATGTACCCACAGAAATTGGGTTCAAAGTATTGTCCTAAATTAATCTAAACTACTAACAATTTATATATCTAGAGATATACTATAATATATTTTTTTCAATTTTACGCTGTATCTCGCATATCGCAGGGTAAATAGCATAGGCAACCTAGTATTAAGACATTACATTTTGTGAACCCTGGTGTGAAATTGTGGAAGCATAGAAGAAAAATGAAAATTGATAAATAATAATTTATACCCTCGAGTGTATCGAACCCACAACTATGGCGTTACAGTTACAAGCTTGTGGTACTGCGCCACGACGGCTCCTAATCAATATGCGTGTAATAATTACAGTATAATTAATTTTAATTAAATGACGTGGAAGAAAGAATATAATTTTATGTAAAAATCTACGACAATATTGAATTATAAAATAAATCAAAATATTCCACACATCCCTAATTATATGAACACTCTTTAGACTGACCGTTTAAAGATATTTTACAGATAAGGCTTTGGAAAAGATTCTAATGGGGCTATAAAGTAGAGATTACTGGAAAATGGGTCATTAAGAAGACAAAAGGCTGTAGACAAAATATTAGAGGAGGTAACTTTTCAATAAGCCGAGTTCATTATTTCTCAAATATAATTAATTTAGTTAGACTTACTAGGGCTTGTGACATAGGTACAGACTTTTGTCTAGAAAATATATCTAATGATAAGACCGTGGTGGCGCAGGAATACAAGCGTGTGACTGACACGACGGTTGTGAGTTCGATTCACACAACGAATTGTTGATTATTAATATATTCATTTCCGCGCTGTGCCTCAAAAAATTCGGTGGCAAATGGAAATCGGAGTGTCTTTACATTATTTTCCTATTGAAGGGGTATGAGGCTACCCTCATTTAGTGACCTTTCCTAATATATCATTCTAAAATTTACTTCATATTTAACTAAAACTTAATTAAAGAAAAAGGCTTGAACAAGAAAAATATGGATTATCAAAGTATGTGGCGCTCATACTTTGATGCTGCTAAATGCTGGGTCATCTCCAATTCCAATATCTCTATAATCTCCAAATGATTCACATTTCCACCAGGCAAGTATAGAGAAATAAAGTTAATATCGAAAGTGATGATTCCGGCCTGGAAGCTTTTGTAAATTCCATCGACCACGATCTGAGAACAATCCAATAAGCGTTCGGGCGCGTTTTGTTCAGCTTGCAGGTCCCGATTGAATCGTATGTCCATATTCGAGTTACACGACATCGTATTTTGCACGGTTTTATACATCTGCAAGAGTAACTCTCATTGTGAAGTTCTTTATTAACTCTGTGCCGAGGCTGTGATTTAACCCTTTTGTACAACGAGTAGTTGTGAACGAAACATTGTAGTTACTTTCAGATATATTCTAAGGATTGGACTATATTTTTAAATAGATATGTTCAGAGCTAATTATTTGTTAGTGAAATTTCTGGGATGGGCACAGCACTATCCTGGGGTGGGCACGAACCACCCGATACCCTCTATTCCTACTACACTGATGCATTGTTCGATAGATATCATAAAATTACCAAACCTAATGTAAAATGTAAAATAACTCTACAGTTACGTATTATACAAATAATAGAGGCGAAATTTATTGATAACAATCTTCTCATATGCAAATGATGAAATAATACGATCTTCTTCCCACGACATATCTACATTTACAATGGATAAGCAAGTAAAGGGCCCACGTCATGAATCATATATACTAAGAGTACGTATGCATAGAAATGGAAGTAATCGACGAAATAACATTAAAGAAGGAAAAATTTACATAATGCTTCTTCTTTGTAGCTTTCTTTCAGTGGCATAATTGTATGGATCTAAACGCAAGGTTGTGACTTCGATTCCCACTCGAGAAAATAAAATATTTAATATTTTCATTTCTTCGCTCTGGTATCTAGGTAAAGCGTGGCAATACACAATGCTTCGAGAATTCTGTGGAATGTGGAGACCGAAGTGTCTTAACACTATGCTCCCTCCTACCCTGCTACATCCAGCATAAAGCCGGAAGAAAAAAAACTGCTTCCTTTACATGTTGCTTTAAAAATTCTGCTCAAATCGGCTAAAAAAGAATATTTAGCCGATTTTAAGCGGCGAATCACGGCTGTCTATCGAGATCGGTATTTATCGAAGACCGATTCGAATGGAAGGATTTACTCCATAGAGTCGATATCGAGTCCTGGATTCAGCCTCACTCACGGTCCGCGATCCTGCTGTCGGTGTTTTCTTTGGGATAGTGAAATGAGTTTAATGGTATAAGTGAATGTGAATGTTCAAACTTGTAAATACTATTTACGTGCGATTACCGCTGAACAGCAGTAGCGAGTTTTTTTTTAAGTACACGCTGTATCTTGTATATAGCAGGGGTAGTAGGGGAGCATAGAACCTGGAAATTCTGGAGTTATTGTTAAATGGACTCGAGAGGGAATCGAACCCACAACTTGTCGAGTTTATTCCACACTTGTGCTCCTGCGCCATGACTGGCCTCAAATTATACATATTGTTACATTCTATATATATTTTCATATTTGCTTATTACCTATATAACTATAAGACTACGTGCATATCTATATAAGTTGAGTGCTCCTTATCAGCCAGGTGTGTGAGGTAATTTAAGTGACACGTTGGCACCGCTAAACCGACAGCGTGTCGTTTCAGAATATTAAACTCCGGAACCCCCCCACCTTGCAAATCATCCGAGGTGTGGTAATCCTGTATTTTCAGTGAATTACTTAAAAAATTATAATTTGATGAGATTTTTGAAATATAATTTTGTTTATAGTATACGAAAGATCCAATTAAAAATCTGAAATAATTAAAATTAATTTTAAAAAATATGCTGCTGTAAAAAATGTCTATATATTTTCAGCTTCATCCTGTACCCCGCATACAGCAGGGAAGGCCACTCTACACTTTTCGCCGAATTCTAGAGACTCGCAATGTAACACCATGCTTTGCCTTGACACTAGAGCGAAGAAATGAAAATATTTAACACTTTGTACCTCGGGTGAGAAACGAACCCAAACCCGTCATGTTCACAGTCAAACACATGTGCTGCGCGACTGGCCTCGAAGTTACATCATATTTGGCAAATAATATTATAACTTGAGCTGCTATATATATATATACTCTTCTCGAATACTCGTATATCTTTTTATCGAGTATAACCTGATTAAGGTTGCCATGGCGCCGCGTGAATGCTAACTCGCGCTCCAACTATCAACCTGCAGCGTGTAATATATTCATTGAAGCCTTGCAAGTTGCCTTATATCCACGTGCATAAAACGTGAGATGCAAAAGTTTAACATATATAATAAATAAATATTATGGATGTGCTACGTGGTTCAGAATTCGAGCATGCCCTCTCTAGATATCATTATTGTCATCTTCTTTAAACTGGAGTTATAAGTTTTGGAGGTATAAGTTGACGCGATGCTTCTTGTATGTAGGTAGGTATATATAAACATTGAAAGTTCATGATTATTACATTTACTTTTGTTTTTACTTATTGTTATGACACGCTGTCACTTTGAGAAGTATTACTTACTTATTGAGTTCTGCTTTGCCTTGTCACCAGAGCGAGGAAATGAAAATATTAAATATTTTATTTCCTCGAGTTAGAATCGAACCCGAAACCTGTCATATTTATAGTCACACTTTGTGCCCCTGCACCACAACTGGTCTCAACCAATAAACAGTTGACAAAAATTATAACGTCTATCCCGTATTGTGTATTTTTTACACATTGACAAGATTTTTTTTTTTAATTCAACACAAAATAACACACAAAATGCATTCCCTGTACACACATCGAAAACAAAATTCAATAAAGCCCCATAGCCCGTTGTCACGCCGACGTGGTGATCGCGCCGTCCCGCCAGCGATCGCAGCGTGTTAACACGACGCTCAACAAACAGGCTGGGTTTGTTAAAGCTAATTAAGCTTAGCGTAAACCTCGCTAAATAGACTATGTGTCTATTCTCTATCTACACTCGTCTGGTTCATTTGGAAATAGAGAGCTTAAATTTATATGAAACGTCTTCTTGATGAAGTGCTATACGGTGCTATACGTATATTACCGTACGCTTCAAGATATAAGCAATCGTTATATAGTTGCTATAGTACATTTCCTATAGATAGATAGAAAAGTCACAGTGTATATATTTTTTCTTGATATAAACATTATTTTTACTGCCTATATATAAATATATAAAAAAGGGCTATTAAATATGTTATTAGTAAATATTTTCACTCTCTTATGTCACTTTCGATATTCCAAATTCTTTAATAGAGTTAATAGATATTTCGAACCATCTCGACTGACGATTAAATTATATGTTTTAACTCCAATTTAAAATTCACAGTTCCTTTGATTTGTGGTTCAAAAATATTATAAATACTTGTTCAAAATATTTATACAATATACGCCATTTTATTTCAAATGCTATTACTCATCGTATTACTCAAAATTTCAGCTTGTAAATAATAAGTAGGTAAAAATAAATTGTGTCATACATTGGAATTCTTAATCGTATTACAGAGCCGAGTGACACACATTTTTAGTCGACGCAAGTAAATTTCAATATATATATTACATTCTGAAGTATTTTTGATATCGTTATAAAATTTGCATCGTTATTTTTCAATTTAACTAAGAAATCCAATAATCAAAAAGATACTCGCAACTAAGTTTGATAACAGCGGTTGCCGGTTTCAAATGTCACAAAAATATATTCGGTTTCGCTCCAAATATTTTAATGTTAGGTTTGCAAATTATATCTATGTTTAAGCTGAAACATATTTTAAGTTGTAAACTAATAAGTTATACTTTAACAAAGAGAGAGAGAGAGAGAGATTGCGTTTAGTAAGTTTTGAACACGGCGCTTTAAAGCTTCCACTTTCAATGGCTGCAATTAGCATTTTGTCGCCGTCAGAGCCACCGCCAGAGACCGGTGGTTGTTAAATTGAACCCTATCGCGTGGTCCCGTGTTGAATTCCCACTGGTTTTAACTACGAAACTGGAGACTGATTAACTCGACCGAGCATAGACTCAGTTGGCTCATAGTGAATTCTGAACTAGCGTAGGAACAATTTGGAAGTTACAGCGCCGCATGAATGGATTAATTTGACAAAGTCCAAATCGATCAAAGTACGTGTTTAAAAATTAATCTTAATTAAGTATCGATAGTAAAGCGACTGTCAGTAATGTGTACATATTGCGTAATGATGTTGACTTGCTGCATTTCGGTTCATTATTGATAAATTAATAATTGTAAGGTAAATTAATAATTGTAAGTGTAGTTGATTGAAAAAAGTCTTGGTGGTGTTTGGTTCTACAGTTGCTGCATTTTGATATATACATGCTAAGATGAACCATCACGGAAATAATAAAAAAAATCTATTTAAGAAGTAATTTTTCAATTCTTTTTATTTAAAATTTATAACAAAAAAATCTAAATTAAAATTGAACTTCTCCATCTTTATCTAATAAATTAATTCTAACCCCAACACAACATAGTTAATTAACATTCATTGCGTACTTATCCGTTTATATCTTATTGTTGCTTTTGAAACGTTCAGTCCACCCCCGTCTGAGCACCTGCTTCTCATTTGCATACCATTCAAAGTCGTTCTTCCGTTTATTTAGATCGTTTTGTATTAGTATTCAACATTTATTATCTGCAGCCCCAGGGAACCCAGGGTGTGGATGTGGATTAGGGGAGGCCTAGTTGCCGATTCATTGGGGTTCGCAAAATATGTCACTCAATCGCTCGCCTCAGAGATTTCCTTATAGTTTAATGAAGCGTGATTGTGTCGAGCACCCCACTAAATCCGATTTTTGACGGCTACATTGTTAGCTAATTTATTACGAGGGGACTTTTCATATTATTGCCTATATTTTTTTTAATTACGATTATAATGTAACATATGTGCGTATATTAAAATAGCATGTGTTTAAATATAATAAAATAATGTAGTGACACGGGTGGGACGAATCTGACGTTTTGCGGTTTAAATTTAAATTATTCGTTCAAACTACATGCGTTATTCGTTATTCTTGTGAAATTAAAAGCTTTAAATTTTTCCAAAAGTTGCAAAATTAAACAGAATATGTTCTTAATCTAATCGCACTTTTACGACTATATCGTACGATATAAAAATAATATAAACATTTTAACGTAGCGGTTGATCGGTTTCCAAGAAGCGTAAAAAAGTATTTTTCTCTATTAGAATAATACTTTAAATATATTAAAAACTAATTGAACTTGTCTGTCATTCTATTTAATATATTATGTAAATAATGGAATACTATTTGGAATCACAACTTTGAAAATAGTCCTTCGTTGTTTTTTCGGACAGTGTGTAGAGGCCCCTATTCCTGCGAATTTTTCGTTGTTTTTGACATGCTATAATTACGCATATGTTCAATTTGGGCCATACGTTTTAGCTATTTGTGTATTTTCTTTTTTTTCTATTTACTGTCTTGCTTTATTTTCTGCGATAAACTGTTAATTTACGTTACTTTTTACCAAGATTTAAAGCAACAATAATGGACCATTAAAAGTTTATTTATGCGTTGTGGTTAATTTCATCACGAACAAAAAGATTACTTTCAGGTTCTTCATTTTATAAGAGATATTTACGATTCTATAAAATTATTTTACTTGTTCGCGAGCTTATCGCAAACTACGTCTTGAAAGTAAAACTATCGCCAATTTTATGCTTTAAAGTTATTAGTTATTAGTGTCAGAACAACAATGTAAGCGAAAACCATTATTTGGAACTTGACAAATGACAATTATACCATTATTTTATAATATAAGTATTACTTATTGCTTTTCATTTGAAAAGTACCATAAATTATAATAAATTTTAATATAAAGATTTTCCCGGTCTCACAAGACAAAGCGCAGCGTTGAGTTCCAGTACTCAATAATAAATGTCGCAAATTAGAGAACAGAGTGTTTTGACTCCAGTCCAGTGTCCAGCTGCATATGTAGTGTCTAGTGTGCAGTGTGCAGTGTACAGCTAAATAAAAATAATATAGGCAAATATTATGATAAACAAAATTATACAAGTAATGTGAGATAAAAACAAACCGCCATCAGAATCAACCAACTGTAATGGGAGATGCATTCGTGCAAAAAAATAATTGGTTCCTGAATAAAGGCCGTCATCTATTTTCCATCATCAAAAATTTGATTTGGATTTTAAAATGTTTTTAAAATGTGTTTTTTTTTATTTATATTTTATACCGCATACTATGCTTAGAAATAAATTGAAGTTTTACGCGTGGCAGGTAAATATGTATGCACTACGTCGAGAAATCAATATTAATTTTTAAACTATTTATCTACTACCACTAAAGAAAAACTTTTAAAAAAATTATAAAAAATTGGACAATGCGGGTTCTAAGTTATTACTCCCTTTTCTTTCCATTCTTTTTATTGTAGCATTTAGAATTAAATCCAATGACCCAAAATATTATCTGAATCTAATAATGTACACAATCCTCTTATATGAAATGAAGATAACATCAACAGCAGTTCGCTCCCGTGTTTAATTTAAAACAATAGCTAAACATTCAACGTGTTGCAGTAAATTGCTGGAATTAATTCGATACAAATAACCAGCAGTTCATATTCCATTATGAGCTGCATACACTAGAATTATGCTGCGTTTGTTTACACCTATTTGCATTTAGATCAACCCCATTCTCTATGAATTCTAATAAGGATAAATCACTGTGCGTAATCAAATTTCTACTTTTGTTGGTAAATTGCGAAGACGTGAGACCTTATGTAACCAATTTGGGCCGCCGTCAAACATCGTCGGGGCGCTTTCAATAAAGTGCCCTCGAAAAAGTTCGCCAAATTTCGTATTCCACATTTGCCTCGTATTATGCAGACGCCCCCCCCCCCCTCCCCCCATAAACGTGATTTCGCCCTTCACCGAAATTTCATTTACTTAGTATGGGTAAAACATCTATTTGAATACGTTTACCATCAACGGGATATTTTGGAAATTAATATTTGCCACGTTCAGTTTATGTATTGTCTGTGGTGCTAATGAAATTTATGAAATAATAAAAAAAAATATTTATTTACCAAAAATGAGTTTAAATAAAATCTCGAATTATATTACTTGTTAAATTTATAACTACGTAACAAAGTATATAGATATATGTTAAATATTCACCATGTTAAAGTTTATTTTCTTATATAATAGAGAAGAAGTTACCGAGCCTCAAAATAAAGTTACTACCAGATGAAATCGCTTTGAGATGTTCTGCGTAACTAAGCTATCAAGAGCGTTAGCCAAGTTTAATGAGCGGTTTAACTTGAGCGCCGAGATACTTAAAAAATTTGAAAATTTTTTTTTTTTTTGAAAGATTCAAGTTATTTTTTTATATAAGAACTCTGATTAATATCTTCTGGAACAACACTGAATAACTCTAGACAGTCGTAAATTTTTCTGAATTTAGAAATCTGTTTCAAGTTCTGAACGACCGAGGAACTTCCATTCCAGGTCGTCGGGCACTGCTGTAAATCATTGTAATTTCTTTTAGTCTCCAGTTCCTTTTCATGTTGTACGTACTTATTACTTTAGCCATCCACTATAACCATAACTTAAGTTAATTTATGCGGTAAATTATTAAATATCTCAACACGTTTTCATTTTCTTTTGAACTTTTGTTTTCTTTGCTGTTAAGGAATATTTATGTTGAAAGTAATATGTTGTTTTTTTTTGTTATGGCCATTTTAAACTTTCTATCTGTATTACGTGTGAAATTTGATTATGGTCTACTTTTTTAGCTTCACGCTGTATCCCGCATATGGCAGGATAGACTGAGAGAACCTAATAATGTAAACAAGTGGGAATTCAACCTACAAGCTGTCACGTTTACTGCTCTTAAATGTCGGCGTAGTAATCAGATTAATAGGGGGTTTCTTAACAAGATAAATCAAATTGTGCCTTCTTCGTTAAAAAATCCGTTATTCTCGATTCGATTCAGGGACGGGGAAGTTGACGTTTAATTTTATTGCTGTCTCGCCCGTCTTCATTGAATCGTTTACCGTCGCTTCGTCAATTTATATCATTTTATTCGTATTGCCAGCACACTGCCTTTTCAATTTAAAGTTATAACACAACAAAGTCGAAGCTGCTTAAACTAAACATATCTAAATGTTATTAATAATATCTTTACAAAGTGAATGATTCATTCTAAGTAAATAATATAAAAGTTAGTATAATCGCATGAGTTCCGCCACCTAAAACGAAATGCCTCGAGAATTCGACAAAAAGTGGGAAACGGAAGCGTGAATGAGAGTGACTGAGCTGCTATGTGCATTAAGATATAGCGTAATGCTAAAAAATGTACGTTTCGACAATAGTTTGCAAGGTTCCCTCTTACTCTAATTTGAAGTTCGAAAATTGGACAAAATAAACAAAAATGATAGATTTATATTACTTTATTACTATATTAATATAAATATATTATTAGCGTTAAAGACGTATATTTCACTAATTTCCAAATATTTGTTCACAAATTTGTATTGTATTTCTTTCAGGTATGTTATACAACAGAATTTCTGGAGCGACAACGGTAAATAATATGATATTGTAAGTACTGGAACTACGACGACGTCGCTGCCTTGTTGATGGATTGGGAAGTTACATTACAAGATTTTTATTTAATGTAGATATACTATTCTTTGTTCTCTCTATTGAGACAAATATTTTTATATGTTGAGGAGAGTTGTGAGAGTGTGAGACTGTAAATAAGACAGATTGTGGATTCAATTCCCACTCGAGAAAATTAAATTTTTAGTATTCTCATTTTCTAAAAATTAGGTTCCCAGATCCCTTCTGCCTACTCTGATAAGTACGAGATAGGTAAAGCTAAAAAACTAAAAGTAAATTATATGTAAGAAGGTAGTATTTTAGATATTCTCTATGTATACATAAGATATAGTTCATATATTTTGAAAGTTAGTGATACGTTAACTTTTTAAACTAATAATTTCGTATGTAAAGATTCAAATTCGCTAAACCCAATTTTATACTGTGTCGTGGTAACCTAAATATTCAATATTTATTCAGTTCGGAGAACGAAACAAAAGTTTGTGTATAACTTTAATATTTCGACACAACTTCATTTATACCAGAAACTTCATTTAAAATATACAAGTTGGGTAGAACTTGAAGCGAGTTTTGATGTTCATATGACATTGAACTGGATAGAAGAATTTGGTATTCGAAAGAGATTCGACTTAGCAGCCAAGCAAAAGAAAAAAATACTGGAAAGTAGTATTTATTAAGGTATGAAATTTTACATAGAGGCCGTCGTGGCGTAGGTGCATAAGGGTGTAACTGTAAACGCGACGGTTGTGTGTTCGATTCCCATTAATGGGAAATAAATAATTATTTATTAATATTGTTATTTCTTCACTCTGGTTACAAGGCATGGCGCGGCATTGAGTATCGCCACTCGACACGCAATGCCTAGGAAATTCGGTTAAAATTATGGAAAGGAGTGTCTCAGTACTAGGTTCACTCTGCCTACGTTACTTGAATAACATAATTACATTTTAAATACCCCTTTTGTGTTGTTTATATAGAGAAATACCAAAAGACCTAAAATACCTAAAATACCTAAATACCAAAAGACCTAGAAAATTATAGTTTGGTGTTATATTTAAATAAAGGTTGGTTACTAAACTAACGTGTGATTTATGAAATATTCAGTCCCGACTAATATAGGAGTCTAGCGTTACTTGAAAACAAAATTTCAAATTCTATTTTGTAAATATGTAAATATTTAATTGAGGTCGCTTTGTGGCGTAGCGTTATAGCTTGCAAGTGTAAACGCGACGATTGTGGGTTCAATTATCACTCAGGAGAATTTTCTTTTCCTAGGTGGAAAGACAAAGAGTGGCGTAAGTATCGCCGCTCAACACGCAATGTTTCCTAAACTAGGCGTAAGTTGGAGATCGGAAAGTCTGAACACTAGATACCTACAGCCCTACTATATGGAGGATGTAGCGTGAAACAATAAAAATATAAAAAGTAATTATTAATTCAAATTACACAAGTTGTAATATATATTTTTAATAGAGAGAAAACGGTGAATGTAGTAAGTATAAGTATAGAGTCTTCTTTCACATTTGGTATAATATATAATAAATCCTGAAATTTTTTTGTGTTTCCATGCCTAGAACCTATCGTTAAAAGGTGAGAGAAACTTGATAATATTTTCTTAAAAATATCTCTCATATTATATAAAAAAATACCTCATGTTAGCATAAGAAAGTCTAACTTTCAAGGATGATTGAAATTGTCATTTAAATGCTTTCTTTAAAGCTTATTGCCCAAATAACAACGTATCACGAACGATATCAAAGTGAAACAAGGAACCTGTGGTAGTGTGGTGGTGTAGTCGTGTGGTGTGGTGGTGTAGGAAAAATATAAAAGACTAGGGTAAAATTGTACATAATGAAAGTATAAATAATAGGACTATAATAATATAATGTGGATTTTCTAAATATTATTTATTATCTTTGATATATGAGAGAGTAGTGGACATCAGGCTTGCCTAACTCAAATTGGACAAAACGCGGCGTTGAGTTCCGAAATTGCACATGCAGTGTTGGATATTGGGTCAAATTGAGCTAGCAGGATGTCACATACGCTGAGACATAATAGAAGGCAAATTAAACAAAAACTTATAGAAATAGTGCAATTATCAATTTTGCCGTACCTACTCCTACATATTTAGAATTAAAAATATCTATTATATAAGATAGATATCTAGTACGTAATATTGTTTATGTTTATGTAGTGCAGTAACATGCGGTTAATCTAGAACACATATATCTATCTATCTATCTATCTATCTATCTATCTATCTATATTATATATCTATATTCCATCGGTAACCTAATATATTCTTCAATATGATGTTTCTATTGCGCTCGTACTTCGGAATTGTTGACGATATCCCCGTTCACAGAGAGCACATAACGAAAATCAAATACAACAAATTGAAATCTATCGTGCGGGGCAACGCAAACATCGATATCGATGTATACTGTAAGGAAAACTCAAAAGTAAAATATTTACTGTCTACGCTGCTCCTCGACTTAAATAAATATCTCCAACTGTTTTAACGCACTCCGATAGATATTTCAGCCATTATTATTTGGAAAAGTTTCGAAGGTCTTTTATCGGCTTATTAATTTTGTACGTCTCATAAGGGTCTGAGGCCGTTTGATTAAATTGTGAATAAAGAAAATCTATTTGAGATGGTTAAAAGCTTTTGAAGATTTGGATAAATTACTTTCATTGTTTTCTTTCTATCAAAGCTTAGTAACTTGATATTTATTTTTGTTTGTAATTATAATGAGTAAATTAATATTTAAGCTTTTTGTTTTATTAAGTGTATTTAATTATAATCTTTGAGGCCGTGGAGGTGCAGCGACTGACACGTGTGACTGTAAATGCGACGGTTCTTGGTTGGTTTTCCACTTAAGCCAATGAACTGTTTTCATTCGCGGCATAAAAAATGGACGAAACCCGATGTCTATATCGACTATACCTTCTATATGCGGGAAAAAGCGTGAAATATTATCATAAATCTCTATCATATCAATTGTCAACTTTACGTGTTACTTTACCTTTTTTAAGTAGTTTCTAGAACCTTAACCCACTGTTTACAACACTTTAACTGTAGTTCAAACTTATATTTCAAGTTATAATAATACAAAAATTGGTTTTACATAATTCACAAATTCGATACCCTAACAAACTTAACGAGAAAAACTATAAATATTTGCATAATATCATAACAAGTCGTCACATCACTTACCAAAGTAAAGAGAACACCTACGTAGCGTCCCAAGTTTATTGTCTGTACATTATACCTAGATCTAAACCGGATCCCTCCCCCGGGATTGAATTCCCCACCCCGTGTTTATTCTCAACGTCTTTATTTTGTGGACTGAAATGCAATATATTTTCCCCTATATTACACCACGTTTGAGCTGAGGGTAGCAGCAAACTACCGAAATTTGTACGTAGTTCACGCACAGCCTTCCTTATGGCACAGTAAACTTATTATCGCACGCCATTTTGTGTCGGTTAAGTGAGTTATTAATATTTTTTATTGGCTTACGATTAAATTTTATATTGCATTGTTAAATTATCGTAAAAATATTCATATTATCTTTTTTTTTTTTGTATTATTTGAATTAAAATCACGTTTAAAAATGACCAGATACATAAAAAGTTTAACGTACTATTCTAAAATCTATATCTATACTAAAAATAAAATCTTAACAGATCCAGATCAGGCCACTTTAAAATTAAATTAAACTAAGTAACTTACTCTACTCTTACGTAGAGTAAGTAAGAGATCTATTTGAAGTAAGTAAAAATCAGAGATATATATATTTAAACGAATTAAATTATGTATAACAGGTTAACGTGCTGTATCTCACAAACTAGAGAAATCGCGGGTCTCATTAGTTCGCTTTCATACAACGAGCGTTAATCAGTAAAAGTCAGGCCCGTGCGAGTTGCGACGCGTATCTGAGTGAAATATGGCTTACGTGATCGCATTCTGCCCTTACGTTTGTTGGATAGGCTTTACTATCTTATAGTTGATGTTTTTTTTATATTTGTGGTTTTTTTTTATTACCCTTTGTTATATTTGTGGCCTCATAAATATTAATACCAATGAATAATTTATTATTGTTTCGCGGAAAATGGTCTGGCGGCCTGTTTAGTGGCAGACCTCAACGTCGCGATTTGTCGCGTTACCACAGGAAATGAAAATTTTACACATATGAAATTTTAAATAATTATATTTTCCTTCTGGTGGGAATCGAACACAAAACCGTCGCATTTACAGCTGCTTGCTTGTGTCCCTACGCCACGAAGGCTTCATATCAGGTTGATTCTTGATATATATATACATACATATATGTAATAATTCTAAGCTAGTTTCTCGTTCAGGTCATTGCGAACAAATAATTCCGTGGATAGACGTTTTGTCGTCATATTTTAAATTCTTTATTATAAAAATGTTTAATTTTGTGTTAATAAGTAGATATCGGAATATTACGCTTCTAGGTCCTCTGCTTGCCCTGGTGAAAAATGTATAAATGTATAAAAGCTCTTTGAGAGCTTTGAACTCAAATCTGGAGTACTATTGTATTTTTTTAACCTTCTTCAAGTCAGACGGATTCGGTCATATATTTTAACGTCTGTAGGAAACGGTAAAGTTACGTATATTTAGATAATATATTTTGTATCCAATAAAATTATATTATTCATATTCTTTTCCTATTTCTAGTCTCTATTTTATAGTCTATTTAAAATTAAATTCACAATATTATCCGAATTATATGGTGTTAATAATATAAGCCTATCATGTCATAACCTTATCAATATCTCGTCAATCTCTTAATCCTTCAACTAATTATGGTTTATATAAACATATATTTCAAGTACTTATATGGGAGGACAGACGTGATGCAGCCACGAGTGACTGCAAATTCGATTGGTTGTGGGTTCGATCCACACTCTACGAAATAAAATATTTATTTAAATTAATATGTTCATTTCTTTGCTCTGGTCTTTGCCTGCAAATACTGCGTGTAGCTGATTTTTACGTATATGTAACAACCTGCCCATACCGTAGGTTTAAATGGATTTCACTTAAGATAATATAAGTACAAGTATTGAATTTCTCATTCTCGCTCCCAAAATTCTTATTAAATTTAATATGTTTAATAACAATTAGGACCCCAAGAATATTTTATTTTTCGAGATATCGATATCATATCACCATATAATATAATGTTTCAAATTTCGAGAAAAAATTACACGATCACATTGTTTTTAGAACCACACTGCATCCTGCGCACAGCAGGGTAGGCAGATGATACTTAGTGTCACTACACTCTGTTTCTTATTTTCCACCGAATTCAGGACGCATTGCGTGTCGAATGGCGGAACTTTGCCGCTCCACCAGAGGGAAGAGAACGAAAATATTAGATATTTAATTTCCTCGAGTAGGAATAGAATTCACAACCTGTCGCGTTTACATATACTTGCCACTGCGCCACGACTGGCGTCACCATCACATGGTAATTTCAATTCGCTAATCACTTGTAGTACGATGAACCATTATATTCCAGTCTGATAGCCTATCAATTCACTGGGCACGCTGGCATGAACATAAAATACATTTTGAACAGGCATAAAGCTTACTTACCAAAGGACCGACATCTAATTTCGTTGGCCTGGTTAACAGATATTTAAATCAGCTTCACGCTGCATCCCGCACACAGCAGGCTAGGTACAGAGAACCTAGTGTTAAGACACTACGGTCCTCACTTTCTGCAGAATTTTTAAATTCAGCAGAAAATGCAAAGGCACTGCGGATTTTTGCGTTAGTTCCCGTGCGAAATGAAAATATTAATAAGTGATAATAAATTCCCGAACCCACAACTGTCGCGTTACAGTCACATCCTTATGCCTCACAGATATTTAGAATACCGTTATTCAGATTACTAGTGCAGAACAAATAAATAACTTATCGATTGACGTAAATATCACAGCATATTTATAACTAATATATCTCTAATAACTATACATTATCATAGTCATCGATTGTTATTTATTTTAAATGTAATCACATTCATCTGATTTGGCCAATATACATTCAAATAGAAATATCTAATATTACAAAATATCCTGTGTCGAATTTAACGGGAGATAGGTAACAAAGTTTGGCGTGCCGCCCGGCTTCTGTCGAACTAAAACAGAAACAAACATTTACAGTTCACTAACAAACTTACAATATTGGAAGTCCAGAAGGAAATGCAAAATATTTTTACTTTATAATGCCTGGTTTTGGTCAACAAAAATATGGGTACACTATTAGTATATGGTTTATCATTTACATATCTATCTATATTTATAATAAAATCGTATTTGATCTGTGTCTGTAGATGAAATTTAGTTTGAAATTTAGTTAGTGTAATAGGACCTGAAATAATGATTTTTTTTTAAATATTTCTACAACATAAGTTTATTGAATTGGCTGAAACTTTAACTTTAATGTATAGATGTTGTCTTGGAAACGGTAAAGTTATTAGATCACGAAAGTAATTGAAATGAGATATTTAAATAAATTAGTTTATAGAAAAAGTAGAAATTATATTTTTTTTTCTGAGATATCAAGTTAATGACACTTTTAATTTAAAAAAATATTGCTTAAAAAAGGGGCCGAAGCGAAGCGACTCAGAGGCATCTCGTTACAAGTACACGCTTTACCTTTATTTAAAACAGCCGATTTATACCCTACTTAAGTAAAGGGCCCTTATAAGATCGCTCTAGTGGCGTAATCCACCGGCTGCCTTGCATTTAATTCTGACAAAATTAATTACGCTAAGTAAGCTTAGCGTTTGCCTTTTAATTAATTGCTATAATATTTGAACAGACATCGCGATTTATAGCATCGATTTAGATCTTGTAACGATTTACGAGTGTTCATTCTCTATCATTATTTCTAGTTTAACATTGAAATGTCGAATACATAAATAAAAGCGGAAATCGAAAGGTTTAAAGGTAAATTAATGTGATATTTCGGTTGGAAATCGGCTAATACTTCTTTCAGATTTAATCTTCATCTTCAATCATTCACTTGGACATAATATTATTGTTGTCTTTGGAAGCTTCGAGATACGTTTTGGGTAACAAGATGGAAAAGTTACCAAAACCAATACAAATAAGCTACACGCTGTATCCCGCACACAGCAGGGTAGGCTGAGGGAACCTAGTGTTGAGACACTCCGTTCCCCACTATCTGCCGAATTTTTCAATAAACGTAAAAACATTTTACTTCCTCTTTATTGGGAATCTTTATTGGGAAAACTTTATTGGGAATCGAACCCACAACCGCCGCGTTGCATTCACACCCTTGTGCCGCTGCGCCACGACGTGTGACAGATCCACTATCTGTAGATTCGATTCCTACTCGAGCAAATGAAATATTTAATATTCTTATTTCGTTCGCTCCGGTGTCGAGTTCCGCCAATCAACACGCATTTCCTCCAGAATTCGGCAGTAAATGGAGAACGGAGTATTTTAACACTAAGTTCTCTTTGCCTTCCTTGCTATGTGCGGGATACAGTGTGATGCTAATTAATAATAATATAAACATACTATGACATGCTTGAACTAAAAACGATTGCGTGTACTTTGTAAGTGTCAGATACAGAAAAGTGAAATAGTGTATTGACGTCCATTTTCCAATTCTCATTACACATGTTTAATATTAATTCATTTAATAATATGTGATAGAGTGAGCCACGACGGCCTCTAAATAACAAATATGCAATATGAAACATAATTTACTTGAAGAAAGCAAATAATAACAAATAAATTAATACAAAAAATTGTAATCCTACAATTTTGTTTGACTCAAGTTTTAATAGTAAAACACAGTATGTACAAAGTCGGTTACTCTTACTCCTAAAATAGCAGTGCGTCAAGAGGTACGCTAATGGCCAGGCTTAACTGTTCATTCATAATCAGTAATGAGGTCATCGACACCGCACTCATTATAACCTGTGAACTATGCCCGTGTTATTTTTTTTTCAGTTAATTAAGTATATTTTGAGCCAGTTAACAAAGTGGACAGAGTATAACTGTAAAAGCGACAGGTTTTGGGTTCCATTCCCACTCGAGACATTTGAATATTAAATATTTTCATTTATTGGTCTGGTGTCGAGGCAAAGTGCGACGTATGACTCAATAATTCAGCAGAAAGTGGGGAGCGGAGTGTCTTAATATTAGGCTCCAGGTGAACATCTTCAGACTTGTATTCTAAAGAAGTATAAATACGGAATAAATATTTTAATATGTGTATGTATTTTACTATAGTTATATTTTGTACTTTGGTTGCACTACTGGAAACTGCAAAGTTGGAATTTCAATTTTACATTGTAAAATCTTTGTTAACAAAGTTGCTGGCGATGACTGGGTAAATATATAAGGAAAACTTGTCCGCTTCACGCTGTATCCTGCACATAACAGGATAGGCAGAGGAAACCTGGGAACATAGTATGAGACACTCCGTTCCCACTTAATTTTCCCACTTTCCTCCAAATTCTGGAAGCATTGCGCGTTGAGTGGTGAAAGTGTTGCCATGCCACCAGAGTTACATGCCACGCTTTGCCATGGTACTCTGGTAACGATCTGGTCGCGAGATAATTAAAATATTAAATATTTCATTTCCTCGAGTAAGAGTCGAACTCACAGCCGGTCACGCCTATTGTAGCAAGCTTTGCGTCAGGACTGGCCTCTTATAAGTCGAAAAAACTCTTGCATACAATATGTAGATAAAAGTGCATGGTATTGAAATTTTAATAATGCTATGGTAAAATATTTAGGAATAATATATATTTTTTTCTGCAACGTAACAAAGATCAAACGAGATGAAGACATTTGCATTTAACTTACAGAAACCAACGTTTGTAGTTTCCTTAACGACTGAAACGGAAACCACTTTACGGAAATGCAGTTTTTAGATAGCACCACATTTGCGGGGAGAATACTTTACTTGCATTTTGTAAAATAAAAATGTTCTGAAGCATTATTTTCATTTTCCTTTTGTTTTTAGACTCGCGCTTGGGTGAGTATGCAGAGAGAACCTTGTGTCATGGTGTCTTCTTTTTTCTCTTATGGATAATATTTAACGATGTGTATAAGGAAATGAATTCTATTCATTTCCCGAAACGTTATCGAACCTACAACTATCGAGTTAACATAAGGCGCTGCGCTGCAACTGCGCTACGGTGGCCTAAACCTTTTCATTTCATAAAAACTGTTTCGTTTTTCCTAAAACAAAAATACTCGAATTTTATTTTAGAAGGGCCAGTTGTGATTTACTTATAAAAACTTATACTCAATAATTTTTTTGTGTTCAATTCCGAAACAAGAAAAGAGAGTACCTGATTTGAAATGGTTTCTTTTTCGTGAGCTTTTTTTGTGAGTCATAGAAGGGATTACTTGCAGCTTTCCGTAATAAACTTTTTATGCACTTCCTTTTTACGCCTATTGAACCTTATTTATTTTAATAACTCTTTTACGGAACCTCAAATACGTATAGTATATAGGTAATATATGTAGGTTTCTACCTATAGGTAGATACCTATATACTATACGTAATCAATAATAAAAGTAACAAAATTAAAGCATAAAAGTTCAACAAGCTAAGAACTAGAATAAAAACCTGATAAACTCTTCACTCAAGCTATGTATATTATAAAATAATAATACAATTTCAACTTATCATATATTTTGCATACCATTGTCCAACAATGCAAAGAAACAACTCGAGCAAGGGTTGCGCCCGCGCATGAGATCTATAGATAAGGTGTACAAGCGAGTCACTACGAAGACGCTCCGACCGAGGTCATTCAACGCTTCACTTAATATCTATCCCTTATTAACTTCACCTCGCCCACTTCTCTATCTCTTTCTCTCCTATGAAAATTGACCTCGCACACTTCTCTATCTTTTTCTCTCATATGAAAATTTAACATAATTGGAGCTAGAATAGATGATTGAGGGACATCGTTTATGCTGGAGGAGTCCTCGTCGCGTGAATTAAATTAATGTTATCGTAAATTTTCTTTGTATTTAACCATAAGCTGTCATTTAAATTGAATTATTATTCTAAGTGTGTCCATTTACTTTTATTTGATCTTGTATTTATTTAATAATAAAATATATTCAAGATTTCTTGAAGTTTTCATATTGTTTTTAATAAATGTTCTATAGGAGAGCGGTCTGATGTAGGGCTTCAAACTTTGTTAGCGCTCGAAGTAACTATTCAGTTCGATGCTCTAGAAATTTGATAGCTTATTGAACTATAAACGTCCATTCTGTTCTCATTATACATGCATTTAGGTTAGGTACTTTTGATTTAAATAATATTGTGAATTTAATAATTAATTTATTTTGTCTTTTATTATAGATAAAAAAAAATTGCGACAAATATTTCTGCTCCCCTTTTTAAAAAGAACTTGGATAATAAGCTTCATTTATTTCACAAAAGCTATTTATACTTCGCGTGCGGAATTCGAAGTCGCTACAACTGCGCACAGTAGGTGGTACGTAATTCCCAATTGCACCAGTCGTCTTTGTGCAGTGAAGTTTATTCCCATTTATATTTTATTTATAAGTAGTAAAAAACAGAAATAAAAAAAAAAACTATAATAAAAAACCTACTCGCCAACAGCCTCACAATCCATGAAACTGAGAAAATAACCGGTTCAAGCATCGCTGACGCATTTCTATTTACTGTCAGTGCTTCTTATCTTCATGCAACAAAGTGAAACGAATATCTCAAACACCATAAATGCTATCTCAAAACGTCCACACGACGCATATTCTGGGTTCGTTGGCCCTCATATCTGTGGAATCGAACTCCGCAGTAGATATCGTCAATCAATTATGGAATGTCACAGTCATATATCATGTGGATGTCAGCTCAACCTCGGTACACGGTATAGTGCTTGGATTGAGTTTGTGAATGTAATCTTATTGTGTACGTAGCGGGAAGCCACAAGTTGGACTTACTCCTAGTTTTGTAATCAAATTTGTATATATATATACTATATATTTAATACTTATAATAAAATCTTACTCTAGTCTCTCTTACTCTACTTATAATAGAATTTAAGAAAAAGTGATATTTATTAATGCAATAAAACACAATTATTTTAATTTTTTTTTATGTTTGACTGTGCGTTTGTCCACGGTAATCTTAGAAACGGTTACGCCGACTTAGCAGTTTTTTGTTTTTTTTTTTATTTTCAATCGGTTTCTTAAATAATATATATATAATTGTGAAGGACGAGGCGAAAGTGGCGCAAGGGCCACAAGTGACTGACATATCACTTAGATACTCGAATATGTGTATAGAATATTCAAGTCCTCTTGTAGAATCAACGGAATGATCAAATGAATGTATATCTGTTAATAAAAGACAACTATTGTTTGCTATGTTAGACATATTTTGGCATTTTCTTGGACAAGGCAGCGGCTATCAATTTTCGGGCTAGCTTATAAATCATCTTAACTGTCATTTTTGGAAGAAGAAACTGATCACATAATATGCCAATATGAATATATTGTGCAAATTTTCCTCCATTTTATGGATTACATTTGCAAAGGCCAGGCGTGGCATAGGTTTTACCTCTCAACTGGCAATGCCTCCAGGATTTGGGGGAAAATAGGGGAATGGAGTGTCTTAACAGTAACACTTGGTTATCAGCGTGAAGCTGAAAGCAACCTTATACAACTATTAAAGTATACAGGGTGTTTCGCAGTTGGCCAGCAAATGGTGTAATCCACAATCAATTACCAGGTTTCAAATCCATAAATCATTTCAGCTGTAGGCAGCGGCATGACATTCGCCAAGCCGAGCGCTCCCTCGTTGTCACAGTGTAGTCATTATATTATTGTGGTCATGGCATGATTTATTTTCGTGGTGCTCAATTGGGGACGATGTCTTGCCTATTTTAGCTGGTTTCAAACTTTTTTTAATACTTATACCGGTACTTGTGCCAAGATCAAAAAGATATACTGAACAGCATCAAGCAACGCATCAATATATATATATTGTAGAATATTTGTCATTGTAGTGCATTTCCAATCTTTATTAATTGTGGGTCCAATATCGAGTCGGAGGAATGAGTCAGTTTCATTTCCTCGCTCTTGTCTCAAGACAAAGCTCGCTGTTAAGTTCCACTTCTCAAACTTGAAAACTGGACTCTGCCTACCCTACTGTAGTATGCGTAAAGTTAACATATAGTATTTAATTAGTATATTTCCACTTTAATATTACTTACTTTGTGAATTTCTTATGTAAACTCATATAGATATTCATTTCTTAATGCGACGAGACCGCTTAGTTTCCCTTCGGTCAATTCGCTTGATGCTTTTATCGACGATATCCTTAGTTTTTACAAGGTATTTACATTACGGCCGACTGTCAGTTCTCGTTTTTATGCTATAGCTTTTTGTACTCACGTTGATATGTTTAATTAATTTAATTTAATACAATATGAAGACTATGAAAAAAATATCTAGTTATTGTAATACATTTCGTTATCTTGCTTGTATAAAATATATATATAAAATAATTATAATTATTACATATAATAATTATTAGTTGATTTATTGAATAATTTTGAAATAATAATTAAAATTAAATTTTTATTTGTGTATTTAATTTTTCCCAATTTATTATATTGTATAATATCTTATTAGATATACGATAAAAGAAAAAATATATAATATTTTATATAATAAGAGGTTTATATAAAGAGAGAGGATATTTAGGTTTAAGAATATAATTGTATATATATTATATATAGACGGATAATTTTATTCCTTAACCCACTCACAAGATTAACGAGCCTACATAATATGTATACCATCACCACATGATATCCACCATCCAATATAAAATCAATTGTATTTTATCTATCTTTTTCTCTCGCAATATCAGATTTATCTTCTGCCTATATTTGAATAAATCAGCCAAGTATGTTTGTATTGACATTTGACTATATGATTCTTGACGTCGTCTTGCCGCATTCATCAATTTAAGTAAAAGCTGAGCTGAATACTTTAAGTAAGAAATTGAACGTAAATATTATAATATTTGTGATAACTTCCTTTAGTTATAAAGAAGGGAATCTATTGACATATTTTTGATTAGATTTTTTTACTTTGTAAAATAAGTACATTAATAAGATACGTAAAATATATTATTATTGAACATGTCAAATAAACAAATAAAAACTAAAATATTATCTCAAAAAAATTTTTCAGTACTTAACAGATATCAATTAGAATGACAATGCCTACACATTTGTAACCTTTTGATCACATATACTCAAAAAAAAATCAGCTTCACGCTGTATCCCGCACGCACCAGGGTAGTCAGATGGAAACTAGTGTTAAGACACTAGGATCAATAATTAGCAATGCCTCCAGAATTCGGCAGAGACTGGAGAACGGAGTGTCATAACTTAACACATACGAGTATACTCAAATATATAAAATTATCATTTTTAAAATTAAGGTGTATAACGTAGACCCCATCTCTCTGTATACTAGATTAATTAAAACTAAAATAAATATTCAATATCTCTTAAGAGAGAGAGAGAGCAATATTACGCACCTTTAAAATGTAATTCTACTATCAAATAATTTTTCAATTAAATAATATATCCTTGGAATGTGAATTTAATACATTTTTCCCCCGTAACATTCATATTAATGTGTAATTATAATATTAATAGCGATAGGAACCGGTTCGAATACGTTTATTTAGTTCGCGCTACGTAATATTGCGTGGAGAAGGCTTTTGTTGAATCTATTAACTGAGTATTTTAATCGGCTTATTTCACGCCCGGAACATAATTTCGTTTTGAATATAAATTTTATAATTTTCTGAATTATTATCTTCGTTTAGGTACCTGGTCTGGGGTGTTGTGTAAAGATGTATTGTGTGTATTTTTTAGGTTCACGCTGTATCTTGTATGTGGCAGGAGTAGGCAGAGAGTCTATCTAGTGTTAGGACACTACGTTTCCCACTTTGCCGAATTTTTGGCATCGCGTGTCGAGTGGCGGTATTCAACGCCCCGTTTTACTTTTACCAGAGCAAACAAATTAATTATTAATAAATTATAATTCAATTACCACGAGTGTTAATCGAAGTCACGCTTATGCCACTGCACCATGAGGACGCCCAAATATATTATATCTAAATATAGAATTTATTTCACTTAACGTTAGATTTTTCTATTTAAATTCAATATAAGGCCGCAACTGTTTTAAACATATCCAATCGAGAGGTAACAGAATGCTATAAAATAAGAATTCAGAAAGAAACTAAAAGTTCTTTCAAAGGAGGTTATTTAAAAGAGCAACTTTACTTAAATTGAAAATTCTAACTATAAAAGTTCGAGGCTTTGGAAACTATTTTTTATTCATTACTAAGCGTAAATGATTCTTTAAAAACGCTGGGTTTATTACTAACTTCATCAGCGCCAACTGGTAGATGTTCTAGAATTAATGACTACAGCATGACTAATGTTGTCGACGCCAGTCGTGGCGCAGCGGCACCAGGGTGTGACTGTAACGCGACGGTTGTGGGTTCGATCCCCACTCGAAGGCGTGAAATATTTACTTACGTTTATATTTCCATTTCTTCGCTCTGGTGTCGAGGCAAAGTGCGGCGTTGAGTTCTGCCACTCAACACGCAATGCCTCCAGAAATCGGCAAAATGTGTGGAACGGAGTGTCTCAACACTAGGTTCCCTGTGCCTACCCTGCCGTGTGCGGGATACAGCGTGAAGCAATTCGTGCAAAAATTTTGTCTAATATGAAGATTATGCTGAATCTGTCGAGTACTTGTACCATCTTCAATTTCCTACACGGCATAAGTAACATCTTTGAATTAACTTAATTAAATCGCTTTCAGTGTTTCAACTTGTAATTAAATTTGCATATTATTTCCATAATTTTAACGACTTATTGTTTTGTGTGTGATATGAGTATATATGAGTTGTACGTAGGAGAATATTGTCTATATGCATGAACTTGGAAAAAAAACCGGTATCGGTAGCAAGGTCAACTAAAATATTAAAACACATATATATAAATATATATATATATACACATCTAGATACATCTAGGTACATAAAATGTCAAAACATGATATATATCCCTTATTTGATTTTCACTCTCATATATTAATTCACATTATTAAAATAAATTGCTTAAAAAAACAACGCCATCTCGTTCAGCGTATACGTTACGACGTAGTTTTGGGATATTGTAAGATCGTGACTGTGTACCGTTATATCGTGACTACAGTATCATACGAGGTATGTTCTGACGTTATCGTTATCTGATGCTTATTTCATATTTATCTAAATGTCTTAGTTATTCTATCCAACACTCTGAGCCAAAGCTATAAGTGATTTATGTTTTTCTAAGTTACGGCGTTAACAATACCTAAAGACAAAAAACTGGTAAAAATGCAGGTCAGACCTGTTTGTTGACCTGACGCTTCACTACCAATTTTAATATGGTGGGACATCAGCAAGTACAATATAATATATAAGGCTGTAATGTTTTTTTTTCTATGAAATACCTATAAATATTCATTTTTCCGTCTTTATGGTTATTTGTGTGGAGGTTTTTTTTTTTTTTCTTTTTTTATTATTTTTTTTTATGGGAGAGGACAAGGCAAACGAGCGTTCGGGTCACCTGATGGTAAGTGATCACCGCCGCCCACGACCCCATGCAACACCAGAGGAGCTACAGGTGCGTTGCCGGCCTTTAAGGTGGAGGATGTTGGGAGCCGGGGCCCGGCATTACCTAAATGCGAAACACAGTGGCAAGAGCCACTACTTCACGCTGGTTTTAAATGCCGGGGGTGGTATTAATCCGGTCGAGTCTGCCCATGCGTGTTGCCATTACTGGCTACGTGACTCTACCACACGTACTTTAGTCGCCTCTTACGACACCGACAGTACCAGGGTGATCCTATTCTAAGCCAGGACCACACGGCTAAAACGTGATCACTTCGTGCCAAATTTCCTAACTGTAAGTGTAACAGAAACTACCTTATTTATAGATTTTGATTACGCGACGAATTTACTACAAAATGCAGCAACACCGACGTAGAAATGCTCGTATCTTTTGATTGCATTGACTTAGAAGCTCAATACTTCAAGAGAATTTCATAAACCTGAATGTTTCATATTTATTTAGCTTGAAATCTTAACGCGAAATAAATGACTTTAATCGAGACAGATGGGCCACTAAGTGTTCCTTTCTTACCTTTATCTATGTATATGTATAATCTGTTAATAGTTAGCCAACTTCTGTTCATCGTGCTTCATATGTGCATAGATATTAATCCATTCTTCTCTTCATACGTATATCAATATCATAATCTCTTCAAAGGCCATACCTTAAATAGTATTCGCAACTACCACGCCTCTGTCTAAATCCTACACTCAAAAACAGCTACAATTTCGACAGCGCCAACCTTGTTCGCTTATAGAATAGTTTGTAAACGAAAGTTCGGATTTAGGTTAACTGTGCCATAACATCTGGAGTTGTAATCACAGTGGCCCTCCCCCAGACAACGAGCCAACGATATAATTTTGAAAATTGCGACGATAAAAGACATCGATTGTGTCTTTTCAATTTTCTCTAAGCTGTGGAGACCGTACACTGGTTTTCGTGGACTAGTGCTGACATTTGGTTTAACTCACGTTGATATTTTATTTATAATTAAATAACTGATACTTTCTCTATATAAGGTTCATTTTATTGGAAGTTCAGTTGTGACGTGCGCTGTGGGTTCTATTCCCACTCGAGGGAATGAAATGATTGATATTTTAGTTTCCTTACTATAGTAACGACAATCAAGCTACAAAACTGGCACAACAAACAAATAGAACAAAATGTATGGAAACAGTATCTAAATGTGTAAAGGTGTACAAAAAAACTAGCTAGCTAGTCAGGATTGTCTTTGCAAACCGCGGAGTTCAGTTGCACTACTCACCACTCAATGCCCAGAGATTTGGAGGGCATCGAAAGCAAAAAGAACGCCAAAGAAGAAGCCACCATCTTCTACCTATCCGCTCCGTGAATGACGAAAATAAATAAAACTTTCCTAAAAATACTTAAAAACCAAATAAAAAAACAGAACATACCACTTTCCACAGAGATCAGTGTCATCTTCCGCTAAACAGAATTAGTTGACGCACCTACCATCACATTCCTTTGAGAGAGATTGTATTTCCATGGCTTTTGTCCCACCACCGTTAGTTAGGTTCTTGTCGTTGCCCACAAACAATCAGTGCATAAAATGAACAGACGTTTGTTCTCTTTTATATATATATACTTGAATATGGTGGTATACCGTTGCCAAATATCTAGATGAAGTATTTTTCTATTTAACCCTCCATATCTTTGAATATCTGTTTCGAGTTAATTGTTTGCGGAGCCGAAATTGCGCCAGTTCAGAACAAAGGCTGAAAAAAAAACGCCATTCTTTTCGGTACTTTTTTTTTTTAAATACAAAGTGGAGTGTGGTTAGCGAATGTGGTGATTAAAATAAAAATGAATATTAGTATATATATATATATAGTTATATATATATTGTTGGCTTCACACCAGAGAAGAAATGAAAATATTAAATATTTCATTTACTCGGCTGGGAATTGAACCTACAACTTGTCGGTTTACAATCACTCACCTCATATTAAAGTAATTTATGAAAATAGCCATGCTAATATATCCTTTATTAATTACTTTCAGTGTATTTAACGTCTATTATGGTGCAGCGTGCCATGTGTCATACAAATTAGCATGAACGGTTTCCATTACAAGTTTTTGTGTTGAACATGCAAATGTTTTACTAAATTCATTAAAAATTCTAATTCGAGAACATATTGTTTAAATATCACTTAGATTCGTTAGGCCGTCGTGACGTAGTGGCAGTAGGCTGTGACTGTAACGTGACGGTTGTCGGTTCGATCCCCACTCGAGAAAGTGAAATATTTATTTACGTTTATATTCCCATTTCTTCGCTCTGGTGTCGAGGCACAGCGCGGCGTTGAGTTCTGTCACTCAACTTGCAATGCTTCCAGAATTCTGCAGAAGGTGGGGAACGGAGTGTCTTAACATTAGGTTCCCTCTGTCTACCATGCTGTGTGCGGGCTATAGCGTGAAGCTGAAAAAAAAACTTATATTTTATGATTATGGAATTTGGAGTGTTGTTTTTTGTTGTAACCTTAAAAATATATTTTATGACAATTTATGTTAAATATAAAAAAAACTAATTCATTTTATTTTTCTCACGGCTCGCTTCCTGATATCGAGACAAAGATTGATTCCAGATTGGAACCGGAGCCTGGAAATAATAACACTAGCATCACTCACCACCCGGCCATATGAATACAGCGTGAAACTAATTTAAATATAAATATTTTAAATTTACAAAACAAAAAAAAATTCTTTTAAAAAATCAAATAGTATAGAAAGTGAACTAACTATACAGAGTTCATTGTAAAACAGTTCAATCAAAACAATTAGAACGCCGATGATGACACGCGCTACTTTACCGAAGTGTGAATTGCTGCGAACGTTTGAGAAATCTGTTAAACATTTGCCACCGTTTTGTGGAAATGTAAACACGAAACAGAAAAATACTTGCCTTGGCCTATTTAAGAAATTACGAGACTTTTTCTAATGAATGAGTGTATACGTGAACGATCTGTACGAACGTAAATATAATAAATATAGGTAATTCCGAACGTGTTGAATTTTATGTATTCTTTTTTTCAGCTTCACCCTGTATATGGGAGATATAACGGTGTGGACAGAAAACGCCTAATGTTAATACACTCCGCTCTCCACTTTTCCTCTTTTAGCCTCCTCTAATAATAATATCCGTACAAAATGTATCACATTTAAAAGAAAATCACCTTCACGCTGTATCCCGCAGCAGGGTACGCAGAGGGAACTTAGTGTTAAAATACTCCGTTTCCCACATTCCGCCTAATTCGATAAATAATATATTAATATTAAAATTTTCTGTTCCAGGTAACATTAACAAAGAAGAGCTCTACTGATAAGATTAATTAAATAGTATATACCCAACCTAACCTACATTACTCAGTAAGTAAATATGAACCTCACAAAGTGAATCCCTGCGACTCTATTACGCCTACATACATTTGTCTAATATGTAATAATTACCCTGAGAGATAAGTAGTTTTTTTATGTACTTTCTATATAGATGTATCTAAAAACCACTCGAGGAAGTGAAATATATCTTTACGTTTATATTTCCATTTTTCTTCGCTCTGGTGTCAAGGCAAAGCACGGCGTTGAGGTCTGCCACTTAACACGCAATGCCTCCAGAATTCGGCAGAAAGTGGGGAACGGAATGTCTTAACACCGAGGTTCCCTCTGCCTACCCTGTTGTGTGCGGGATACAGCGTGAAGCTGGCTTAAATTTCAATTTTTAAGCCCCTTACTAATAATTTCCTATTATACAGTAAAAAATATAAATAATACAATATTTATGATAATGAAACAGCACCAAAAGACTTCAAAAAAATCACTTCTATAACAACAACAATTATTTAGAACTAAAATAGTCTACAGAATTTAGTTCACACCTTACCCTATATACCCCCAAGTAGTCTGCTGCATAGTTAAGTCCAATTCTCTTCACCCCCTCAAGCATAAGGCTAAGCGTATATAATATTTATGGCACAGTGTAATGTGTGAAAATTGCCAATTGCTGATCGCTTTGAGGCATTATCCACCCCATAATTTTTTCTATTATTCACATTTGTGCACTTAATGAACTTAATAAGTTTAATAAAATATGAGTCTGAAGAGTATTGTTTTTTTTAATTGTTACCCGTATCGTCATGGTTTTTGTTATAATAGTGTGTGTGTGACATATTGAGGTCAAGTTCCATATGAAAATTAGTTGCTGACCAACAAAATTTTATGTATAAGAGTGATTAATGAGAAAAATAAAATCTTTTTCTCTTTTTATAACTTTTAGCCAATTTTCCTCTTCAGTTCTTCTTCAGTAGTAAAATACTTATAATATTTTGTAGTAATACTACAAGAACATATTCGATTAGAAGTATTTTTTTGAACGTCAGGACGAGGAACCTGAGGAACGAACTCAGTTCCCCCAGACTCAGTCACCTTAACAGACTTCCGTTCTTTACTTTCCCCCGAATTCTGAAGAATTGCTTTTTCAGTGGTTGAACTCCACGCCGAGCGTCGCGTCGTTATTGAAATAATTAAATACTATATTTTATTTACTATTCTAACTATTATAGTAGATAAAATTATTCAATTAATAAAGTAAACGTTTATATTTCGACTAAATTTAGTTTTTATTCATTTAAAAGATACATTAAATTTTATGTAAAATCCAAACTACATACTACTCGTTAGCGTTTATCCCTTTAATCTATACTATACGAATAAATCCAGTTGTATTTTTGTCTAACATCAGTTCACAAATTGGCCAGTATCAAACACAGCAGGGTGTTATCGCCCCAGGACATGATTAAATAATACTGAAATGTTGCCAATTTTGTTCAGATCCATTGAAAAGAGGCCTGGGGGTCTTTTTTTATATTAAATTTTGCCTCCTGATTGCTAGCAGCACGAAAGGTTCACACAATAAAAAAATATGTAATTCATTTTACAATGGATAGATTATTTTTAATTTTGCTTGATGTTATTTATAAATCATATTTTCTATTTGTTTTTCATATTTGATAAAGTCGGATGTGTTTTGATACTTTATATATATAGACACATTTTTTTTTTATTCAATTAATAAATAATAAACTATGGCAGGTTTGTAATAAGGTAGGAATTTAGTGTTAGAACACTTTGTTCCCTACTCTGCCAATTTTTTACATATGGCGTGTTGAGTGACGCGACTCAACGCCTCCATTGCCTTCTACAAAAGCAAGGAAAAAATTAATTAACCAGAGCGATTATCGAATCTACAACCGTCAAGTTTCAGACGCTATCCCACTGCGCCATGGTGTCTCACATTATAACTGTTATTCTTATAAAAATAATAACCCTTGACAATATGTAGGACAGAACTTTATGAGCGTGAGTTCAATTCCCACTTGAGGGAATGTTTATATTTATTTAATACTTAACTCCCAGGGGTCTGGTTCGTTTTCACCACGCAACACACGAAGTAACTAAAAGGGCTTACAGTATAAACAGTACGTATAAGTAATTCCTTACTGACATTCTTAGTCTTCATTTTTACACACGTATAATAATCAATATTTTACATGTATTTTATATATTATTTAGTATTATGTGTTTCTAGTGTAAATCTTGTTTATTTATCAGGCCAGTCGTGGCGAAGGAGTGGAATTAAGTGATAAGAGGCAAACGAAAGTGTCTTATTAGTAATGGAGTGTCATAACACTAGGATCTCAGGACCACGTGAAGATAAAAATATATATACATATTTACAATATATTAGAAAATCTAAATGTAATCAAATTACAGATTAGTTCTATTCAAATCTCATACATCAATCCCCTTGGAGCTGTAGCGTGACCATATGCTCGTGATGGTAATTCTCATTACGTTACAAAAGAGAGTAGGGGAGTCCAAATGTGCCAATTCATTTCTAACTCCCTGTTAAATCCGATGACTAATTTTGGTTTGTCAGTATAATTGTAGTTCAAATATTTTTCCTTATAACCAGTATATAACAAAAATTTAACACATATGTGTGACGTGATGGTTGTGGATTCGATTAGTGAGACAATGCGCGGCGTTGTTTTCCACTCAACACGCAAACTCGGAGGAAAGTGGAGGACGGAATGTCTTAACACTAGATTCCGTCGTATCGGCTTATTTGCGGGATACAGCGTGAAGCTAAAAAAAGCATTAACTAGTTGCGTATATTTTTACACTAACAAGTTTATTTTTTTTTTGCCTATAACACTTAAATATAACACTTACTGGGAAGCAGGCTGCTACCACACTGCCTGTAGTGTCTAAGCGATTTACGTAAACGACCAGATTATACGGACAATTAGATCTCTATTTCTTATACTTATTTAGATGGCAAAAGATTATCTAAATACAAGGAGGCGTGGACCATTATATCTATTATAAATATTGCTTCTCTTATAGCTTCATGCTGTATCCCGCATATGGCAAGGTAGCCAAGCTCAAGGAGAGCATAGTGTTAAGACACTCCGTTTCTCACTTTCCGCCGAATTTTCAAGGCATTACGTGTTGAGTACAATGAGTGTTGGAACTTAACGCCGCGTTTTGCCTTATTACGAGAGCGAAGAAATGAAAATAATTATAAATATATATTTTCACGTGTGGAAATCTAAATCGAACCCATAACCGTTGCGTTTACAGTCTCAGCCTCTGCGCCACAACGGCATTTCAATATTGTTGTTTCTATTTAACAATTACAAAGTTATTATTGTCGTCATAATTTTTTAAATATTTGATACATCTACATGACATATTTTTAAAGAAATTGCTTCAGAACATTTATGAAACTGTATGTTTAAAATATAATATTTTATTTTTATATAATTTTCTTTTTAGTATCAAAAATTATTATGAAGCCAATTTTATTTAATAAAAATCATATTTGCCTAAATGTGCGATCATAGCCGCAAGGATTCTTTAATACGTAATCGTTTTCACGCAAGACCGGGCTTAGTAGGTAGCGTTAAATGCAATATATAATACATTTTTACGACAATATGCTGAGAAAACTTGCAATATGAGGCCGCCGTGGTGCAGGTTCTCCAAGTTTCATTGTAAACACACGGTTGTGGGTTCGACGTTACTCTGGCATCAAGGCAAAAGCCCGGCGTTTAATTCCGCCATTCAACACGCAATGTTTAATTATATGTCTCGATAATTCAGCGGAAAGTGGGGAACGGAGTGTCTTATCACTAGGATTGATTTGCTTCACGTATGCGGGATACAGCGTGAAGCTGAAAGACAGAAAGAAAGACACTATATTATTTTAGTATTGAATGTGTTACATATCATTTGTCAATGATGTGATGTTTGTAAATTTGAGATGGGTTTTGGCATCGAAAAGTAAAATAAAAGTGAGTTATAATTTATAATTACAAATATAATTTAATTCTTTTCAAATAAAACATATACTTAAAACGCTAAAATAATTCTTAAAAAATGAACGAAAATCTTGGTTTAGGTCATGGCTGGTTCATAATGTCACGTCACGGGACATATTGCGTTTTACATGTAATGTATGATAAAAATTACATAATACGTCAAGTCTGACGCAAGGGTGCTGATTAATGATGGGACGGCTCACCGCAGGGGCACAACCCCGTGCCTGCCCCCGAATTTATAGCCCATCCATTCTATTATCAACATTTCCTTCATTTTGCGTTGTGTGGACACATGTATTTACTGTAAATTCATGATTAAAATATTAATTAAAAATCAAACTGTAAAAATTAACTATAAGCAAATTATTTATTTCGTATCCTCTTAATGAAGACTTGTAAGTGTTAACGGAACTTCATATAAATTACCAATGAGATCATCAGGCGATATTGAAAGTAACTTTACTGAAATTGGACAGCAAGTTATCGAATGATGAAGTCAAAATCAAGTAATAGACTTTAAAATTGAATTTTCAGACTTAAATAAAATTTCAAAATTTCAAAACTGCATTTCCGGCAATGCATTTCAGATTTCAAACGCGTCCGCTAGATGGAGCAATCTCAGAAGTGACGACGTGGTTCCACGGAGTTTACTCGTCCGCGGCTATGGGGCGACGTGACCGCAATGATAATACAGTCGGCAACGCTGTTGTTATATTTGCTTTGCTATGAAATTGATTCTTACATATTGGATATATGGGATTATTGTTTTTTTTTTGCGTTTTGTTAAGATTTTTAATTAAATTTTAATCCTCGAAGTTATTTTTCTTATCTTTCAAGTTTAGTATTCGCTATTAAAATAAGAAACAGTTACCAAAGCCAAGAAATGAATGAAATGACATTTAAAAATACTCTTTATTATAACAAATTAAGTTCTTTGTTCAAAAATAATTAAGAATCTAAGTAAGGGTGTCATTTCTGATTACTTAAGTTACTTTTCTTCTTTTTGTTGTACGCAATCGTATAAAATTCTTATTAGCTTTATCTCAGAGGGAACCCTCTCGTGATGACGGGAGGGGTGAAAAGTAGCCTCTAGCCGACTGTATTGTACAGTTATATATTTTATATACAATAGAAACTATTTGATTAGGACTTCCTAGGGGACCTCCCCTTTATGGTCCTCGCAAATGGGTATTTATTTGGGGGCTTTGTACGAATTAGTTTCGTTATTTTTATTGAAAGGAAATTTATTTTCAGAAGGGCCTGTTTCGTATAACGTCGAAATAAATCATATTTCGGTTTTATATTAAAATTTCCTTGGATGTAATGTGGAATGAATATTAAAGTATTTTCGTTATTATGGCCTAGCTAGTAAGTAACCCATTATATATTTCTTAATTACTAACTAGTGTTAAGCTCCCCACTTCCCACCATATTATGGACAGATTGTTGTAGTGTTGTGTGGGGAAAATTCAACGCCGCGGATAACCTCGACAGTAGAGAAAAAGAAAATATTTAATATTTAATTTCGACGTGTAGGAATCGAACCCACAACCTGTTGCGTTTACATCTACACGCTTGTGTCCCTGCGTCACGACTGGCTCCGGCTGGAATTTTAGTGTTTAATCATTTGCTAAATGGAAACGGAAAGAGGGGGTCGGAAGTGTCTTAATAAGAACGGAGTGTGCTTACACTAAATTCCGAAGTTCCCCTTGCCTACTCTCTTATGTGAGGGATACAGTATCGCTAAACAAAAAAAAAACTGAAATTTATTAACTACCCACATCATACGTGTCTATTAACGTTCATTATAGTCCTTTACATTTGTAACAAGTCGCGTCACTCTACACCTTCTAATTAGCGCGTTCAATTTCATCCCGGGGACTATCTGAGGCTATTCGCAATGGACCCGAGTGGACACCAATTAGCCGATTCATTAAGGCGTCACATTGAAGTGAAATAGAAATCAGGCAGTGTCTGGACAACTGTGTACTAGTGACAAGGGGTAGGTGAAAGTGATATATGCTTTCTTATAAGTATAGTTTTGAGGAATGTCGTTTTTCGGAATTAGTCTCCTGTTAATAAAATATAATAATAATATTATATTAATATTGAAATAATTTAATGAAAAGTTTATTGCTGCAAGGCTTCCTTGTTGTAAAACTTCCGGTGACAGTTTAAGTAGGCTCTCTCCCGTGGCTCAATTGTAAATGTAACGGCCTATTGCAGCACTAGCTGCCTGTTGGTGCTGCTGAATATGAAGCCACGGGAAACGTACGTGTGAACGCGACAGGTTGTGGGTTCGATTTACGAATTTAATATTTTTATTCTTTAGCTCTGGTAATGATACAAAACGCGCCGTTGAGTTCTGCCACACAACATGCCTCCTGTATATTTTGAAGTAAGTTGAAAAAAAATGCAACGATTGAGGAATCTCATTTCTGGCGAAAAGTTTTAACAATATTATTCCTGGTAAGTATTAAGAGTAAAAGTAGGTTTTGCAACTACGTAGACCACCTGTGGTCTTCATCATCATGTTATAAAATTGTGCTTTCCGAAAGCAAACACACGAGTCCAAATCGAATCGAATAATTCAATATTGAAAATAATTAATCGAATTAATTAATCAAATATCGAATTGAAAATAAATAATTGAGAACCTCCTCCTTGTTTTGAAAGTCGGTTATAAATACTGATTTATTACAAACAAATGCAGATTTGTTTGTAACCTGCCTGCTCATGATCAAGATGCTTCTAATGACACCTCATTTGTCTAATAATTACAACTAGTTTAGAACTTATGAGGGAACAGATGAACATCCATAACCACATACATACAGGTCATAAGCCTCCTCTTTGCTTCGACGTAGTCGGACAAGAAATTGTAATCCATTTGAATATAGGAGCAACTGCAAACTATAAATAAAAATCCCCAACATTAGAAATAATATTTAATATTTATTTACTGACTCCCTAATATTAATATTGCAAGTCCCCAAATATACGGAACCCCAAAGAAAAACAATAATACAGCAATCATTTTGAAATAAACTTATTTTTCCCGACTATATGCTATATGGTAAGGGTTATATGTTTTTCGCGCTTATCTTGTATGTATGTAATATACTTTATTACCTCATATCTGCAGAACCGCTGGTTTACCGAACGGATTTACATAATTGAGGTATCGTTAGAATCGTCTCAGCAGCCCAAGTGTTCTTAGACAAGTGTTTAATAAATGAAAATAAAAATATGAAGCAGGATCATTGTTTTGGAGTCGGTACGTTTACCTTTGAGATTTGAATTTAGGGAAACATAAAAAATTACTATTGTAGAATCTCCATTAAACTGTAGAATTTTTAAAATTATTTTATATAATTAATTAATCATCGTGAATAAAATCCTGAAACCTCTCTCCGTATTTATCACAATAAATATCACTAAACTCTACTCAATACACATTACAACAAAAAAAAATCAGAAATAGAATCAAATATTATGTTGAACTCAACAAATCGATTTAAGTGTCTTATTGTAAAACAAATATTTGTAAGAATAAGTTTCACTTTGCAGGGTCGTCTCTAGAGAGGGCTGACCAAGAGTATAAGATAAAGCACATAAAATAGATTGTCACAGACAGGTGCAGGTCTTGGATTTATGGCTATCTCCGTTCAAATTGGATTAAAATCTATATATTTTAATTAATTACGATTTCGTTCTGTGTGGTCTGTTTTTTAGATTTACTTTTTTAATTTTTTTAGATTTAGGGTTTTTTTTTGTGGTTATTTAAGCTTTATTTTTATATTTTTTAAACTGCAATTCCAAGTTTAGGAAAGGAGACAAAAATTTTTACGTAGCAGTATTTGAAACACGTCTTGGAAACCGTTCGCTCATCGATGTTGTGTCTTCATCGTATACTTGGTCAGAGCGGGTGATGTAAGAAGCTTATAAGCAGCGCGGGTTTAAATCCATCTATGTTCAAATTTTTAAATGTTTATAAAAAGTATTTAAGCTTTAATAGATATTTATTCATAAGCTTAAAAAGTATTTAAGGTTATGAAATATATATATATATATATATATTTAAGAAGTAATGTATTTTCCAAAAAAATATATTTGAAGAAAACATTTTACCGAAATGATAACCTAATATACAAAATTATATACTACTAATTCATCTGTCGACAGTCGCATGTATATTGGAAGTCCATATATT